>OAMR01000411.1:526929-561712 GCA_900205405.1 Echinochloa crus-galli
CGGGATTTACACAGAAACTCGAAATCGGGCCATATAGCAGGGGGCAACGATTGCTGCATATCGTGAGGTGAAATCAAAGCATCCTTGCACACCAAAGCATAGGCACTAGAAGTAGAAGCAACCAATTCATTTATATCAGATTTAGTAGCAAGCAAGCAATGCCCTTTTAATCTTATCTCATCTTTCTTACTTTCAGCAGATTTGGCAATTTTAGTGTTCTCAGTTTTATCTTTTGCAGCTTTAGCAATATCATCACGCACAATAGCCTTAGGAGACATGGGAAGCAAAACAAGTTTCTTATCATTGTGTATGAGAGAATATTGATTTGATCTACTATGATGTCTACAATCTGTATGAAATTGCCATGGCCTACCTTGCAGAATATGACAAGCTTCCATAGGCACAACATCACATTCAACAACATCATGATATGAACCAATAGCAAAAGTAATTCGAACCGGCTTGGTTACCTTTACCTTACCGTTGTTGTTCAGCCATCGAATGTGGTATGGATGATGTGGATGTGTTTTGTTGTTAGTGAAAGTCTCTCCACCATGTCGCTACTAGCCAAGTTGTTGCAGCTGCCTCCATCAATGGTCAAGCGGCAGGAACGATCTTTAATTACACATTTTGTTTGGAACAATATATGCCGCTGATTTTGCTCGCCTTCTCCATTTGTGCACTAAGCACACGCTGCACGATGAGTCTCTCATAATGCTCCGCATCTTCCGTACCAATCTGTTCATCTAGTGGCTCCTCACTACCTGCATCGTCAGCCGCAAGCAAGTGTTTGTTCATCGAAATCACTAGCAGAGGAATACCCACCATCATTGTTAACCACCAAAACGCGCTTGTTTGGGCAATCACGCTGCACATGCCCATAACCCTTGCACCGGTGACACTGGATATCTCTTGTTCTACCTGTGGAGGCAACTGAGGAAGTACTAACGGCTGGTTTTGGGGCAGATTTTGTTGCTGAATTTGTGGGAACAAAATGTGTCTTGTCACTGGAAGGAGGTGGTGGTGCTGAACGACTCAGCGACGGAGTTGGGGGAGGTGCACGCCCGGTCAAGGACGTAGTCGTGCGCTGCTGCCATGGTGCTGATTTTCCAGCAGAAACATTAGACCTTGCACCCGCACGTCGTCCCTGCACTTCTCTCTCAGCCTTTACAAGCAATATGAAAACACTTTGTTATGCTGTTATGTTGTTGACGCAAAATATGCAGTTCGCGCCAAGCACACAGCAAGCCGAATCAGCTGGCTTCACACGTGGCCCTGGCTTTCGAATTCCGGAGGCGTGCCAGTCAGTTTTCCCTGAAAACTAACAAAGGAAGAAAACGTTTAGATAAAAACCTGGAACGTGCCGGCTTGATACCAGACAGTTCCATTTGTACGGCTCGCAAAGCCAATCTTGGTCGATATATAGCTACGGGCGAGCTATCTATCAATAATCCATGCATTCGGTACGTATTCGGCAAAAGCACGTAAGAAAGATCGCATTGCCGACCGCATGACGTCATCGTGACGATAGATCGGTCTTTAACTACACAAAGCAAAGCAGCACATATCCATGACCGATTATCGAGTACAAATATAATGTGAAAAATAAATAAAAGGGTGAGTCGTGATCGTGAATCCATAGTAAACAAGAATGCATAGGCCGAAAGCAGCACCCGTCAAGCGTAATAACAAACAAGTTAATCCACCGCATGATACGACTTGTTTGAAACCACGCCACCAACCAAAATTAGATCAATCCACCGCATGATACAATCTAATCATGAAAGGCTAAAAGCATGCATTGTCTAAAGCAAACTCGCGAACACGTTTCACTCGTTAAGGTATTGCCGAATACGGCTAGACAGCCGATTCGGGTTCCGCGAAGAAGGAACAAGCTCTGTCAACGATGATGGACCTATCAGATCGATCTCGAGCTCTAATCCACCGGATGATTAGTTCTAAAACGACCCAAAAACCTGCATCTACCGCATGATACCCGGCTCTGTCAAGATCCATTCACAATCAACAGGCTTGAACCCGCGACACGTGGCAATCTAGATCGACTCGGATTCGGCTATGTAGAGAGAGCGTGATCATGCCTTGCAATGAGTCGAGACCGAACCTAACCGATCTAGATTGGGCAAAGAGAGTGTTGTATGAATTAAACATAAAGTAAAACCCAGACAACACAGGGTAACTTAATGAATCTACTAGACCTTGCCAAAATCTAATAGAGCCGATAACTTGGTCCATACTAGATCTTAGCCCACCGCATGGCTTATGACCTAACAGAGGAACCTTCTTGAACCACGCTTAAATCCACCGCATGATACTAAGCACGGTAACAAGACTACTTGCATCATAATCTAAATCCACCGCATGATACTAGACATGATACAAGGTTGCCGGTACTTACGGAGGTCGACGGATCGATGGTTCCTCTCGAAGATTTCGACGACACGACTAAAGGACTCGAAAAGGTGGCGCGAGGCCGGTTTGTTGTATGATTGTTTGATCCCTATTACAATCACCATGGGTTCATATTTATACCCTGGTTTTGACACGATTCCTACTCGGTTACGATTACAAAATGTTTGTTTCCAAAGAAATACGTCTAAAATGCCGTATTCATCTTGTATTCTTCATCAGATCGGCATCTTCCTTGCTTGATCCACGTCATCACGCGTTCCCGAATGCTTTCCATAGAGCAGCTCCTTGCCGAATCGGCGACGGACTCCCGACCGCAGAATGCCTTTGCCGAACGCCCTTAAAGACAAGCTTTCCTTTCCAAACGATATCTTTTACTAATCCCGGCCCACATGTCGGTCTCTTTCTGGTGCCAAATTTTGGTGTTAACAAATGTGTTGGGCAATTTGGCTTTGCCGTAATAAGCTGGTGTTTGACAAGGGCCTAGTGCCAACCTTTTTGCAGGTTATCTTCAGTGGAATGCATTGGACCAAATTCTGGTCTTTGCTTCAGAAGGAGGAGGATCGCCCTACGGTGAAGGCAGAGTGCACAAAGATTGAGACGACTGCTCTGAAAATCTTCGCTAGATACGGTTGGCGTTTTAGCAACAGAATATCTGTGTGATCATTTTTATGGCGTTTTTGACTGTATGTCAAAACTTATTTTCTTTTTCTTGGCGAAGTGATCGCCTTCAGTCTGTAATAAAGAACGGCTATATGCATTGGTCGATGCAGCGGTTGGGATATGTTTAATATATTCCCTATTCTAAAAAAAGTCCATTTTGTCCTTCCTTCCAGCATGTGCGTAAATGGATAAGGTGGAGAACTAAAATGCATTTCTCGGGTGTGGTTGGCTTCTTTTGGTTGCTTTTAGTACGAATTAGATGGGATTAGAGATCTAATGAACTAATGGCTGCTAGTTGTGGTGTAACTAAAGTTTACTCCACCTTTCAGTCCATATGTTTCAATCACCTGATGTGCTAAAGTTTTGGCAAGTTTTGATCATGAAGTCCAAACAGAGACTTTAACTAGTTTAGACAAATGTTTGGTTAATTTATTATCATAGTTGTGGCAAGATTTCTCCTATGTTGTCTCGGTACCGTGTATATCGTAAACACCGAAGGTCTAGCAAACCTGACCTCTTAAATTTGCATCTGAAACTCGATCGGAATCTTCTCCATTGGGACTTTTAGGCGGAATGTGACGTGCCAGCACTTATATATGAACAAGTGCGCTTCCCATCCTAGCTCCAGTGGGCATTGCGAGCGGCACAGAACCTATTGGCTCTTGTTGTTTTCATTTGCAAATTGCAATCCTCCCGATCGAGATTGCAGGTTGCAGATTAGTGCGTGCAAATCAGACACGACAAGTGCCGCGTCAAATTGGTTATGACTTCAAGTTCGGGGTCCAGAGCAGGTAGCGTTAAGTTCGTTCTGTTGGTGTGGCCTCCAAAAGTTGAAAAGCGAGCAATCATATTCATATGTACAAAGACCAAACGGTTCAGTTAAAGGCCGATGACACAAATACCGTGTTGCATTTGCAAATTTCAGAAATCGCCAGCTATAATAAACTAAACTAAATCCACACGTTTTTGCCGTAAGCGCGTTGATCGGAACTTACCAACTGAAGCGTTTGTTTCAGCCTTTCAGGCGATGGCGCGCGTAACTAGAGTTTCTGTATGTCTATCTTTACTGATTGCATCACTACTCTACTCTCTAGCAGTGAGTTTGATTCGTGCTGGGACGACAGATCAAAGGTTCGCTTGACATGAGCCAAACCCACTGTGCATCTCACTTTGAAAAGTGATGAAAGGTGCCATATAACGCGTAGTAACCATTCACTGGAGGAGTGTCAGAGCCACTGTTCCATGAACATGGCAATGAGTACACTACACTATAGAGTATTGACCACAGCTATAGCTATTTTTAGGAATTGCATTTCATCATTGGTGACAAGCTGACAGTGGACATTCCCTTCCTTTTTTTTTTCTTTTGAACAAGAATAAGTAGATATGATGTGCACCGGCAGTCACCTATACCTCCTCACTTCAATGACACAAAACGTTTCAGTTTTGTTCTAAGTAATTTTTTCTAGTTTAAAACAAGTCTGTACAGAATAATATATTATCATCCACTATATACATTATTCAGGTGATTTGAAAGAACTAACTTGATGTTATAGATTTTTCTTTTAGCACAATGGTGTAGATGTTCAGAAAAAAAAACTAGCACAGATCGACAACGGCTGGGCGGCCCAGAAAAAATGGGCCGAGACCAGCCAACTCTTGGGCCAATACGAAAATAAGGCTACTTTGGATTCGTGTTAATTTTGACAAAAGTTTGTACTTGCTAACTTTAAGTTTTGCGAGAACAAAAATCGTCATTGAAGAATCTATTCTGCACACACTACACAACGAAAGGACGAAAAACTAAGACAGAAGAGCCGAGTTTATGATCTACAATATAACGCACTACATGATCATTTTTTTTTAGATAATGGAACAAGAGGTCCCTGCCTCTACACTATCAAAGATAGTGTACACAGCAGTTTAATACAAACAGGGAGCACTCAGGCTCACAAATTACTTCATAGAGTACAAAAGACAGAAAACAGAAAGTTCTTCGAACATCCAAACAACTAAGCTGTAATTCTATTCGAAAACTTCCATCCATGCTTGGCAAATACTTCCATAACGACCGTCTCCAAGAGGCGACAGGCATTCATCAAGTTCGCTCTAGCCTCCTCATCCTTGAATAGTAATGACCATGTGCGGGTCCAATATGTAGCCCTGAAAATAACCTGCATGAAAGTATTAACTTTAGAGCGATTGAATACCATATCATTTCTATTCAACCAAATAGCCCAACATATAGCCATTAAGCCTACACAAATCTGTTCTCTAGCCGCCGGCTGAATGCCATCAAGCCAAGAGCCAAACATATTAGAAATGCTAGCCGGTGGTTGAATTCCAAAGGTGATATGGATAATGTTCCAAATGAAACGAGCAAAGTGGCATTTTATAAATAGGTCTTCAATAGTCTCAAGAGAGCTACACGAACAACAACTTAGGTTTCCTTTCCAGTTTCTCTTTGCAAGATTATCCTTAGTGAGGGTTACTCCATTTTTGATGTACCACAAGAAAATCTTAATTTTAAGTGGTACTCTGATCCTCCAAATTGGGGATTTGTGTGGTACAACACCATCATTCATCATTGCCAAATACATAGAGCGTGTTGAGAAAACACCGCTTTTATGTAAATCCCAGATGAAAGTATCCCTAGCACTAATGAGGTTGATTGTTAAGACTTTCTCAACTAGTTCATACCATGATTCCAAGTTGTGTCCAGTTAACGCTCTTCGGAAGGACACTTTCAACGGTGTAGTACTTAGTACTTCGGATACCGTTGCGGATTTCTTCCTCACTATATTATAGAGGTTAGGAAAAGCCAATTTTAATGGTTGATCTCCTACCCACTTATCCTCCCATCTGATCTCGGTACCACTATGCACATTAAAATGACCACATTGTAGGAACTATCTTTCACTTCCATAAGTCCTGACCAAAAGTGTGAATCCCCCGGTTGTTTTTTGACTTGGGTTAGAGTTTTATTTGACAAATATTTCCTCTTTAGGTCTTGCCAAATACCCTCCTCATTAATTAATTTGAAAAGCCACTTGCTCAGAAGACACTTGTTCTGAATTTCCAGGTTTTGTATACCTAGGCCTCCATAATCTTTGGGTCTACACAAGATGCTCCACTTAGTGAGCCTATATTTTTTCTTGTGTTCGTCACATTGCCAGTAGAATCTCGAGCGATAGTAGTCTAACTTTTTAAGAACCCCTTTTGGTATTTCAAAGAAAGAAAGCATGTACATTGCTAGGCTCGTAAGAACAGAGGCATATAGTATATATGTATATCATAACCGTGACTTCATTCAGAGCTTCAAGCTAAGGTTAATATATATGATCTAACAAATCAATTCAAAGATAAACATGCATGCATATAGTATATATGTATATCATAACCGTGACTTCATTCAGAGCTTCAAGCTAAGGTTAATATATATGATCTAACAAATCAATTCAAAGATAAACATGCATGCATATAGTATATATGTATATGTGCACAAGTGTGATCATACTCGTGACGATCAGATGAGATAACACAAGCAGCACAAATCAACGTATTATCCGGGAACTGGCAATGCACGCATGCCGCCGGGCGCCGGTGCCAAGTCCTCTGAAGCCCGCCGTGTGCGCTACACGTGGCCCCTGTTGCTCGGGCCGGACGGCGGCAGCGGCACCAACCGCCGCGGCTTCGCCGCCGGTGCCGGCGCCGGCTGACCTCGACCGTGACTAGTTGAGAGAGTACCACCCGGCGGCGGCGGTGGCGGAGCCGCGAGCACGCTGTCGCCCGTCGGTAACACCACCGCCGTCGTCGACAGAGCAGCAGCAGCGCCGCCGCCGCCGCCGCCGCTGGCTGGCGCCATGAGGACAGCCAAGTGGCGGTGGCCGGCGTCGTCGCGCCATGACGCCACCCTTGACGCGGACGCCGTCGTCGTCGATGCAAGCGCTAGCGCTAGCAGGAAGAACAACCCTAGCGACATGCTCGTCGTCTTCATCAATAGTCGCCGGGTAGAAGTTGAAGGTGGAGAAGGCATGGATGATCGATCGATGGGCGCGCATGTGCTGCTGATTTTATTCTTCAGAACTCTTGTGATGAGCTGGACTGGAATCTATTTGAATTGATTTGCTGATAGAGGAGAGGTTTGGTACGTGCTACCACGGCGTCTCTATCTCTCCATCTCTTCAGGGACTCTTGACAAGTTTGCATCGTAGACATCGCATGCGTTGTTAGGATGGTAGGGGGTGTGCATGGTCATGCATGGCAGTGACACCTGACGGGAATCAGAATAGGCTAGGGCTTTTTCAGATAGGGAGGGTGAGAGGCGGCGTCACAATGCGACTCTAGACGGCGTAGACCGTGCAGACTGTGGCGAAACTGCAGTGTTCTTCTAGAATGATAGCGATGTAGAATATAAACTTTGCCAATGCTGCTAATATGTCTAAACTTTTGAAGTTCTTATGCATATATATGACTGTTCAATTCTTGTGGGGATTTGGGTTCAGATCATCACTAATTACTAGAAGGATGAATGTATTAAACGGTAAAGCATGCAAGAGCTAGCAAAAGATGTTAATTAAGGCAACCACAAGTACGACTAGGATCTTAATATTACATGAATCGTAGTTTGGAGCCATATAATATGTGTCAAATATAAATATCCACAGACTGTGGCGGTGTGACCACCATGGCTAAAATTTCAAAATTATCATGTCTTCGAAGAATATAATTCGTTGTGGTGTACGCTGTTTCTGTTTTCATCAAGTTTTTTTTTAACCATACAAAATTCAACTAGGAAGAAACCAAACCCTTTATTGGAATATATAAAATCGGAGACGTTTAATTTGATGCTGGGTCAAGCCCATGCACCTACTGATTTGATCTCGCTTTCTTTTTGTGACACTGTACGTTCTCAATCAGATGTCATTCTCGATGATCCTAGCTATGACAGGGTCGTCCATGCATGGCCCATCAGCGGCCGAAGGAAGAAGACATGTATGGAGCAAGCATATTTGCTGAACCTATTCCTCCGGCCTTGCTATCTGCCTCTCCTCCCTCGCCTTTTTTCGTGAGCGACGCCAGCTCGCTGTCTCCTCTTGACGCGACAGTTTCTGTGTCAGAAGAAAAATATCGCGAGGAAAAAAAATCGATGGTATCGGATGGAAGCGGAGGACTCAATTGAATTAGGGAGATGTGTTATCAAAACTAGTCTTCCTCCCACAGAAAGCAATTTTCCTTTCCAACTACTAAGTTTTTTCTGAAATTTTTCCTTAATTATTATCCAATCACTATTAGATAATTTCCTGTGATGCATAGGAATTCCAAGGTATTTGAAGAGGTCGTCCCGGCGGCGCGCCGCCGGCCTCGAGGAAGAAGAGGGCCTCCGCCGCCGGTCGTCCCTCCGTCTAACCGTGGTGACAGGGGAAGGAGCTTGCTGGATCTTGGAGGGGCGCGCCGCGAGGGAGTGGCCATCGATGGGGAGCTCGCCGGAGAGCGGGGGTGGGGCGCCGGGGAATGGGAGGGGGAGGACCGTGAGGGAGACGGGGGAGAGGGACCGGGGCAAATTCCACCCAATACGGAAGCTGCTGGCTCTAAATTGACGGGAGGGATGCGCAAGGGAAAGGAATGCCACACGGTATTTGTTGTCATTTCCGTTTCCCAATTCCGTGACCATCCAAACGCTGGAATTAGAGCCCCCCAATGCCAATGCCAATTCTGGGCCTCCAATACATACATCCAAACGCAGCCTAACAAGCAACCTACATCAGGACTTCAGGAGCAATGAAAGCCATGGTCCTGATTTCTGAATATTTTGCAAGCAAGGCTGGACTGAATGCAACTGCTTTCAGAATTGCAATGCCACACGCACGGTGTCGCCTCAAGCTTGTCCTTTCCAGTGTCAACCAGGTGGCTAAAAATCATGGAGAGACATGCGAGTTTAACTAGTCCATAATCACACACTTTAAGCGCTTGATCACAAACCACCAAAAGGAGCCAACCAACGGCAAAACGGCAAATCACAAGTTCCAACATACCAAAGCCGTATCAACAAACTTCCAAAAAGAATCCATTATTGTTTGTTCCTCACTCCCCCCTTCCTCCCAATGAACAAAACAACTAAACAAGACGCTATCACTTCAGCATTTCTCAGATTGGGACCGCGTTCATCAGTTCGATGGACATGCAGGGATGCAATGCAATCCAGGGTCAGATTTGCCACAAGCCCACAAGATTAGAGCAATCTGGAGCTTCCGGTTCCTGCAAATGGTAAGAATTAACAACCTGATGATCTGGGTCTGGTCAGATTCGCCACAGATTAGAGCAATCTCGGGAGCTTAACTTTCGATGGTAGGGGGTGTGCATGGTCATGCATGGCAGTGACACCTGACGGGAATCAGAATAGGCTAGGGCTTTTTCAGATAGGGAGGGTGAGAGGCGGCGTCACAATGCGACTCTAGACGGCGTAGACCGTGCAGACTGTGGCGAAACTGCAGTGTTCTTCTAGAATGATAGCGATGTAGAATATAAACTTTGCCAATGCTGCTAATATGTCTAAACTTTTGAAGTTCTTATGCATATATATGACTGTTCAATTCTTGTGGGGATTTGGGTTCAGATCATCACTAATTACTAGAAGGATGAATGTATTAAACGGTAAAGCATGCAAGAGCTAGCAAAAGATGTTAATTAAGGCAACCACAAGTACGACTAGGATCTTAATATTACATGAATCGTAGTTTGGAGCCATATAATATGTGTCAAATATAAATATCCACAGACTGTGGCGGTGTGACCACCATGGCTAAAATTTCAAAATTATCATGTCTTCGAAGAATATAATTCGTTGTGGTGTACGCTGTTTCTGTTTTCATCAAGTTTTTTTTTAACCATACAAAATTCAACTAGGAAGAAACCAAACCCTTTATTGGAATATATAAAATCGGAGACGTTTAATTTGATGCTGGGTCAAGCCCATGCACCTACTGATTTGATCTCGCTTTCTTTTTGTGACACTGTACGTTCTCAATCAGATGTCATTCTCGATGATCCTAGCTATGACAGGGTCGTCCATGCATGGCCCATCACCGGCCGAAGGAAGGATACATGTATGGAGCAAGCATATTTGCTGAACCTATAGGTTCGCATCGCCACGTGACATGTTGGCACTTCCTGTCGGCCTGTCAGTCAGTAATGGCAGCTAGCCTCTACCCAACATGTGCGTGCTTTGCCCTGGCCGGCGTTTGGTAGTACGTACAAATGATTCTGATTATATGTGATGATTGACACACGGCTGATTATAATAATATATATAGGGAGAATTTGGGCCAGTAGCCCACTAAGTTTTTAGATAGCTAAAAATGCAGAGAGATTTATGAAGGGACGAACAATCTGTTTGAGGTTAAAGTTAAACAGGAGGGAAACAGTCCGAGGATACGGAGTACAGGCGATAGAAGGCCACATAAGCAATAAGCCCACGGGCCAAGTGAACGAATGATCAGTATATGCGTACGTACTACTGAACAAGAAGAACGATAAAAAGTTTTGGGATTCGATCAGCGGCTCTCGAGCAGACCAAGGAGAGGCAGCTTTTGCTGAGACGCTGTGCAATTTCTTCTTCTTCTTCGACCTTCACTGTTGCGATTGCGATCCACGAGCGACAAGGAGAAGATTTAAATAAACAGTGCAGGACATGGCGTTGCTGGGCAGAGACGATCTGGCAGAGGTAGACGACGGCAGACACGAACGCAGAAAATGGCGGCTGGCGTGGTGGACACTGGACTTTTCTCGCAGCCGCAGCGCAACGACCGGCGGGCAGAGCGTCTAGCTAGCCTGTTTCTTCGCCGTCGCCGTTGTGCTCCCGTCTTCTTCCCAGTGCTAAGACGCTCATCTCTCATCGTTCAGGTCGGATCCAGCACGGCGCCGATAGTTGCTCAAAAGTGCTTAAGACTAGCTTAAGATTTTTGGCTTGGTTGATATCATGTTCCATAAAGAGAATCAATTCATTCAGAGCTTCAAGCTAAGGTTAATATATATGACCTAACAAATCAATTCAAAGATAAACATGCATGCATATAGTATATATGTATATCATAACCGTGACTTCATTCAGAGCTTCAAGCTAAGGTTAATATATATGATCTAACAAATCAATTCAAAGATAAACATGCATGCATATAGTATATATGTATATGTGCACAAGTGTGATCATACTCGTGACGATCAGATGAGATAACACAAGCAGCACAAATCAACGTATTATCCGGGAACTGGCAATGCACGCATGCCGCCGGGCGCCGGTGCCAACCGGCGGCGGAAAGGATCTCGTCTGCAGCCTCGCCTTCGATCCTGGCAGCCGTCGCGAGGGCAGCGGGCTCCCTGTTCGTCTTCCTCGAGCGACTGCCGTGCCCCCCGTTCCCCTATTTGGCCAGTGGATCTGCGCTGCGTCCCATGATGACGCGCCAACGCCGAGCGAGCCGGCTAGCCGCAGCGCCGCCGGCGGGATCGCGGTAAGCATAGCCAGAAGCTTTGTCGGGAGGACGGTAATGCCCGTGCGGCGGCACTGCATCCGCATCTCCTCGCCACACAGCAGAGCTCGGGCTCAACATGGCCGAGATCGGCGGCCGTCGGAGTCTCGCCATATAATATGTGTCAAATATAAATATCCACAGACTGTGGCGGTGTGACCACCATGGCTAAAATTTCAAAATTATCATGTCTTCGAAGAATATAATTCGTTGTGGTGTACGCTGTTTCTGTTTTCATCAAGTTTTTTTTTAACCATACAAAATTCAACTAGGAAGAAACCAAACCCTTTATTGGAATATATAAAATCGGAGACGTTTAATTTGATGCTGGGTCAAGCCCATGCACCTACTGATTTGATCTCGCTTTCTTTTTGTGACACTGTACGTTCTCAATCAGATGTCATTCTCGATGATCCTAGCTATGACAGGGTCGTCCATGCATGGCCCATCACCGGCCGAAGGAAGGATACATGTATGGAGCAAGCATATTTGCTGAACCTATAGGTTCGCATCGCCACGTGACATGTTGGCACTTCCTGTCGGCCTGTCAGTCAGTAATGGCAGCTAGCCTCTACCCAACATGTGCGTGCTTTGCCCTGGCCGGCGTTTGGTAGTACGTACAAATGATTCTGATTATATGTGATGATTGACACACGGCTGATTATAATAATATATATAGGGAGAATTTGGGCCAGTAGCCCACTAAGTTTTTAGATAGCTAAAAATGCAGAGAGATTTATGAAGGGACGAACAATCTGTTTGAGGTTAAAGTTAAACAGGAGGGAAACAGTCCGAGGATACGGAGTACAGGCGATAGAAGGCCACATAAGCAATAAGCCCACGGGCCAAGTGAACGAATGATCAGTATATGCGTACGTACTACTGAACAAGAAGAACGATAAAAAGTTTTGGGATTCGATCAGCGGCTCTCGAGCAGACCAAGGAGAGGCAGCTTTTGCTGAGACGCTGTGCAATTTCTTCTTCTTCTTCGACCTTCACTGTTGCGATTGCGATCCACGAGCGACAAGGAGAAGATTTAAATAAACAGTGCAGGACATGGCGTTGCTGGGCAGAGACGATCTGGCAGAGGTAGACGACGGCAGACACGAACGCAGAAAATGGCGGCTGGCGTGGTGGACACTGGACTTTTCTCGCAGCCGCAGCGCAACGACCGGCGGGCAGAGCGTCTAGCTAGCCTGTTTCTTCGCCGTCGCCGTTGTGCTCCCGTCTTCTTCCCAGTGCTAAGACGCTCATCTCTCATCGTTCAGGTCGGATCCAGCACGGCGGAGCCACCGTGACGCGGCGGCGCTCCGGCGAAACAGCGGCGCCCGGGCTGGCCGGCGAACGAAGAAATCCGAGAGAGCCGATGCTGCCAGAACCCAAAACAAAGGAAGCAGAGCAGAGACATGGGCGGCATTGGTCAGGGATCTCAGCACGGCAAATACAGGCGACAGCGCCGCGGCGAGAGGCCCGCGCCACCGCCGCCGCTGCCGGAATCGAACCAAACCACGTGAAGACGAAGATTCTCTTCGGGGACACGATCTAGCACTGAAACGCGGAAGGTGAGAGGCAGTTGGGCGAAGCAACGGCTGGAGCGCGGCGGTTGTCCGGCGAGGCAACGACCCCAGGGGTGGACGGTAAATGAAATACCGTCCACCCCTTAGGCTCATATCCACCGTCTAATCGGACTTGTGCGGACAAGATTAGCCCGGAAATTACATAATGAGACCCAGTCTTCTTCTTCCTCGCTCCACTTCGCCTCATCCCATCCTCGATCGGTCAGAGGATCCGCCCGCGTTCCTCGATGGCGCGCTGAGCGGAGATCTTTGCGAGTTGCGATCCGCAGCGCCGGCGGCGGAAAGGATCTCGTCTGCAGCCTCGCCTTCGATCCTGGCAGCCGTCGCGAGGGCAGCGGGCTCCCTGTTCGTCTTCCTCGAGCGACTGCCGTGCCCCCCGTTCCCCTATTTGGCCAGTGGATCTGCGCTGCGTCCCATGATGACGCGCCAACGCCGAGCGAGCCGGCTAGCCGCAGCGCCGCCGGCGGGATCGCGGTAAGCATAGCCAGAAGCTTTGTCGGGAGGACGGTAATGCCCGTGCGGCGGCACTGCATCCGCATCTCCTCGCCACACAGCAGAGCTCGGGCTCAACATGGCCGAGATCGGCGGCCGTCGGAGTCTCGCCACACAGTAGAGCGGCATGGTGTTGCCAGAACTCAAAAGTCGCCATACGCCGTTCTGCAAGTGATGGGGAGAGCTCGCGGCAACGCCGGGCTGCTCAACACTACGCATCCTCCGCCCGGGAAGGACCTTTCCCGCGCCGATTCCGTTTCAGAGACCTCCGGCACGCAGAAGGTGAGGCCGGCGGGCGACGAACGGCCGCGGCGCGGCGGTTGTCCGGCGAGGCAGCGACCCCAGGGGTGGTCGGTAAATGAAATACCGTCCACCCCCTGGGGCCCTATTAGCCGCAGGATCTGAGTTGTACGGTCGAGATTAACCTGGAGATTACGAAGGAGGCGCCCCTGTTCTTCTTCCTCGCTCCACTCTGGCCCCAATCCCGCAAGCACCGGCGTTCCTCGACGGCGCGCTGAGCGATGCCTCTCGCGAGCCACGGCACCGGAGCGCGGAACAGCATCTGCGATCCTAGTCATCTGGAGGCAGCGGGCTCGCCGGCTGTCGGAATGTCGCCGGACAATAGATCTCCACGCATGGCGTGGGGGGCGCACGAGAGCATGGACTAGACCTGGGTCAGTGCCGCGCGTGGCGTCGGAGATGCCGCACGTGTTCGACGGAATGTGTGATCTTACTGCTCAGTCGTCAGGGGATTCAGGGGTGTGTGTGTGTGTGTGTCCACGTTGCTGCAGAGCAAATATTTGATGGGATCAAAGTCTCAGCAATCGAAATGTAAACTTCAGATCGCTGCTGACGAGCCTGAGAATCGTTCATTTCCATGCGTAAACCACTATGGAGAAGTTTTGCTTGATACTTGATGCACTGATTTGCAGATTGTGAACACGCTGCAACATAGATAGCCATTTTTGTAAGCTTGGCATCATCATAAATAAACCTGAAGTTGCTCTTGTACAGTACTGAAGGATGAACAGGCCATCAAAGTACAATTGTGTGTGGCCAAAACACGAACAGGCCATTAGCGTCAGATTCACAGAGTTGTCACTGAACAATTAAGCCGAGAAGATGACAGCATTGCGTTGCATCTAGCGCCCATAACGGAAATAAAAAGAATAGACTCTTCGCTGGCAAAATCGTCTGTCTATTACCAAAACCAGCAGGCAGCAGCTCTGTTTGACAAAGATCTCCAAGCAGGAGGCCAGCAATCCGGTCCCAATAAGAACTGTCAGCACTCATCAAACAGACACCTCACCGGCACACAACAGAAAGAGTCGCAATAAAAACTACTATTGTGGTTCAGTTCCGAACAGAAACATCAGCAATAGCATTTGAGCAGAACAAGGGACAGTTGGGATACACCACAAAAGAAGAAAAGTAGTCAGCTCAAAGTAGTGACACTCAGCTGTATCTTTTATGCTTGATTATGAAATCCGGAGCACGTTAGCATGGATTAATCAAAACAAAAGCGGAGACCATTATTAGTCTTCAAAATCAAAAACACGCAGGAACTAAAAGGGAAGAGAGGAAAAACGGCCTAGCTGAAAGAAAAGCCTTTTTTTCCTTTATAATGCGGCTCCTTTTTCTCATCTCAGCAAAATATTTTCGTGCGTGAAACAAAATATGTTCCTCGTGGATCTCAGACATTTCATATTGTGACGACCAAGCACTAAAAATTTAAAAATTAGGAGGCTTTACACGAGGGGGGAAAACGACATAATTAATATCGGTGATATATCTCCACATATCTCTAAGGCTGCGTTTGGATGTAAATATTAGGAGGCTTGGCATTGAATTGAGTTCAATACCAATGCAGCTATGGTATTGAAATGAGCCAAAATTCGAATGTTGTTGTTTGGATGGCTTGGTATTTTCTTTTGGAATTGTAACAGGCAATCAAATTGGATTTTTGTTTGGGGTGTGCACAAGCATGGAATTGGTATTTGACCACTTCTTCCACAACACCGGAGGGAGCAGGCGAGGTGCTCGCAGGCGGATGGACACGAGGCTCGCCGACGGAGAGAAGCAGTCGCGCGTGCTGCTCACGGGCGGAAGGCAGGGGTCCGCGTCGACCGCAAGGAAGACAAAGAGGGAGGATGGAGATCCGGGAAGGGAGGGGCAGCCACCGGCGCGGAGGGCGGCGTGGAGGGACGCGGCGGCGAGCGGGTCGGGGGCGTGGAGGGACGCGGCGGCGAGCGGGTCAAGGTAGGGGAAGGTGGAGCGGATGGCAGCGAGCGGGTCGGGGTCGTCCCGGCGGCGCGCCGCCGGCCTCGAGGAAGAAGAGGGCCTCCGCCGCCGGTCGTCCCTCCGTCTAACCGTGGTGACAGGGGAAGGAGCTTGCTGGATCTTGGAGGGGCGCGCCGTGAGGGAGTGGCCATCGATGGGGAGCTCGCCGGAGAGCGGGGGTGGGCGCCGGGGAATGGGAGGGGGAGGACCGTGAGGGAGACGGGGGAGAGGGACCGGGGCAAATTCCACCCAATACGGAAGCTGCTGGCTCTAAATTGACGGGAGGGATGCGCAAGGGAAAGGAATGTCACACGGTATTCGTTGTCATTTCCGTTTCCCAATTCCATGACCATCCAAACGCTGGAATTAGAGCCCCCCAATGCCAATGCCAATTCTGGGCCTCCAATACATACATCCAAACGCAGCCTAACAAGCAACCTACATCAGGACTTCAGGAGCAATGAAAGCCATGGTCCTGATTTCTGAATATTTTGCAAGCAAGGCTGGACTGAATGCAACTGCTTTCAGAATTGCAATGCCACACGACGCACGGTGTCGCCTCAAGCTTGTCCTTTCCAGTGTCAACCAGGTGGCTAAATCATAGACATGCGAGTTTAACTAGTCCATAATCACACACTTTAAGCGCTTGATCACAAACCACAAAAGGAGCCAACCAACGGCAAAACGGCAAATCACAAGTTCCAACACACCAAAGCCGTATCAACAAACTTCCAAAAAGAATCCATTATTGTTTGTTCCTCACTTTCCCCTTCCCTCCCAGTGAACAAGACGCTATCATTTCAGAAATTCTCAGATCGGGGCCGCGTTCATCAGTTCGATGGACATGCAGGGATGCAATGCAATCCAGGGTCAGATTTGCCACAAGCCACAAGATTAGAGCAATCTGGAGCTTCCAGTTCCTGCAATGGTAAGAATTAACAACCTGATGATCTGGGTCTGGTCAGATTCGCCACAGATTAGAGCAATCTCGGGAGCTTCAGGTTCCTGCAATGGTAAGAATTAACAACCTGATGATCTGGGTCTGGTCAGACTCGCCACAAGATTAGAGCAATCTCAGGAGCTTCCGGTTCCTGCAATGTTAAGAACAACCTGATGAACTGGATCATCAGACCCAGATCCACAAGTAATAAACATGGAATGCAGATTGCATAGCACCATCCTTTCCATTGCCATCACTATGTAAGCAGCATGACCATAGCAGAGGGCAAGAACAATGGCAATGGCAATGGCAACAGCAATGCATCATCTGGAACATCCAAATACCATTTATATTACGATTACATTGCTACATGCCCTGATAGATTTATACATACATAACTACCCGCCATCATCATCGCCACCGCCACAGCCGGCTGCCGGTGGGAGACCTCGACGGCCGACCCAAAATGGGCATTCTTCCCCCATCACCCGCCGGACGCCCGCCGCAAGCAAGACCGACTTTTTCTTCTCCACGACCATGAAACCATCACGGACGCCGCACCGGCCGGGACAGGTACACCCGGCATTGGATCAGCGTCCGGCCAACTCTGAACCCCGGCAGCACGGTGAACCCGACCACGCGGTCATCGGCGGCGGCGGCGGCGTCGTCCGCGCGGCCGTCGCTGACGCTCTCCATGTACACCTCCGAGAACCGAGCCCCCGTGCGCACCTGGAAGATGGACGCGCCGTCCTCCTGCGCGCCGCCGTCGAATGCGAAGAAGAGGCAGTGTAGCAGCCACACGCGGCGGGCCATCTCGGCGAAGTCGGCGAACCACGAGCTCTCCGGGAAGCCGGGCCCGGCGCTGACGATGCCGCGCTGCTCGAGGCGGCCGAAGAAGGCCGTCTCCATCCGCGCGTGCACCAGCGACAGGTACTTGGCGCGCAGGAACTTGCCGAAGCCGCCCCACCGGAGGTTCCTCACGTCCAGGAAGGCGCTCGCCGGCTCCGCCTTGAGCTCCGTGAACTCCTCGAAGAAGCGGCGGCGGTCGTAGAACTCCCGCTCGTCGAGGAAGCTGAAGTTGAAGTCGCGGCGGTGGAAATTGGCGAACATCTTCATGGCGACGTAGGATTCGAAGACGAACTTGGCGTCGCCGGCGCGGCGGAGCGGGACGCCGGGGTGGACGGCGGCCGCCGCCGCCGCGAGATCCCACCCCGCCGACTGCATCGAGTTGAGCATCGACTTGGCGAAGGAGCGGATCGACTTGACGGCGTGGCGGAGCGCGGTGAGGAAGTGCGTCGGGTTGAGGCCGGAGAGGTGGAGGTCGTCGAGCGACGCGAGGGTCCTGCCGGGGTGGAGCCGCGCCTCCAGGGCGCGCTCGGCGCGGAGCTCGGCGGTGAGGGAGCTCCGGATGCGGTCGGCCTCGGCGTCCTTGGCGCGGAGGTCCGACTCCAGCTTGCGCGCCGTGATCTGGTACGTCTTGAGGAGGTGGCGCTGCTCCTCGGCGTGCGCGGCGAGGGCGGTGTGGCCCGCCGCCGCCGCGCCCCGGGCCGCGGCGGTGGGGTCCCGCAGGTACCTGCGCTTGGTGTCGGACAGCCTGGTGAGCTCGGCGACGACGGCGGCGTCGGCGGACTGGATCGCCTCCGCGTCGTAGGGGAACTGCGCGAGCTGGAGCTGCGCGTACGCCGCCTTCACCGCCGAGACCCCCGCGAACAGGGTCGCGAGGAGCGCATCCGCGGCGGCCTCCGGCGTCACCTCCCCGGGCGACGGGCGGCCCCCACCCGCCGCCGCCGCCGCGGCCTTCTTCTCGGCGGCGTTGCGGAAGAAGGCGTCGAAGGAGTAGGCCGCGGCGAGGTTCCCCGACAGCTTGAGCTTGCTGAGGGTCGGGACGACGGGGGCCGGCTCCGCCCGCTCCTCCTCGTAGTCGCATCCGGCGACGGACGCCGCCGGCGCCACGGACGCCGGCGCCTCGGGCGCGGCGTCGGCGCGCTTCCGGCGCAGGAGCTTGGTGAAGGTGCGGGCCAGGTTGGCGGCCTTCTGCTGGTGGTGGTGGTGGTGGTGCGGAGCCGCGACTTGCGCCTCCATTGGAGCTCTCACCGGCGGCTCCTCTCCCTCTCCGTCTCCTCTCCTCCTCCTCTTGTGGCTCTCTCTCCTCTGTGGGTTGGGGGAAATGCAACACCGGGTGGGGATTAATTTTTCCAGGAATATTTGGGGGTTAATGTAAAGTAAAAGGAAGGGCCTGCAGGGCTGCGCCTACGCGTATACACTGTGCGTGTGTGTGTGTGCGCGTGCCTGCGTGGTTCGCCTACCGATGGATGGATGCAGACGGGGGTGAATTCAATTTGTGGAAACTAGGAGGGGCAAATGAGAAGAATTTCTTCCGTTTCTGAAAGCACCGGCACCACGCGAGGATTGAAACGGTTATCTATCTCTTGAGATTTCTGGCAATTTCCCTAGGATTTTCCTGGTTTTTTTTTGAGGTAGTAGGATTTTCCTGCCTTGCTGTCAATGAGACCATAGCTATAGCTATTGATTTTACTGCACATTAAAACCTCATCGATTACATCCTCAAAGGTAATTTTTACGTAGCATACAGCTATCTCGAAAGTTTATTCTATTCAACTAAAAAAAAAGGCTACATTTTAACGCGAGCATTCAATCAAACATAATATAAAAGTTACTCTATCTATAATATATACTTATAATTTAGTTTCTTAGTGGTAATTGTACATGTAGTATAACGAACTCAACTACAGTAGAAGAGATAAGATAACGCTTATAATATCCATTCATCGTATAACGCCTCCAGTTATCTCGTCAAGTAGATGTTGAATATACCTCCATCGTAACGTATATATGCATTGTAACGGACCAAACGTTCAATATTATCCATAACGTAACAATTCAGCACTTGTTTTGTCCAATAGGGTTTGAAGCTGGCATGAGGGCAACGGCTCTCTACACCTCATCTACAGTTGGTGGTCGCTGCCGCCAAAAACAATATATGAGCAAATAATAAAGATAAAAGAATTAATTTGACGGTTACCGACACTTATATCTGCCCTCTATAACGCAATGACTCTCACCTGATATAGCTCGAACCTAGCACGATAGTTGCTACTCGACAAATGCAACGTGCAAGTTAGTAAGGAATGGAGGTTTCAAGGTGAGAGGGTCAAATCCAATGGCTACGGTCATGATACTCAAAGAAATATGGTAACGGTTGTCTTTCATCCATAACGTAAGGGACAATTTGTATCATCCAATCAGATTTAAAATAGAAACGTCTGCAAACGTCTTTTAGTATCTTTATCACTTCTTCACAAATACGATTCGAATTTTACGCATCATTCGCTACTCGACAAATGCAATATTTGAGTTAGGAAGGAGCAAAAATGTCAAGGCGGGGGTTGATAATTCAAAAATAGAAATATCGAAAGGACCAATTCAACGGCTATGATCAACTCCCGTTTCTTACGTGTGCCATAAAATTGTATCTATCTAGAATATGGCTTGAACTCTATAGAATGGCTTTTTTACTTATAAAACTATAAAATATATTTTACATAAATCTATGGAAAAAAGGAGACTATGCCTTCACGTAGTTACAAAATGCAGAAATGGAAGAAAACAAGGGCGAGTTAAAAGCCGTCCAGAACGGACAAAATCCGGTAAGCTCTAACTTTGACGCGCTCGGGAGGTTTTGAATCCAGCGTCGTGTGCCCAACCAGGCCACACAACAAAACAGAGCGCGCTCGTGCAGTCGTGCGTGCCCGCCCCAAGCCGTGGCGCACCGCAATAAAATCTCACCCAACCCACCACTGCGCGTGCGCCGCACGGCCCGATTGCTCGATCAGGAAACACGCAGGAGACCTGAAAACCTGATCAAATCCATCCATCGACGACGAAACGTACGCAGCACCATTCAGAAAAAGAAACACATCGGCATCATCGATCATGTCACCGTTCCACCGCGCGCACGGCACGCCAGACCTCTCTGGTTCACTCTCCCCCTCGTCGCCGGCCATGTCGCCGTCGGTGACTCGGCGGTGACGCGCGCCGGAGCAAGCAGGCCACCGCGCAAATCAGGTCGGCCCGGCCGGCCTCGCCGGAAACCGCAGGCTTTACGGGAGTAATAAAGCACTAGGCGTTTCGTCAGTGGTAGTATGGAGGGTTTCGTCAGGACACGACGCGCTCAGCGACACCGGCAAGGCAACTAAACCAACCCTGGCGCTACTGCTCCACATGCAGCAAAACAATGACCATGACGACGACGACGAAGACACGGCCGGCGGTTTTCAGGTCTCACATATGGGGCCCCGCCCCTAATCAAGGAGGGAGCTTTCCATTGATAGCAACAGTCGGAGCTTGGAGCCTTGTTGCTACTATGCTAGTACTAAAACACATCAACATCCGTGAGATGAGAAGAAGAAGAAGGTTACAGTACGTACAGGTTTGGTTAGGTCTGGGCGCGGTGGTCTGCTGGTCTGCACCAAGCCAAGAGGTGTGATAATAAAAAATATGGCAGCTTTTGTTGTACTAACAGTTCCATGTTTGGGAAACCATTTTTTGTGGCTATTTAAATTGCATGATGAATGGCTAGTAGAGATAGAAATAGAATAAAAGGACGAGACGGTGAGCGATGAGCAGGGTCAAGAGCTCGAGGCAGAGCAACCTTAGAGGACCCCGAGAGTCGGTGTACCTCGACCTGCCACGGTGTCCTTTGCTTTGCATCCGGTTTAGTTTATTCGCTTCAATGTTTCCTCTACTTCATAAACTAATGAGGTGAGTATCTGACAACGTCCTACTCTGATCGTCTTAACCTAGACGTTTAAGCCCGGCACCCGAGGATAACTCAATTGCGCTCATGGATAATTTCCCTGGATGATCAGCAGAGGTTTTGATGCGGCCATTCCCATTCCTTCCTGAAACAGGCTATCTGGAGTAGTTGTAAATAAACTGATTTCCCTCTCAATACGTACAGTATGGATTTAAGAAGGTTTATACATTTCCAAAGAAGACTCGGCTGTTTTGCAAGAGAAGAGAAAGGAGTAGGTTGGGCATGTGCACGTCAAATAAAAAAAATAAAAGATAAAACGGGCACGTTGTGATGGCAACAGCCAACTCCACGAGGAAAGGAGGATTTAACAGCACACTGCCGGGTTCGGTTGTGCTGTAGCACTAATTCCCTCGCTTTACATTTGCAATGATTCCCAGCACTTAGTGGTAGTACTACAAGTTAACCAGTAACACCCTTGTTTTCTTTTTTGTTTTTTTTTATTAACGGTGCCACTGCTCGTTCTTTTGTCGACAGAGAAGTACGAGCAGTGGCACCAGCGCGTGTGTAGTAGGTGACGGTGTCACGTGCCCTGAGCCCCTGAATGAGCATTTAGGCACAAGAGAATTTAGGACTCGGGTGTCTTTGGATACTTGTTGGTTCGGTGAAAGTCTCACTCCGGAAAAGGAAAAGCTCTGATATATGGGCCACGGCAGGAGCGCACATTCCCCCTTGCAGAAACGGAAATTCAGATGAACCAATACCAATTGCTTGCAAGGATAGAAACATACTAGTAGGGGTCTAAGTGGAAGTTGTGCGGATGAAGGGGTAGGAAGGAAGTACAGTAGTGTAAAGAAATCCGGAATGGTACAAAAAAAAGATGCCCCTAGACTAATGGGCTACTACTACCCGGGGCTAAATGACACTGTTATTCCCCAGAAGACAGGCAGCGGTCACGTGCGACCCAGCTTCTCTCTTCATTCATCCGAACCACCGCGCAAGAACACAAGAATACAAGAAGAGGCCACAGTAAACTCTAGTTTTATCCCAGGTTAAGGTGAGGCGATCAGGCGGCGAAAAGGGAAGGAAAAGCCCAGGTTAATCCTGAGCACTGTGGCGGGAATGTCGCCTCTGCCTGCTTTACTCCTCTCTAGAGTATCTCTCTGTTTTTTTTTCTGAGAGGAAGAGACTTAGTACTACGAGTAGTCACTAGTACTGGTAGGAATAGTTAATTACCGTAGCATGCGGGAGCAGCACGTAGTGGAAGGAAATGAAGAGAAGACGACAGAGGAAGGAGGACACTGTTGGGCAGGCTGCTGGGGTTATACTTGTACGTTTTGAGGAAGATGAGATGCTGCTGATGGTATTCAATCAGGGTTATTCCACCCTGATGAGATGCTGGTGATGGTATGAGTATGACAGTGGGGGGGGGGGTGATGGCGCGGCACATGCGCGCGGGAAGGGAAGGGAATAGAGAATGATGCGCGCCAAGCCAACCAACTTGAAGCGCATAGCATAGGATTGGATTGGAGATACGATCCGGTTAGACCGCAGGGCCCAGTGATCAGCGGCTGGGGTCGCCGCGGACGGATTCGAGCCGGGCCAATCGCATGCTAACACTGTGTGTGTTGTTCGTGATGAACGGTAAGCGTGGCAGTTCTTTTTAATTACTGTACAGTATAGTGTACGGTTCGTGGCCGAGTCAAAGCGGAGCGTGCATGGTCAATGCGTGCGCGTGTTTAATCCCGGATGGGTGATTGTCCGGCTGTGGACCACAGTGACAGAAGACAAAGGTCCATACTTTTATGTCCATCCAGAGGATTAAGCAGAGGCCTCGTAGTACAGTACAGTACGTGGTAAAAGTTTGATTAGTGGTGGACCTCCCCTGCAAATGCTCTGCCTCTGCTCGGAAATGCCGCCCAGCACCAGCACAACTGGCGCCCACTCACTAATCACCACTATTAGCCGTGACCAGTCGGTACATACATCAGACATGTACGTACAGCGGAGATCGCTACCCACACTCTCCCCTGGCGGTGTATGTACCGGATATATATACGGTCATACGGATGCAGACGCTCCTAGTACATCAAGCGCTGTACCGTACGTGGACCGTAACAGGCCGATTCGCCTGCCAGTGCTGGGGCTTGTTGTACGTGTGGCTGGCACGTGGGGCCCACGGGCAGCCCCGTCCCAACAGTACAGCACAGCAGAGTGGCGTACGTATACACCTGCAGAACGCGCTCGCGTCGCTCCCCGCGCGGGGCGACCGAGCGCTCCAAAAAAACAAACCCTAGCCGCCGCCCCCTACCTCTTCCCGCCGCGCCGCCGCCAGAGTGCGGCGGGGGTTGCAGTTGGCGCGGGCGGCCCGGCGGCGATGCGCTGCGGTGGCTGGTGCGTGCGCCGGAGCTGGCCGGCGGCCGTGCTTGCCGTGGGGTGGCCGGCGGCCATGGCTGCTTGGGCGGGGCGGGTCGGGCTCCCTGACCGCGCCTGGGCGAGGCAGCCGTGCTGGCTGCGGTGCGGCTATGACGTGTGGGCGATGGGTGCGGTGGTGGGGTGGTTGGTACTCCATGGTCGGCTCGCATCAGATTCTGGTTCAGCGCCATCTCGGTGGTGGGGCTGAGGTGCTCTTCGCGCTTGCCGGTGGTGTCGAGGTGATGCTTCGGGCAGTGCTGAGCACCTTCCGGTTGGTGTTGCGGAGGCGATAAGGAGTTGGTCAAGTGCTTGTATAGGTTTGGTAACACGGATGAAAGTCTTCACTGGCGATACCGGTGGCGATGGTGACGGCGCTCACGACGGACGAAAGTCTTCACTGGCGATGCCGGTGGCGATGGTGGCGGCGCTCTTGTGGTGTCGTTCTTCCCGTTGGGGCATCATTGCGTGGCACCAAGTTCCTACCACAAGTGGATCTCAAGGGTGAAAGCCCCCGCGACGGCGGCGCCATTGGCGTCGTGCCCTCCTTGGAGGCGCCACATTGGAGACCCAACTTGGCTAGGTGGTGGTGGTTGGCTGGTGGTTTTGCCCGTGCGTAGTGGTGAGCTTGGCCCGTGCTGGCAGGTAGGTGCAGAGGATCCATGGTTGCTGGAGGTCTTTTACTGGCGTGCATGATGCAGCGGAGTCTCCGGTGTTGAGTGGGCGAAGGTTCCGCTCTCTTAGTGGTTATCAGATATCTGAGTCCTTGGCGGAGGAGTGTGAGGCGGTGGGTGTGGCGAGGCCCCCACGCAGAGTGGCCAGGATCAGTGGTCTCCATTGGTGCCGCAACGGGAGTGTTTCTACTGACGCTCCACTGGAGCAGGAGCTTCGACGATCATGGATGTGCGGTTTGAGGTGGATAGACCATGGTGGAGGGGTTCGAGTTGCCATTCAGACTTGCAGCGGGTCACGGCTTTTGGTGTGGCACAACGTTGGTGACGACGGCGCAGTTTGTGGTGGCTATTCTTTGACTCCTTTCCCAGGCAACGGTGGTGTAGATTTTGTTGTGTGTGTTGTTTGCGTGTGTTGTTTGGGTGGTGGTGGTGGTGTTTCGCTTCGGCGCGTGATGTAACTTTGCTACCTTCTTAAATGACATGGCAGGGCTCCTGCCTTTTATTAAAAAAAAGAGTGGCGTACGTATATTGGTATGCGTGTGTATGGTCCACGACGACGACGAGATGAAGGGAGCATGTCTCGCCCCGTCTGGAGTGGAGTGGAGTGGTACGGTGGTACCAGGTTGTCCAGGTACAGTACATACTACAGGTCCAGGGGGCGCGTGGTTACTGCTCCGTACAGTGCAGCGCCTGCAATGCAATGCAAGGACCCCAACAACCGAACCGGAGTTTAAATCTGTTTGAAAGAAAATAAGGATCCCAAGCCAGCCCGGGTGTGTAGTCGGGACCTGGGATCGAACCAAAAAAATGCCTGCCTCGAGTAAAATGTGCGGGTGATTTTTAAACTTGTATCGAGGTGTTACACTGAGGAGAGGGGCCTTTGTCGTAGATGGCGACCTTTCTTTGTTCCCGTGCCAAGCATTTCCTTGGGGCCGTCGAGCCGTCGTGCGTGTGCATATACCCCGTCCCTTTCGGAGAAATCCAGCGGTGGCCGGCTGACCTCACGCACGCACGCACGCGTTCCGCGGGCCACGAGTTTTTTTTAAAAAAAACAAACCACGAGATTTTAAAAAACAAATGTCGCCAAAGGAAAAGCCCAAATTGTGTTCTTCTCCTGGTCACCCCAACCCGCTTTCTTCTTTTTAATTTTTTTTTGAATTTATTCTCCAGGACCAGTACAACAGAGGCGTGCGTACGATGTCAATAATACGGTTAAATACCACGTCAGCAGCGACTGAATGAATCACTACGAAACACTAGACGAGACGGAGTATATATGTAGCGAGAAGTGTGGATTCGGTATACGCGGGATTCAGACGGCACGAAAAAGAAATTGATAACCAACACGAGCGGAAAAGGAACCCAACGAATTGTACGTGCAATTGGAAGAAAGAGCGAAGAGACGAAAGCACTGACCTCTGATGGATCGGATGACGAAGCGACTTGTAGCAACTTGATTGATTCAGCTTCACTCACACCTCTCCTGTCGGGGTCTCCGCTCGGCCTTGAGAGCTGACTGAAGCCGATCGATTCAGCTCGTCCCAAGCAAGCAAGCAATGCAATGAAGCAAATCAAAGCAGAGCAAGCCTTCCTTTCCTTCACCGACCGGCTGCTTGGCCGTCAGGTCAAACCAGAGAGAGGTCGGCACCAATTCAGGCGGTGGTGGTGGGCGGCACCGCACGCCCCACGGCCGACGCCGACCTGCCGCCGCCAAGCACCGACCAAGGGCAAGACGAAGCAACGCGATCCCCTGCTGCTATGGATGGGATGGGATTGGACGCCGACGAGAGAAAAAGGATGACGATGATCAGGCAGGACGGTGGACGCGGGGATGGATGTAAATTTATTTATTCTTCTCGTCCAGCCCTGGCTCTGGCTGCTGCTGCTACGCGCCCACGTCCACGTGTGCTTGCTGCTAACTACCCGAATTGCCCTCCCGTTCTGTCGAAATTTCGGCGACGACTAGGAGAGGGAAAGAGGATTGACATCATGCGCGGCAATGCCATCTATTAACATTCGCCCTGTTCGTTTGGATTGTTTTCAGCAAGTCAACAGTGTTTTTCTATCAGCGAAAACCAGCGCCAGCCACCAGCCAACAGTGTTTTTCTCTCAGCAAAAACCAGCACCAGCCACCAGCCAAACGAACAGGACGATTGGATTCTGTTTTCTATTGTGTGATTAAGTGGTTTGTCAATTAAGCAATTGTAAATTGAGCAAACATTTTCTGATTCGCGACCTGTCCCTTCAGATACGGGAGGTCGCCGTCGGCTGTTGGTGAGCCGGCCTGGCCTGGCTCTGCGCGTTTTCTTCCGGCATGCGTCGTGTCTATTTGCGTCTGACGCAAGGATCACATGATACATACGGAGTACTCCTTGTATCGAACTCTTTTTTTTCTTTTTTGCAAAATTGATTGGACCCCAGTATATACGACCTCAATTCGCTTCCTCATATCTTTTGCCGCCTTTTTTTTTTAACCTTTTTGTTTAGACCAGTGTTTTGTAAGCATTCGGATGGGTGCTTTCCTGGAGTCCTCTTTAGATCCAGCCGTGATGATCTGATTTCCCATGCACGCCGACGTGGGGATAAAAAGGAGTGTGCACGGTGCCGATACGCGTTAGTGATGCTCTGTTCCGGCCCAGGGGTAGATTGGTCAAAACCGTTCCACCTTCTTCGTCACGTTTTTTTTCTTTTACACATATACATACTCCAGGAGTAGTAGTAGTACCGCGTACACACATTTGTTTCTCCGTCACGGCATCACCAGTCACCAGACGAGGACCGCCCCTGTCGGGTAGTGGCGCTCAAGGCAAAGCCACGCGGTAACTAACGGCCGGTGTGGTGAATCAGCGTCACCGACGCAAACAAATTCACCGCCCACCTGCACGGCTGCACCTGATACGATCGAGATTGTTTGACCCACCGGCCTACGTGCCCAGCTGCGGCAGTGGTACCTACTTACCGACTGAGTGACTGACATACCAGAGAATTTTGTTACCCGTGCTGTACGGTAGCCCAACGTGACGGGATGGTCAGATTCCACCGTAGGAGTATAACAACAAGTCTAATCGAGTCTTATACGTAACAGGGGAGTTGGATTTGAACAAACACGCCGCGACTGACTGGGGTTCCATTCAACTTCCTTGACATGCGCAGGCCGGCCGGCTTTGGTGACCGGTGTCTGCTACGTACTACCTTCCATTCGTTCCATCATGTTCCTTGTTAATTTTCTCCATAATATAATAAACACTACCGTATTCTTTTCTCGGGCAAATTAATGAAAGAAATACTACTGATCGATGGCCCTTTGCCAACGCAACAGACGACAGCGAGCGATGCCCTCGTACGTACATGCTGATTTCCACGCGAGATCAATTTAATTATTTTATTTTCCCCGTGTCCGTGATCCTCGGCGCGCCGTGTCTCACCAAACTTTTGTTTGTTGGGAGGGATCCGCAGGTTGAGAGAGAGATGAGACACGGCGAGGCTGATGAACAGACGGTTGCCAACGCAACAGACGACAGCGAGCGATGCCCTGCAGGGCCGCGTACGTACGTGCTGATTTCCGCGCGAGATCGATTTAATTATTTTATTTTCCCCGTGTCCGTGATACTCGGCGCACCGTGTCTCACCAAACTTTTTTTTTGTTGGGATCCGCAGGTTGCGATACAGAGACACGGCGAGGAGACTGCACAGCACAGACGACGGTGAACAGCGCCGGCGACGGCGATGCACGGACGAGGGGGCCGTATCGTCTCCGGTGGCGTTTTGTGCCTGCCGGCCGCCGCGTTGTCACGTCATGTCGGCCGTGTCGATTCCAGGAATCCGTCGACACCGATCCACCCCAACACGTCTACTGCTCCGATCCAGTTCCTTTCGAGTAGCAGGTATTCTTCTTTTTCTTTCCTAAAATATTATTCTCCGTCTTTTTATCGACACAAATCACAAAGTTTTCGGGAAGGAAAAACAAGTATTTTCTGTTTTAAAAAATGTTTTTGGGCCTGGTGTCGATGTCCTAGTAGCTTATTTTGCAACCCGTGTTGGTCTGGGTCAAGTTTGGGACGAGCATGGTGTGTGGTCTATCTTTCCCGTAGTAGTCCAGTTGCTTGCATTGGCACGCACGGTTTCGTCTTTACGGCTCGTTACACGGCTTTGGCAATTGGCAGCGAATGAAGGCTTTATTATTGGTGCCTCTTCAAGCGTGCGACATTATTCCTTTCCCGGGCGTGCACCGTGCAGTGGCAGTGGGCACGGGTGTTTTACTCTGATGACGAGCTCCATCATGCAAGAGCTAGCGCACGAGCACAGAGAGAGCATGCATTGGCAGCTTCATCTGTGACGACTGTACGTAATGTCGAGTAGCCAAGTTGATCAACTGCATGCTCCGGCACTGTGTACTTGCCGCCTTGCCGATGCCGGCGGTCCCACGTCTCAATCTCTTTCCACCGCATGAGCGACGAGTACAGCGACGATGACGCAGAGATTGCAGCAGGCGGGGTCTTCAAAAGAATCGAAAGGCAAGTGCGTGCGTGCAGATACCATCAGCATGCACGCCATGGACACGCGGGAGCTTATTGGATACTGCCAAGGTGATCAACTGATAGCTAATGCTTGCACTTGCACATGCCAATATGCCATGCGGCGTGTGAAATGAAATCTCCCATATGCAAATTAAGATCACGCTATATTTCGAGAGGAGTATACTCGTAGTAGGTCATCTCTCAAGCTTTGTAATTCGTTTAACAGGGTATAGCAAGCTGTTATAGGGCCATATATACATATAATACAGCAGCCATATACCAGGACATATTCACCTACCTACCAAGCTTTGGCTTTAATTTGTAGCCAATCAAGCCTAAAGCCCATGGAGATAACGAAAAGGAGATCGACGGAGAGGCCCCACCTCCAGCAGTCCAGCATGATGGGTGGCCTAGCCTATCAGAGCTTGCATGACATGACAGGGGCAGGACCCAGGTGAAGCATGCAGGCGAGTGCAATGCAACTGAGAATATAGGTCACCATGGGACCAGATCGATCACCAGAGGCCAGTGTGCAATGCATCCATGGTACTCTGCCCTTTTGGTGCCTGCCGTGTGGGGCCTAGCTTGCTTACCTTTGAGCAGCACTCATATGCATAGCCATCTAGCTTAAAAGATAAAAGCAACTGCTCTAAAAAACATGTACGCCAAAAGAAGGGAGTACACTAGCCGGGAATAAAACTGAGTGAGGATCCGGCCATCATTCCTTGCATGGCTTTTTCAGTTTTCGCATGGGGTCACTCACTCATTTCGCTCGCCATTCATCAAGACCTCACTCTCACTGGTGTGGCTAAGCCTAAGCTAGCTTGGCTTTCCGTGCAAGTTTCCCGGAGCCCATGCATGATGCATGATCGTTTTGGTTTTGGAATCCAAGAACAAGAAACAGACCATCCAAGAACATGTACGTAGTAGGTCGTGGTTGTATAGATTATAGGCAATGTACGTACGTGGTACAAGAACAAAAGAGATGGCGCGCCTACCTAGCTAACGTGTGTCGTGATGATGGTAAGCTCTAATTGTGATCAAGGACTCGTACAAGTTTAGGCTACCTTAGCTTAGTGATGAGTGTGTCAAGAAGATCATAACAAGGGTACGTGGCTCATGAGTCATATGAACTTGCATGATAGAGTGTATGTAGAGGACTGTACTGGAACCCGGCCTAGAGGTATTTAGGGCCAGGTCCCCGGCCTCTCCAATAATAATGTTCATCAGTTGAGCAGTCGTCCATCTTGTGTCCGATGTACTGCGCACTGATCGATCTGTCTCTTCAAATCCATTCCCTTGAGAATTAAAACGACATTGGCACTTGAAAAGAACGTGGGAGCAAAAAGTCTGCATCAAGATTTAAAGTCGAGTCATGATCTGGATTTGTGTGTATGGAGCACTCTAAACCGATGCGGATTAAAGGCGAGAGCGAAGCTAAAGGTCGACTCGTGCAAACTTACAATCCACAAGCTATATGTATATAAACTGATGGAACACTTCAGAATAATCAGGATGTAGGCTATGATTATGACTAGTCGCCCTCCCCTTACTAACGTGACGATAGATCGATCGATTACCAACCGAACTACGTGTGTGAATCCCACTGGAACCATGCATACGCGAAAATCTTTCATTACGAAAACAGGATACAGACGCATACGCTTATTATATACAAGCAAGTGATACCTGACCAACCGAAGACAATTGAACACGGACCAGGAACATCTAAACCGGCCAGCGTAGAGAGAAAAAGAAAGTTCAAAACATGGAGCCCACCCATACGATCTCGAACTGAAGTTGGTGGAATATACTGTGTTTTGGCATTGATAATCATGATTGTCATGTACCCCCATCAATTAGTTTAGGAAGCATGCAGGTCTTGCGCCGCTTGCTGAAGATTATTAGTCTCTGCCGGGTTGGTGGATTACATGATGATCCATCGATGACGGCCCGGCCGGGCGGAGGCCGCTAAATCTCTGCTATTAGTGCTACACAGCTACTAGGCATGCGTGATTATCGATTGGCCTGTATCCTTTGACTGCACGGTACGTGATCTGAATGAAGTGCTTAGGATATCCAGCATTTGTATAGATCACGCACCAACCGATCATCATCATGATTAAGTCGTTGCAAACTATGATACTCTTTTCAATACATGATGCGTCCAAAAGAGCTTGCAGTTTTTGTCACATTTGATGTCGATACTCGTCCTTGTTGCCAGCTGCTGCGTCATGCAAAAGTGACGAGAGGGGGGAAGTTTGGACGACCCGGTGCTGATTGGTTTGGCCTTTTCGTTGGATGTCGTTACGTCATCCTCGATCGATCTGCTTATTTTCTTCAGTAAAGTCATTGCTGACGGGCACACACAATATGTATGGGCAAATCTTGCCGGGAAATGATTCCCAAAGATTCATCTGTTTTTGCCTGAAACTATATGCTAGGGCGGTAGTACATCCTAATACTGGATCATCGATCTGGTGAAATTGCAAGAAACGGAACGACCTGAATAAATCACTACAGAACGACTATGGTTACGCTCGAGTCACTAGCTACACACCTATGGAGTACACAGACACAGCAGAATGCTGCAGCGGCGGCCACCGGTGGTCGTGTCTCTTTTTACGGCGCAAGCTCGTGGGGGCCCACACGCTGATCCTCATATCCCTGCTGCTGGGCTGGCACTAGACCCATGTGCGTGGATGTGCCCCCACCACCCCTGCTGCATTCCAATCTCGTGTGGGCCTGACCCTGGACATGCATGGGCCGCCGCTCCCTCAATCGTCCCTACTAGGGTCCCACGCCGTTGGTAGCTTGGCTTTTACCGTTGGTAGTTGGACATTTTCACATCCCGGTCAGAGTCCCACCTGTCAGTGAGGCATCAAAGGGTGCTAAACAAGCACTACACGTAGTACGTGTTTCGGGGTCAGGCCGCCAGATGATGTTTTTCTTTAGAAAATGAAATATTATTTAATAATATCCCAATCATCTACTAATGTATTAAGCTGTTTCTTATTACTATCGTCGTCAGATGATGTTAAGGTTAAGGTTTACCCACCTGAGATCGCAGCAGGAATACGCATATATTCTACGTGAACAGCTTAGCTTAGGTGATAAGTAACAGTGTTAAGAAACTTAGGTGAACAGCATTTCGGGCGACTTTGGTCATCATCGGTACGTTTGATAACGTAACAGTACGTGTTAAGAACATCTATCGCCCACGAGCCTACAATCATGAAATGTACCACGAGTAGTAAGGGTAAGTAGCAAAGTACTATCAGAGCCGTACTTCCCGCCCGTCTCGTCACCTCTCAACCTCCCAACCTATCTGATTTGATTTATCATTTCGGGGATTTTCTTGGACGGCACGGGACGGTGACGTGGCCCCGGCGCGGGCCCACGAGAGCTGCCTTGACGCCACGAGGCTTGCGCGGCGGTGGGAGCCGGATGGATGGATGCTGCTTGTACAGGTCCCGGCATGGATGATGTCTCAAGCTCCGTGTTTCTTTCATACCGGAAATTTTTTTTTCAAAGGAAATCTTGGATGCATGGAGTACTAAATGAAGTCTATTTACAAAACTCATTTTAAAATGAGTGTAACTTTACGCGACGAATCTAATGAGCCTAATTAATTCATATTTTGCTACAGTGATGCTACAGTAACCATTTTATAATCGTGCGGTCAAATGCCTCATTAGATAGGTCTCGTGAAATAGTCCAATGTTATGAAGTTAGTTTTGTAGACTGAATTTATTTAATACCTTTAATTATTGGCAGGCTCGAATTCGAATGATGGATCGATGGATCAACCCTTAATTTCATCACTTCATCAGGTCAGATCAGATCAGAGAGCTGGGATGGATCAATGTATATCGATCATCTGGTTCTGGTCCCTGTACATTATGTTCATGCGCCCATCCCTTCGACAGCCCTTTATTAATTTTGGTGAACACGGGACACGGGACTAAATGGAGCGGCGTTGTACGTTGATGCATCCATGCATGAATGTATGCATGTACGTGCGTGGTCACGGTTGGTAGTGTTAATCATCGGCCGCATGCCGTCTAGGCATGCATCTACCAAGCTAGGCGCTTCGAGTTAAGACACTGTCACTGTTTAGCTACCACTAGCTCCATGTAGGGTTTTTTTTTTGTCGTCGACGCACGGTAGCTGTTGTTGTTAATCGATCATCAGTATATATAATGACTGGTACGGTTGAGTTGGCACGTTGCCGTCGGTCTCCAAACCCAGCCAGCTAGCCACCAGATGAAGCAAACGTGTAGGTGATGTAGTATGGGGTCTCGCTGGAAGCAGGAAGCTAGACACGAATTAAGCCCTCGATCACCGTGTCCAGCATCGATCATCTATTGCCGTCGTCCTCAAATTAAAGCAGGCTACTAGCTCTCGATCATATATTTATATATAACTATCGCCCTAATCGTTTAGATTGTTTCCAGCGAGTCAACATTGTTTTTTCTCAGAAAAACCAGCGCCAGTCACCAGCCACCAACCAACCAGCAGTGTTTTGCTCTCAGCAAAAACCAGCACCAGCCAACAGCCAAACGAACAGGGCGTATATCATCAAAGCCGGGCTCTCGGTGTCACTTTCGTGACACTGCCGTGTGTTGCTGGCGCGCTACGGCACCCGGCCATGATGGTGTATCGGTGTGCCCTGGACAGTATTATCGGATACTAGTTCTACTGTTCTAGATTAAGACGTCGTTTTATTAATTAGCATTCGCGTGATGGCGCCAACGAGAGAGGCTGCAACACGCCGCGTGATGGCGCGAACCAACGGCAGCGTCGCGTGGCGTAGTCATGTGCGTGGCGTGCTTTTGGGCAGCGTGGCGCCCGCCACTTGCAGATGCGAACGCAGCGGTGATGGATGGGTGGAAGGCGCGCACGGACGCGGCCGAAAGCGGAATCGAGAGCCTCTTTTCTTCGGCTTGTCCAACACGGCGTGGACCGGCCCGGCACGGCCCGGCCCAGTGTGAGACTTGTAGGAGCGCGATCGAGAGACGACAGGATGGATCATACTCCATAGTATCTCGCTTTCCTTGTGTTTCACTCCTCTCCTCTCCTCTCTCGGCAACGGCAGCGGCAGCGCCTCCTTTACTTCACTTCTCGTTGCCCTGCAATCAGATACGAGCAAAAGTGTCAAAAGTAGGTTCAGAGTTGGTTGGTCAGTTCAGCTGGATGGGATATACTGGGATTCACTTTCGCAGAGGCTTACTTGGCACGTCATGCATTGTGTAAAGTTCAGACTTCAGAGAGATTGATCATCATGGAGCTCTCGTGTCAGAGTTCGCCAAATTCATGTATGCAAAGCTGCAAGCGCGCCCACACCCTGAATCTGAGTAGACGGTGAACGCGTACACAGGCAGGTAGGCAAGGCACACGAGCACGGAGCACCTGCGCAACATTGCAGAGGCCCATGTCGTAGAGTCATCACATGCCTCGTCTTCTAGTGATTGTTCTCACCAACAGGACAAAAGATACCCA
>OAMR01000411.1:563203-583144 GCA_900205405.1 Echinochloa crus-galli
GTTTGGGTTGGATTGGTGTGTGGTGGTGGTGGTTTGGGTTGGATTGGTGTGTGGTGGGGGTGGTTTGGGGTGGAGTGGATTCATATAATTTCACTCATGAGAATGGGATGGTGTGGGTATAGTTTGGTTTCCGACCCACTTGCAGGCTGAACTGCAGTAAAGTCAAACTTTGTAAATTTTGACTAATAATTACCCTAGGCAATTTAGTGTTTAATGATTATATGACTAGATTTATGCTTCAATTTGATTTCATACGATGTTGAATTTGTAGCTATAAATTATACTCCCTCCGTATTGGTAAAGAAAGACGTTTAGGACAAGGTTTGAGTCAAACTTTGAGAATATAAATCATGAATAATTTTTAAGTTGTTGAGTTTAAAATTATAAAAGTTTTATGAATAGATTTATTTTGAAAAATACTTTTATAAAAGTATATATGTATCACTTTTTGACAAATATTTTTATAAAAATAAAAAATCAAAGTTGTATTTTGAAGACCATATCGCTGTCCTAAACGATTTATTTTACCGGCACGGAGGGAGTATCCTAAACGGCTTCCATCCTCGTCGAGTCATCACATGCCTCGTCTTCTAGTGATTGTTCTGACCAACAGGACAAAAGATACCCAAGTGCTTCATCCAGGCAACACAACACAACACAGGGAAAAGTGCAGATGTTTGAGCCACGTTGGTGCAATCATATATGTACATCTACATCAACATAATCCCCTAATAACTCGGAAACGTCCTCTCTGCTTTGGTTCAATCAACACTACACTTGCTACAACAAAATGATACAGCTAACGGACGCTTGCTTCCAGCGTCCATTGTTTGACGACATGACGAGATTCAGGCAGAGGAAGCCGCTTCAGACGTGGCTGACCGGGGCTCAGTTCAGTGGCTGAATGCCAGTGTGCAGAAGAAAGGCAACGGTTTTGCTGGACAAGCCCATCTGAATTGCGTGCGCGGCCTCCAGGCCTTAGACCTTCTTGAAGAATGACATGATGCTCCCTTGCTTGGTGCCAGCCTTAGCAGGTTTCTTGTTGCCTGCTGTTTTGCTTGGAGCCTTGCTCTTGTCAGTGTTTGCTGCTGCTGGCTGTGGCTTGCTTGGAAGAGCCGCCCTGACAGAAAATTGGAGGGTAAAGAGAAACATCAGAACATTTAGTTAGCGAGGCAGTGAAAACGAAAATGGATGCACTGGCACAAAGTATCTCATAATACGACAATGATCATCAACACAGGACGACCATAAGCTCAGAATGGGAATGCTCTTGAACTGCATCAATACATGTATGTATACAATATGTCAATATGTACCCATATTAAGGAATTTCAAAAAGCTAAGAGATCTAAGCAAAACAGATTGGTAGCTGCTCTTGCCCCACATGTTAATCCTCTGGGCATATTCGTTAAAAAAAGCAGTATCAGTTGCATCAGTGCAGCAAAAAAAAAAGGATAAAAATTCAGTTATCTGAGAACACTGAATGATTCAGTAATCAACTGATGGGTGGGGAGCAGTTTTTCTAGGATTTAGGTAGCATATCACTTCAGGGATCGAAAAGTATAATAAAAGCTTCACATTTTTTACTATTGTGTAATGCAAGAACTCCTGGTTGCCATCTAATACGCAGACAAGTCCTTTGCTCAGGTTTTAAGTGTCTCAGGCAATGAAAAGACAGATTAAACTCGGAAATATACAAGCAGAGATCTGGTCCAATGGGGTCACCGGTTCACAAATCAAATGCCTTGCATCATCTGTTTTAGGTCAATGTCTCTCCATTTAGACTAAAAATGTTCAATGATGTAGCCATTTTACAAAGGAACTATGATAGGATAGAGAGACCACTTTGCAGATTTTTCTCTGCTATTTTGAGGTCACCAACCAGATAAAAACTCTAGATAAATAGAGGACTTACAAACTAATGCTAGCCAAACATGTTTCTCACGTATAAAACTATATAATTTTTAGAATTATGCTTCAAAAATCAATATGTAGTTTTCCCTTTGCTCCTGATTATCTAGACAAGAAAAGATGGTTTGTGATAAAAACGTTGGACGATATTTGCTTTACTCCCAGTATCAACTGACATAATACGGTTTCAAGTATAAGCAAGAAAAACAAATTACAGATCAGGGCTATCAAGAAATTTCACATGTTACTAAATAAAAACAAATTTATTACCCGCTTGCAGCAGCAGTGGTCACATTCTTCTCTGTCTTATCACCCGCAGAAGCTTCACCCTCCCAGACAACCTCAGTAACTGAAAATGATTATAAGCAATTATAAGCAAAACTTCAACATGTGTAGAATCATCTGTGAAATCAGAACATAGATTTCTCTGTTCTGTCCCCCTCCCGTGACCCATCCAAAAAAAGAAAACAGAAATCAGAGCAAAGATGAGACAACAAGCAAAATGATGTGTAAATCATCGGCTCCTACAAAAAATAAACGTGGACTTTCTATGCATGCAACAAGACTAAATAGACGAAACTAGATCTAAAAGTGTTCAATATCCTGATAACTACAACATTTGATATATCATCTTAAAATTATTCTTTTTCGTTGCACATTTTCTTCTTACTGGCACCAGGTCAACATTTCCACTCAGCATGTCGGCAGAATCAAGATGTGTGGCACTGAAGTTTCCCTTGTTACGGTGTTTGCTTTTGCAGTTGCAGTTGCCAGAAGCATAAAAAAACAAAGAAACACTGAATACGTCTAGTGTCAGTATTACCTTCCCTTCCCCGCTCATCTATGCGTGTCTTCAAAACCTTTCTTCTCTTCGGTGAGGTGGAAGCAGGCTTAGCTGTGGAATCCTGCTTATTGTCGTTGATTGGGGGATCACTGTTCTTTTCTTTTAAAGTAATCCCAGAATGGTTCACAGTATTGAGAGTTTTGGTTTTACATTCTGAAGTGAACTCAGAATCCAACTCCCTTGAGCAACCTTTCACATTGTTTGGTATATCATCTTTATTTTCCAAGTTCTCTTGATTTGCTTCAGTGTCTTCAGCAGTTTCGGTAACAGGGTCTGGGAGATGCTGTTTTGGTAGCTCAGGAGATGCAATGCTTATAATATTGTCATCTCCCTCATCATCCGAATAATCAAACACTGCTCTTCGTTTTCTGTTATTTGCATTGCTAGATCCCCTCTTGTACTTTATTCCCTGTTCATCGTCGCTGCTGTCAGCATCTGCTTCTTCCTTTGCACATATTTGTGCATCAGCAGTAGCTGAAAATATTAACAGCGTGAGATAGACAGCAGTACGCTACAGAAAGTATACATGACTAGATGTGCTTTTCTTAATTTACAGGTCTAGATGTGTGCTGGGAGTTATCCACAAGAAAGTAATGCAAAAAGAAGGAACACTTGTGAGACAATACCTGGAACACTTGCTACAGCTGTAGAATTAGTGGTAACTGGAGGCTTCGGTTTTGCTGATGCACGGCCCCACATGTTAGCCAGCGATCCACCATTACTGGGCAAGGCCTTGCCGTTCTGAGCTTTATTTTTGTTTGCATGTGATGGTTCTTTGACAACAGGGGCATTGCCAGCTTTATCTAATACCGTGGAATTATCCTTCCCAGATTTATTGCCTGCTCCAGCTAAATCTTGCTGCTTTGCAGTAATACTAGGCTTTGACTGTGCAGCTGCCACAACACTATTTACAGGCTTTGGTGGCAATGAACTCACATGCTTCCCACTGGATGTTCGCTTGACAAAGGAATTCAAGACACCACAAAACCTGTGTATAATTGAGAATAATGATCAGGTATAAAGGTAATATACATCTGCAGGCATATATAAAAACTCTTTGTCCATCTCTCTTTGTCTAGTTATGTACTATTCGCATCTGATTATCTCTTCCCATACAACTCATTCTTAGGTATGTCTACTGGAGACTTGGGAGGAAAGACAGGGGGCTAAGAGAACAATACCTATTGTCTCTTAAACAGTTCTCTTCATCAAAAGGCTGGTTGAAAAGCTCTTCTGCCTGCACAAATTCAGGATTCCAAAGTACAGCAGTATCTTTTGGAATACAAGCCTGGATACTGTAGACCTGAACCGAACAAGAATCTTTGAACGTTTGTCTTGCTTCTGCATGGAACAAAGATATTAATAACTATCCAGGTAAGAAGTTTACAATAACAGCATATCACTGGGGAGCGAATACAAATAAAACATTTCAATCTCATCCAATTTTCAACGTATCTACCTTACAGCGAAACCATGATTTTGGAAAATGTCCCATAAATAAATACACACATTACCTTCAAGTTTTGGGCCCGAAGTGAGTTTTACACAATAATTTTGGGGATTGTTCTTCAACCACCCCGACACACTGTAGATCACTTGGAGGTTGGTTCCGTTTTTGTTGACAAACTCCTGAAGCAACCTGAATGAAATTCATAAACTGCATAAGTTTTGAGCTTCCCAGGGAAAATACTATGAGGCTGAAATGTTACCTCTTAGCATCATTTGATGACATGGAGAAGTTCCGACTGAGCCATTTATAAGAAATCTGGCATGGAAGCACAAATAAAGTGTTGGTACGCTTGCACCGGGAAACCAATTACAGCAACAAAATAGAACACTAGAGGAATACTTGACAGGTAACCAACAATCTCAAGTGGCAAAAGCATATCTCTGATTCATCGTAGTGAGTCGGAGTAACAGTGTGATTTGATCACTCCTAACTGTGGATAAAACGATATCTCATTTATTCTGTCTCATCATTTGTGAGACAGCCATGCTGAATAGAATCAGACAAATAAAAACCACTTAATATGACAACTCAGCATCACACCAACAGGCTTCAGTAAGGAGTTGCAGTAATTATATCCACTCTTCGAAGAAATACGAATGAAATTCCATAGGACTCTAATACAGGAGTTATGCATCAAGGAGCTGGTGCTTTTTTTCTATTTAATTTAATCAGAGAAAAAAGAGAAGAAGAGTGCACTATATCAACAATTAGACAGGAAGCAATGCACTGTTGAGCTATTTCCCCACATAATCAGAGTGGTAACCTGAACAAACCGCAAGGGCATAACAGGCGTCAACAAAATCATCAGAAATTACCACGACACTAACTAAAGGCCTCGCCCTAACCACGCCAAATTGAGCAACACAACCAACAGAATCCAATACATCTAACCTCCAATTGTAGGAAACTCTACGAAACGGCTATCCACGCGCCGCGAGACCCAAGGAGAAGTTCAGGGCGGGGATCGATTTCATCATTACCACGCGAAGCGGGTCGGAGAAGAGGGCATCGATCTGGGGCAGCAGGTCGAGCAGCGACTGGTCCACGGCCCCTCCCGCCATCCTCCAACGCAGGAAGATTCCAGAACCCCCCTCGGCTAGGGTTTCCCGAATCGGGGGAAGTCGAAGGCCCGAGAACCCCCGCGCCTAGGGTTTCCGATTCGGAGGAAGACGAAGATGAGGGCGCGCGGGATTGAGCCACCAGGCGGCGGTTTTCCCGCCTCTCCGTTTTCTTGCGCGCCGCGTGGCCCCGCCTGTGGGGCCGCTATTTGGGCGATACCTGGCACGGGCTTCCAAATGGCGAGGTAATTTGGCCCCGGGCCAATTTCCGCGCGGGCTTCCGTCCCTGGAAAAAGGCTGGGATCCCGGGAGGGAGTTTCCAAAGGAGGCCTTACACGAGCCGGAAGCCCGCAAGCGTTGGTTTTGGGCCTGCTGCTTAAAACTAAACGTCAGCCGCAATGACACGGCGAACGAGAGCAGTTATGAGGTGGCCCACGAATCAGCCAGACATTTCTCGTCGCACGTACCCATATATATTCTCCTCAAAAAAAAACCCATATATATGGCTCCGGGCACCGCAAAGCGTGACCGATCTTTTCACGACTCGTGTTGCAATCAGTCTGCAAACAAATTTTAACTGGTACTCCGTAGTACGCAATTGACTACGTACTTGTGCATGAAGCGCTGCGAATCCAGGCCATTATGCATATTTAGATGCGGATCCTATCCTACAACTCGGACCAAAGTGTCAAGTGAACATGAATTGACACCGGCCGCCGCACGTTCAAATTAGCTCAAGGGTTGTGAAATCCGCGTGCAGTATATGTAAAAGGGAGCAAACTTTGAAAACCAACGTGCATGGAGACATGCACGGGAGGTGGAAGGGGGAATTTGCAAAATCACAGGAAAGGTGGGAGGGGGGATTGGCAAAACCAACATGCATGACGACATGCATGGGAGGTGGGAGGCCCATTGAATCAACATCGTGTGGATCAGATTTGATTTACATAGTTTCCACGGATGGGCTGGTTTCCACCAGATACGCTCTCTATGTAAAAATGCAATTTTTTTTTAAAAAAATGGAAGAGCTCCGGTCCAGCAATAAGCTAATTAAGCCACGTCAACGAGGCAGAAAAGTTTGCAATATGCAACGACGGCAAAGGGGAATCTCATCATAGTGGTATATTTGTACATTCCAGCTCTTCATCATCAAACAAAGGGCTCCAACGAGAAATCTCACCGGATCAGAAACCGAACCCCTCGTGATCACCCGGATTGGATTGGTTGATGATCTAGTCGGCCTCCTCGTCTTCCTCGAGGAGCTTGAGGTAGTCGCCCATCTTGGGGACGAGGCCTTCCGGCGGCGGATGCTTCCTGGCGACCCTGGCGTAGCGCTTCATCCACTCCGTGTCGGGGTCGTACCTGTGGAGCTTCCCCGCCCGGCGGTACTCCTCGATCACCTCCTCCACCGTCATGTCCGTGTACGCCTGCGCGTCCGCGATCGCCGCCCGGACAAACTCCAGTGTTTTCTTCGTTTGGACTAACGGCTGGCTTCGGATCTCAATCACCAACCACGAGATTTTCCACGATCTCTTCTGCTCTGCGCGTGGTTTGGGTGATACGGGCAAAAGAAAACCGGAGATAGGAGTTGTACACGAAACCCAATGGGCCTATTGGGTTGGCCCATGCATAACATGATGGCCCATGTTTCACAATCTTGGGCGTCGCCGGTAACCCGTTCGACGAAATGCTGCAGCAAGGTACTCTGTCAGAACCTGGCCTCTGCTCTGCTGTCTATGGTTTAGTTATAGGAGCAGATGGATGTGGAATGTTGGTGATGGTGATCCCGTGGCGGGGGTTCTGGATTCCGGGCGGCGATTGTGTCAACAAGAAGCGGGGCATAGGCTACACCCCAGAAACAGAGGGCTGTCTTTCCGGTTCCAGTTGAGGAGACGGGCGACTGGAAAAGAGGGGTACTTCACCTGACGACGTGGTGTGATGCGACGAACTCCAGTTTTGTGCTCCATTTGTGGTGCATGATGGAATTCCAAGGATTAGCAGCAGGGGTGGATATCATGGACTGCGACAGCATGCTACGGGTTTCAAGATTCCAATGAAGTGGTGGTTCAAGCTGAACAAGCGAAGGGTTATGTGAAGTTTCTTCTAAGGATTGGGGAGCACCATGTAAGTCCTACTATGACCAGACGGTATTGAATTAGTTGAGAAGCGACATGTAATCTTGTTATGGGTTCAGATTTCTGAGTTTATAGAGGAGGCTTGAGCAATGCATGTCCTATACTACCATAAGCCTAAGAGATGCTTCTACACAAGATTGCAGAGCCGAAAATGCCAAAATTGATGGTGAAATTATGGAACGGGATATCCTAAGGTAGCAGCAGCATTCCTTGCAGTTTCAACAACCACAAGGGGAAGTGAAGTCCGAGCACAGTTTTCGGTGTTGGACAATCATGCCACTTTTTGATGACTATGCTAATGCATGCTGAAGGCATGAACAGAGATTTGGTTTCTCGGACACAATTTGAGGGCTGAGTCACCTAGATTTGCAGACAAATGAAAGTAATACCTGAACTCCACACTCCTGTCTAATTTCAATGTGTTGTCCAATAAACTACCAATTTCTCATAGATCCTGTTGCAAATTCTATCCTTTGATGCACATCCCACGCAATACGAATGGGCTTAAAGCTATGTACATCAAGTTCATGCAGCTGCTCAGTTAATATTTCACCATGACTTATTTCGCAAATTGTACTCTTCCTAAAAATGCATGACATGAATCCTGCCGCTAACAAATATCTAGCATGAAATTGTACGTTGCAGTGCTTGCATAGGAACCTTCCACTTCTCTTATTAATCTCAGCTGTAAAACAAAAGTTCCCATGTATATAGAGAAACTGGACAACGAACTAAATGCTTCTGCAGGTCAGAAAAGTTTGCATTGTTGTGCAAATATATGGCCAAACATTGCTGGAGATAACAACTAATTTGAAACTTAATAACAAAAGTTACAGAACATGGTTCTACTTCAGATGCAGAGTCCGCAGATAAAAACTCTATTTTCTGCTAAGATTTAACCTATTTCACCTTGGACCTGATAACTGCGAGGCTAGAGGTGTTGCTGATGTGGTCATGTTCCCATTGTTTCCGAGGTTTTCTGGAATTGTAACGACAAAGTTGTGATCTATATTTGTTTCCACCTCGGCAGCACCTTCCAAGACTTTGACAACAATTGACATTTGAGGCCTCTTATTGAAATTGATCTGCAAACACCACATTGCAAGCTTCATCATCCTAATTACTTCTTCCTTGTGCATTTGCATGTCATCACTATTCTTATCAATCAAATCTACTAACTGACCATTCCTTGCCTTTTCTTGCAATAAGCTAATAAGATGAATGCTCTCTTCAGGTTGTGAACCATCAAGATTTTTTCTCCCACCAATGACTTCCATGACTACAACACCAAAGCTATATATATCTGCCTTTTCGGTTATCTGTGATGTCAACCATTCGGGAGCCAAATATCCAGGTGTGCCTCTCATTTTTGTTATGACTTGACTGTTCTCTCTATCAATCAGTTTAGCTAATCCAAAATCAGAAAGTTTTGCATTGAAGTTACCATCTAAGAGGATATTTTGCGGCTTTACATCCAAATGGGCAATCTTCTGCCGACATTCCTCATGCAGATAACAAAGGCCTTTAGCAATGTCAGTGATAATCTTACATCGTGTGTTCCAGTCAAGAGGGCCATTACCATCTCGGTAATAGATCCATCTTTCCAATGACCCCATAGGCATATACTCATAAACCAGGAGTCTATGTGATTTATCTGCACAGAAACCAATCAATCTCACCAGATTAATATGATGAATGCCACCGATTGTCTGCACTTCAGCCATAAATTCTTTCTTTCCTTGCCCAGGTCGATCCAAACATTTCACCGCAACTCTTTCCTCGCGAAGCTGTCCCATGTATACAGACCCAAATCCTCCTTGACCAAGCTTTTCTCTGAATTGCCCAGTTGCTTCTTTTAGCTGCTCAAATGTGAACCTTGCAGGCATTCCAGGTAGCTCGTGAAGCTCCCCCTCTTCATCTATCTCTTCATATCTATTTCTTCGTTTACGAATTATCAGTATAACTACAAACAGTAAGAGAACAATGAAGCCTCCTGCAGAACCCAAAATCACACTAACCTTTGACCTTGTAGATGATCGATTTTCCTTGACAGGACTGGTTTTTGGCAATGGCACGATAGTTGCAGGAGCAGGAGGTGAATGTGCGATCTGCACTTTAATGTATGCGTTAGAATTGAAGCGCATGATGTCTCGATGAACCTCCAACGACAACAGTTGCGATGGCAAGAAACAAGACCCGTCAGAATAATTTCCAAAATGCTCAAAAAGAGCAGCCTTGCAAGAGCAATTCCTCAAGCAGGCCTGCTTGCAACTCTCTTCGTCACCTATTTGAAGTTGCGCAGCGTACGGATCAATGTAAGTAAAGTAAGAGATATTACTGAAGGCTACAAGTCTGTGATCTTGCTTCGACTGGCATGAGATCGGAGTCACAGGCATGCAGCCAAGATTGATCCTCCGGTCGTTAACTGGCCTGAAGTAGGCCAAGCTGGAGTTCTCTTCAGATGGACAAGAGCACTGCCCGTTGTTGCATACACCATAATGCCCACAGACAGTTGGGTAGCCGCAGTCTCCTGCTGATAGTTTAAGGACGTCCTGCACTACTGCCCACCCGCTCTGCCAGCCTTGCCACTCGTACAGCCTCAGGTGCCCATCAGTCTCAAATCTCATGTATTGAAGTGATCGAGCAGGAGTCAGATCGATTAATGATGCATTGTTGGAGGCGAGGAGGCTCCCGTTCATAAACGCAACATACGTCGATCCATTCGTAGGCTCTGTGTCTGAAAAAGAAAAGGTCACCGAATCTGGGTAATAGACTTGAGGCGGGCTGGATCCGACGTAGGCGTACAGGGGCGCATCTCGGACGGTGATGTGCAGCTCATGATCATCCTTGGCAGTGAAATTGGTGGTCGATATGTTTGGCGTCAGCACCATCCCTTCTGCCAAAATCTGCCCAGGAACCAGGCAATCCGTCGGGTGATCGAAGGATTGCCACACCGACACGTTCTTGTCATCGAGCAGCACCAGGTTGCCGGACCTGGTGATCGTCAGCCCGGCCACCGCCTCGTCGTGCCTGCGGACCAGACAAGGCCGCCGCCGGCGTCGCGGAGGACCAGACCGCCGCCGGCGGCGGCGAGGCTGAGCGTGGCTCCCTCTCCGACGGGGCGGCCACGGTTGGCGGCCCAGACGACCTGGGGCGTCCCGACCCGCGGCAGCACTATGTCGCCGCCGCTGTCGGCGCCGACGATGCAGACGGCGAAGAGGAACGCGCCGCCGCAGGGAGGCGCGCAGTAGAAGCCCGCGGCGAAGGACGGGCCGTGGTACGCGTCGTACAGGTTGGTGAGGAGCAGCGCGCGGATGGCGGAGCCGTCGGTGAAGTTGACGGCGTGCGGCAAGGACGGGCTGTTGGTCCAAGTGCTCGGGGCGGCGGCGGCACGGTAGCCTAAGGGCCCCGGCTGCGCTTGCATTGCCGGCGCCATGAGCGCCGCCACCAGCAACAGCAGCAACAGGGGAGTTGCCATGGCGAGGAGGAAAGGATAGGCCACCATATGCATCAGCATCAGCGATTCAACCATCTTGTCTTTCCAAGCTTTCCACTTATGGTTTGTTCTCCGACATAGGAGCATGGCAGCCATCAACTCCAACTGTATCTGTTGCCCCCACAAATTATTCGTGCGCCTTTCCATGGGAAGACCAGGGCACGCGGACATGGAGTCATGAGAGTGGACTGCCCGTCAATGGCTCTCAATGGTGTGAACCACTGACCCCTTTCAAGTATTGGATGACGACGAAGACCAGACTGCCACGCGCTTAGCTATTCCATAACATGTTTCTGCAATGCATGCACGCATGTGGGCGAGATGATTCGATTTCGCGGAGGGATAAAAATTGAATTCATTCCGGCAAAGTCGCCGTCTGTTTGAAGATGCATCGACGGTCAATTGTTCTTGTATAGTATACTTGTGGAGTTGATCTGAAATGTTGGATTAAGAGCCAATAGCTCGTGTTGGTGACTGAAAATGCTGAACAAACGAAGGTTCTGTGAATTTGATTCTAGTCTATGATACCATGATTAGAGTACTGATTTTTTTTGAAAGGTTAATTAAGGGAGAATATCCCCCACCTCCACCTGATTCATTTTATTGGGCTTTTCGCAGCCAAGGCTCTGAGTACATCGAATTTCAGCAAGTTACGTGACGGATTACATTGAAACCGTCAAAAGATGTTTAGGCGACAACACGACATCAAACTCTCGTGGCGTTCAAACTTCAGAGTTCAAAAAGGCTTGAGCACTGTATGTCCTATGCTACCATGAAAAGGAGAGACGCATTAGACAAAATCACAGAGCGATCAGATTCCACTTCTTTTGAAAATGTCAGTAGGACATCAAATTTCTTTTCGGCGTTATGCAAATATACTCATGAGGTTCATCACTGACCAGTTTTATGGCAAAGTAGTAAGTGCTGTTCAAGGCAAATCCAATTACTGAATCCACAAGTAAACGTTGTAGACAATGGGTCTACAGGCCGAGTACAAGACACTATTTTTATGCCCATTGGAGTAAAGTACTTTACATAATAAAGTATACAGTCAGTAATCTGTAACACTTGAAAACCACCTTTATTAAACACAAATCAAATTCAATTATATATCTTGAAAGAGATGTTGATGTTCTTCATTCAAAGGCTGTGGCACAATCATCACAGAGGGCCGGTGCCGGTGACCAATCTAATTGTTCTCCTGATCCGACTGATGATCTAATTTTTCTGCTGAACCCGCCGAGTGTTCGGTCCCGTCGTCGTCCTGCTCGTCCTCCTCGAGGAACCTGAGGTACTCGCCGATCTCGGGGATGAGGCCTTCCGGCGGCGGCCACCTCCTGGCGACCCTGGCGAGGCGCTTCTGCCACTCCTTGTCGGGGTCGTACCTGTGGAGCTTCCCGACCCGGCGGTACTCCTCCTCCACCTCGTCCTCCGTCATGGCGATGTAGCGCAACGCGTCAGCCCACGCCTGCCACACGAACAGGAGCACCTCCGACATCCTCCGCTCCCGCGGCGTCAGCTCCTGCAGCCTCTTCCCCGGCGGAGCCGACCGGCAACGGCGCTGCTGCGCCACCTGATGCTTCCCCTCGGCGCCGCCGGCAGCTCGTCGGCCCCGCTCGCCCGCCGCGTCGTCTGCTGCTGCCTCCGTGCCGATCTCAACTCTCTCTTGCTCCGTGCTTTTTAGTTTTTAGACTGCAAATATGCCCTGCGATGCTACAGGATAATCACGAGCATGAGACGGGAGGACCTAGGATAGATCTTATCTGTTGGAGTTCCTATTACTCGTATAGCAAGAACCATGTTAAAAGAGGACATGAGTAGTTATGGTCTCATTCGGTTTCTTTTTTTTTATTATTTGGAACGTGAGAGTCCATCTATTGGTGTCTAATGACGGACCAAAAGTCACGCGGAAACCATTCTTGCTTTAGAAATAGGAGAGATAACATAATGTTCGTGCGTTGCTTACGGTTAGAAGCAGCTAATTCTGTTATTTTATTTTTATTTTTTTTATTTCACTTAATTAATTTTTATATGTTTAAAATTTAGCTCTTATGATGCCTTTTCTATTTAGTCATTGCGTCTATAACATTTTTTTGCATCTCCGCATATAAGGCATGCCTGACATGGTTGATTGCCGCTCTTACAATTTGCTTGGCCACCGTATGCAGCAATTTTTATGGGTCAGGCCCGTAAGGGCCAGCATACACAAGATGCTAGGCATCGGAATCAAGCACATATGCCCACATTAGGGATAACTTGCATCTTGTATACTCTTCTAATTATATAATTGCATTTAGCAAAGATTAAGCTGCAGCACGAACTCACGCAGTGGCGTGGCGTTTCCCTCTCGCTCCACGAAATCTCTTTCCACATTACCCAAGAGAAAGAAATCTCTTTCCACAGGGACGCCGCAGCACGCAGGCGGTACAAAAAGTGCAGGACGTGCATTTTATTTGTCTCGATTCCTTTCATTGTTTGTTTTTTTTTTCAAACATGCACGTTTCTCCAGTCTTATTAAAGCCGGCCTGCCAAGTTGGTGTCCGATTTCTTTCACTTTTTGTCAGGGACCAAAAGAAGTAGTTCATGTCCTGATAGAATTCACATCCCGAGCAGCAAACTTTGGAAACGAAACCAAACAGGAGATGGTTTCTCTTGCAGCATCTTAATGACAGGGGACGGAAGAAACCGAAGGGCAAAACTTAGCCCCTGTTTGGATACTTGGGACTAAAATTGGCCGGACTAAAATTAGTCCCTAAGGGACTAAAACAGCTGTTTGGATCCTGGGACTAAAGAAGCTTTAATCATATGCGCAAAGACGTTTTTACCCTTCCTCACATACCCCTCCCTCCCACGCTAACTCCCCGTCGCTCTCCCTACCGCCGAACTCCCCCATTCCTGCTCTCCCCCACCGCCACGCTCAGGCCGCGCGCTTCCCCGCCCATGGCGCGCCGGCCGGCCACCTCGGCATCCTCTCGCCCACGACGGCCTCCACGGGGCTCGTCACCACGGCGGCGGGCGCGACGGCGGGGGCGGGACCGCAGCCGAGGCGGAGCGGCGGCGGGGCAGACCGCAACGGAGGCGGAGCGGCAACGGCGGGGGATGAAGCGGCGATGGCGGGGGACGGAGAGCAGCGGCGGCAGGGGCGGACCGCAGCGGGGGCGGAGCGGCTACGGGCGGGAGATGAAGCAGCGACGGCCGGGGGCGGACCGCAGCGGGGGCGGAGCGGCTACGGGCGGGAGATGAAGCAGCGACGGCCGGGGGCGGACCGCAGCGGGGGCGGAGCGGCTACGGGCGGGAGATGAAGCAGCGACGGCCGGGGGCGGACCGCAGCGGGGGCGGAGCGGCTACGGGCGGGAGATGAAGCAGCGACGGCCGGGGGCGGACCGCAGCGGGGGCGGAGCGGCTACGGGCGGGAGATGAAGCAGCGACGGCCGGGGGCGGACCGCAGCGGGGGCGGAGCGGCTACGGGCGGGAGATGAAGCAGCGACGGCCGGGGGCGGACCGCAGCGGGGGCGGAGCGGCTACGGGCGGGAGATGAAGCAGCGACGGCCGGGGGCGGACCGCAGCGGGGGCGGAGCGGCTACGGGCGGGAGATGAAGCAGCGACGGCCGGGGGCGGACCGCAGCGGGGGCGGAGCGGCTACGGGCGGGAGATGAAGCAGCGACGGCCGGGGGCGGACCGCAGCGGGGGCGGAGCGGCTACGGGCGGGAGATGAAGCAGCGACGGAAGAGACAGAGCGGCGATGGCGGGGGACGGAGAGCAGCGGCGCCGGGGGCGGACCGCAGCGGGGGCGGAGCGGCAACGGGCGGGAGATGAAGCGGCGACGGCCGGGGGCGGAGCGCAGCGGGGGCGGAGCGACGACGGCCGAGAGCGGAGCGGCTATGACGGGGGACGAAGCGGCAGCGGTGGCGGGGAACCGAGCGCAGCGGCGGCGGGGGCAGACTGCGGCGGCGGCAGGAGACCCAGGAGATGAGAGAGAGGGGGGTAGGTGGTGGAAAAACACACCTTTTAGTCCCTGTTAGTCTCAATTTGGGACTAAAACATTTTAGTCCATAGAATGGGTTTTAGTCCCTACAGTTTGTATCTTTAGTCCCTATTGGGACTAAATTTAGTCCCTTTTAGTTTTAGCACAAGGAACCAAACGGGGCCTTATAAAGGATTTGTTCAGCTGTTTAGTATTATATATAGATAAAAATTAGGGGGGTTTTCGTAAAATTATGACGTACCGCTGAATCAATCCTTATTTTATAATTAGGTAGAGATTAGAAGATCTTTCTGCAGGCCTGAGGACATGAACCGGATCGAAGCTTCTGTAGTTTTATTCGTTGTTGAATATAGATAGATGGACTCCTGTTCAGACCCCTCTCTCACCCTTCTCGGACTCGAAACCAAATCCGAGTTCTGCCGCGTAGCTGGGCAGGAGTCTACGGATTCAATTCAACCGGGGCATTGATCTTTCCCTCTTCTTTTGCGACAAAACAACTAACAATTCGCGATCGCGAATCACAGAGTCATGGAGATGGCAGCAGGCTTAGAGATCGCCGCGGGCGATCGGGGCCGGGCCTTGCTTGCGGCCACCCTCGTCGGGAGGCGAATAACGCCGCGCGCGCCGTTGGCAAGCTGCGGAAGTGCTGCTGTGCGCCATGGCCGTCCACGGTCCACTGTTCATGCTCATGCATGGTCATATATCTGGTGGAGAGATTCGTGGACGCAGGTGCGGGGAAGAGGACGCCCTGCGAGTGCACACGCGGGCGGCCGGCACCAGTAGAGACGCGGCCAGCAGCAGCATATCAGGCAGTGGAGGTCCGAGGCATGCATGAGCACGAGGGATTGCGCAGCTAGCTGCTAGTACGTACGTATTCGGGGCTCAGCAAGCAAGAGCTACGGTGTTGGGTTAATAAGGGCATGTTTGGATCAAGGCGACTAAAACTAGCTGATTAATTTTAGCCTCTTGTAAGAGCTAAACTTTCAAACATGTGAGGCTAAATAAAAGCAAAAATTAGTCTCGAGGCTAAAATTTACTAGTAGGGGTGGGGCAGCTAAAATTTGCTAGCCTTAAGACTAATTTTAGCCATTCTTTAGCCTCACATGTTTGGAAGTTTAGCTCTTGCAAGAGGTTAAAATTAGTTTTAGTCACCCTATTTCAAACATGCCCTAAGTTAGGCGTTCGCAGATCGATACGAAAGATCGTTTGGTTTTGGAGTTTGGATCGGATGTCCTCAGCAGTCAGCAACAGGCTCCGGCTGAGTGCTTCACGAGCCACGTGTACAAGTCGAATTCATCATCAATTCATCATCGACGATCAACAGTGAAATCGCAAGCCTTACCAAAGAGAGAGAGAGAGAGAGGAGAGCACAACAACATTATTGGATTATTCTTCGGGTCGGAGTCGTATACGAGTATATATATAGTCTTTCTCGCGAGGGGCATGCAAGAAGCGCACGCCGTCGCCCACACGGACACGGTGATGAGAGCGAGATTTGTAGTATTCTTTATGGAATGGAGGGTTCCGTATAAAAGGAATGAGACAAAAAGAAGAAGCCTCTATCTCTGGAAACCTGGGCCATAGTAGAAGGGAAGAATTGTGAACTGGTTATTACACTGCCAATCTTATGTCATTGAAAGAATCGTGAACTAGGTGTCTAGGTCAGACTAATCAACAGTCAAATCGCAAGCCTTACCAATTCTTTCAATGACATAAGATTGGCAGTGTAATAACCAGTACTGCCCTTAATAACCAGTATAAGTTGTGTTTAATACAAATAAATTTATATGTCAAAATTAAAGAAGGCCCAAATTAAGCTCTATACATTCTGATCGTGTTCTAGCGCACGCACGGGCGAAACCACTGCTATGTCGGCAATGGCGGCGCTGCGGCCGGCGTTGGCGATGTTTGGCCGCCGTAGCTATGGCTCCTCGTCAGCCGCGTCCATGGGCCGTAACCTCGAGGTAAGGACGTCTGGTGTATGGTGTGTGTGGGTTGTTAATTTCTTGCATCTTGCATTGTGACTTGTGAGTTCAATTGCAGAATAGAGCTCGAGGAATATGTATCTCTCTTAAACTTCTATTAATCAAAGGATTTGTTGCAGGGCTGGCGGCGTTTCTGTACAGAGCCAGCAGCTAAAGCTAGGAGTGGTTTGCGCATGTGGTGGCAACGGTGAGTGTACAAGAACGGTGATGCAATTTCACTTTTGAGTACTCCACCTGTTCATTCAACTTTTGTTGTCGATGATAGTAGACGACTGTTACTCCTACCTGAGCTTCACACCTTTCAGTACACTCGCGTATTTATCATGTGAAGTAAATTTTCAAAAGAGTCCACATTTTTTTAGCCGAATTTAATAATATTTTCATATTTGCACATAAAGGAGCAAATCGAAAAATTGTACCTTGTACCGTGACTTTTATTCAAATATTGATTAATTTCACCAAGTTTACCGCTTGATATAGGGATGATTTTAGTTTTTAAGGGCAGTACTGGTTATTACACTGCCAATCTTATGTCATTGAAAGAATTGTGAACTAGGTGTCTAGGTCAGACTAATCAATATTTGAAGAGAAATCAGGATGCAGTGTAGAAAATCACTGCTAGGTCAATGTGAAACTAGTCATTATTCATCATCTTCCTGGTGTTAATTTGTCATAATAACTTTTAGTACCTGTATATGTGATTTTTGCACAAACTTTAACAAGTGCATCCTTCCCAATTTTTTTACAGGGCTAAAGATCGTGCGGAAAACGCCCCTCTAGAAGAGAGGGACAGGGCTTTGTTTGTGTACATGGTGTTTGTTTTGGGGACACCAACTGTCCTCATGGTGAAGACGACAAAAGATCTCCTAAATTCATGATGGAGACAAAGATGGGATCATCATGGAGTTTGGATTGCACTTTTCTGGTTTCCTGCTTGGTCCTATTTATCCTAGTATGTCTCCTTTTGTGAGTTACCTATGTGTGTGTTTAGGCAACTGGTTAAACATCTTGAACTATCAGAGTCATCTTTTGTCGGTTGAGTTGAGGCACTTGCAATGTCTATTGTCGACTGTAGCACCCCTGAATGTTGTCTGGTGCCTTTCTAGTGTGAAACTTCTGTGTTATTATGGTCGCAGTTACCAGTTATGACTTGAGCCGGCCAGGGCCTAATAATAATGTGTGTAACTGAGTGTTTTCTTCGTTTGGACTAACATTGCCGTTCCATCTGTCAAACATGCTGTCTGTTCATGTACTGTCCTCCTGGAAGAAGGAATGCAAAAGTGGGAGGTATCAAGAACCGAATCGCATCTTCTCCTGCCATTGTCACTGATCTCCAGTTCTCCATTGGAGCTACCCACCAACTGTTTCTGCTGCCTCCACCAATGGCGTGAACCGCGAGAGCTCGCCGGCGGCGGGAGTCGCCGGAGTTGGGCTGATCGAAGGAAAAACCGAATTGGGCCGGGCCGGGCCGGCTACACACTTGGAAACTGGACCGAAACTGAGGAGATCTGGACCGTCCACTTTCCGATCGCACGGTCCGGGCTCCAGGGTTGTTGGGCTTCAGCGAAGTGTGGGACAACGGAAAAAAAAAGGCTCCTTGACTTCCTTCACCAGCCACGCGCCGCCATGTCTGAGACGGAATCAGCGGCGGAGGCGGCGGTCCCTGCCCCGGCGGTGGCGGCAGCGGCGGAGCAGAAGCCACGGAGGCTGCGGGGGCACAAGAAGGGCGCCGTCACCTGCTGCATGGCGTCCTCCGCCCGACCGGGCGTCGTCGCGTCCGCCGGCGAGGTACGCGTCTCTACTCACGGCTGGTGTTCTACTCCTCCGAGAAGATTGTGCCGTGGAATCTGCCTGCGCGTCCCGCTTGGGAGTTTGTTCGAGTGCTCTGGTCCATGGGCATCCTCGAACTGCCACCGCAGACAGGGCAATAGGCATGCAGTCTTTCGCTGACATGAGTCGAACACCTCATGGGCACTGGCTGCTGGGTGTCCTTGAGCAAGTGCGGCGCTGGGTACTGGCTGCTCATTGAGCTTTGGTGCGGGCGCTCTTTGATCTAGCGGTGGAACTAATTTTTGGCTCACTTCCAAACTGGACGGATAAACCATGCGCCAGTATATCTCGTTTTGCTTTGCTAACTGCACGCACCGATGCGCTGATTGGAAATATCCAATAACCTTGGGGAATTAGCAGCACTGATAAATTTTTAGTGATCAATCACCATTGTCATTGTCTTGTCTCCATGGAAGTGAACTACTCGTAGCAAACTTATGCTACTCCAAACTCCATGAGTTTTTGGCTATTCATCAAACGTTTTCCGTGCTATGTAGAAAGTATTAGTAGGAAGGGATAGAGAATTTGATGCGGTAGAAAGTACTCGTGTGATGAGAAAAGAAAACCAAGCATTAATAATGACTTGATCACTATACTGGGAAGCTGTGGTAGAGTTGTCAGATGCTTTCCTTGTGTAGGCCTTCTTTCCTTCAAAATTTCCTCACTGATGCTGAGCCTATTGCAAATTTGCGTTATCTTAAGCATATGAGTTTGTGCTGCTTTGCCCCTCTTATTTCTCTGGCCCTTGGGGTTAGTTCTCATGTTGTCATGACTTCTCCCACCTTAGGATGGATGTCTTTGCTGGTTTGATCTGCGCACTAAAGATGTGCTTTTGACCATTGAGGCAGCAAATAAACCAATTTCTTCAATCTGCTTTAAGCCAGGTCCAAATCCGATTATCTTTGTATGGTTATACCTGAATCAATACATAGTGGGATTGCAAACATCTATACTTAAAATTTATTGTTCACATAGGAAATGAAGACTTTGTCTATGCCTCTGCTGGAAATGAAATACTGTCCTTTGATGTCCGTATGGTAAGTTCAGCATCCAAATTTTTATTCTTAGTTCATAGGTGTGTGGTCCAACTTACTATTATGTTGCATGCACCTTGGTTTCTTGTCAGTAACATGATTACAGTGGTTTTCTTGTAGGGACCCCAATCAAAGCCGTTAGAGACATATAAC
>OAMR01000411.1:583772-598833 GCA_900205405.1 Echinochloa crus-galli
TGGGCCGGCCCGGTTACCCACTTGGAAACTGGACCGAAACTGAGGGGATCTGGACCGTCCACTTTCCGATCGCACGGTCCGGGCTCCAGGGGTTGTTGGGCTTCAGGGAAGTGGGGGACAACGGAAAAAAAGGCTCCGTGACTTCCTTCACCAGCCACGCGCCGCCGCCATGTCGGAGACGGAATCAGCGGCGGCGGCGGTCCCTGCGCCGGCGCTGGCGGCAGCGGCGGAGCAGAAGCCCCGGCGGCTGCGGGGGCACAAGAAGGGCGCCGTCACCTGCTGCGTGGCGTCCTCCGCCCGCCCGGGCGTCGTCGCGTCAGCCGGCGAGGTACGCGTCTCTACTCAAGCTGGTGTTCTACTCCTCCGAGAAGATTGTGCCGTGGAATCTGCCTGCGCGTCCCGCTTGGGAGTTTGCTCTGGTCCATGGGCATCCTCGAACTGCCACCGCAGACAGGGCAATAGGCATGCAGTCTTTCGCTGACATGAGTCGAACACCTCATGGGCACTGGCTGCTGGGTGTCCTTGAGCAAGTGCGGCGCTGGGTACTGGCTGCTCATTGAGCTTTGGTGCGGGCGCTCTTTGATCTAGCGGTGGAACTAATTTTTCGGTCACTTCCAAACTGGACGGATAAACCATGCGCCAGTATATGATGCCTTTGCTTTGCTAACTGCACGCACCGATGCGCTGATTGGAAATATCCAATAACCTTGGGGAATTAGCAGCACTGATATCTTTTTAGTGATCAATGACCATTGTCATTGTCTCCATGAAAGTTTTTGGCTACTCCATGAGTTTTTGGCTATTCATCAAACGTTTTCCGTGCTATGTAGAAAGTATTAGTAGGAAGGGATAGAGAATTTGATGCGGTAGAAAGTACTCGTGTGATGAGAAAAGAAAACCAAGCATTAATAATGACTTGATCACTATACTGGGAAGCTGTGGTAGAGTTGTCAGATGCTTTCCTTGTGTAGGCCTTCTTTCCTTCAAAATTTCCTCACTGATGCTGAGCCTATTGCAAATTTGCGTTATCTTAAGCATATGAGTTTGTGCTGCCTTGCCCCTCTTATTTCTCTGGCCCTTGGGGTTAGTTCTCATGTTGTCATGACTTCTCCCACCTTAGGATGGATGTCTTTGCTGGTTTGATCTGCGCACCAAAGATGTGCTTTTGACGATTGAGGCAGCAAATAAACCAATTTCTTCAATCTGCTTTAAGCCAGGTCCAAATCCGATTATCTTTGTATGGTTATACCTGAATCAATACATAGTGGGATTGCAAACATCGGTACTTAAAATTTATTGTTCATGTAGGAAATGAAGACTTTGTCTATGCCTCTGCTGGAAACGAAATACTGTCCTTTGATGTCCGTATGGTAAGTCCAGCATCCAAATTTTTATTCTTAGTTCATAGGTGTATGGTCCAACTTACTATTATGTTGCATGCACCTTGGTTTCTTGTCAGTAATATGATTACAGTGATTTTTTTGTAGGGACCCCAATCAAAGCCATTAGAGACATATAACTACAATAGAGATGAAATCAATCAGGTAGTATGCTATTCATCAACCCAACTATAGTATTATCCTTTATTTAGCATGAATTGATGTTGCCACTGTGTGAACTTTCTTATATAGTTCAGTTCATTGTTTTATGATGACATTGAGTTGAGTTAAGGATTCAGGATATGATATTTTCACTCTTTATGTAGATTGCTGTCAGCTCTAAAGGTTTTCTCGCTGCCGCAGATGATAGTGGGGATGTTAAGGTATTATGTTGAAGAATACTGTAGATTTTCCTACCGTTTCTTAACAAATATGAAATACCATGTGCACCACATTTTGGTGTTGGCTATTTTGACATCGTCGCGTGAAAATGGTGAAAGAGTTTCTTTTACAGGAACAGTAAAAAAATTATTATATGGTGCACTATTTTTCCAGTTTTAAGTGATAAAAGTATTGTATGGCAATTCTTTTCATTGTGCTTCCAAAATGACTCAAATAAGGGCACCCAAAGTTAGGCAGAAGCTGTGCATATTAGAATATCAAATAAGATTGATGTAAGAACCTTTGTCATTATGGAGAAATTTACTGGTTTATCTATTTGATGTAAGAACTTTTGTCATTATGGGCAAATTTATTGGCTTGTCTATTTCTTCTTTTGTTTTAAAACCAAGAAGAATTCTTATATTTTATTTTTTTGAATCAGAAGCGGATTGATAGTTTGAGAACTCAAGTATAGTAGAATGAATGCCCCTCAAGTTAGAAGAAAGATATGTGCAGTGCATTAATCGGCAGGGTTAAGTCCTGTACTCCTGTTTAATCATTTTAGTCTTAAGATTCTGATTTAATTTTGCAGATTGTCAATACCATTCAAAAGTGCTTGTATAAAAGATTGAGAGAAGCACACACAAGTGTATCCTTATTTAGTGTAACTGGATGCTTTCAATAATAATTTTGATTTGAATGTGCTTAAACTGTACCGTCTTTTTATCGTCATGCAACATGTATATCAGTTCTTCCTTAGTGCTTTTGTGCAGATTTGCAGCAGTGTACAATTCATTCCTTGGAGACCTTGGACAGGTTAGTGCGACCGGCATTGTTCTTTTTCTTTTTGGCTTAATCTTGTAGTCTTGTTGCTCCTGTTTTTGTCAACTTATTAGGGAGCAAATGCTAGAAAACTTTATTGGATTCTTTAATGCTGATATTTTTTTTTCCTGTTTGTACTCACTAATGGATAGGTTTCATTTGGCAGCAATCACTGGTGGCCTTGACTCGAAGCTCGCTGCATGGGATTTCTCCAAAGGGCGGGCACTATTTTCTATTGATTACGGTACATCCTTTACTTTCTGTTAAATGCATGTGAAATATCTGTACCTTTAAGTGGCTTCAAGTTATATCTGTGTCTTTTATAATAAAATATTCTAATAGTTCCTAAAGGATCTCATATATTTGCTTTAAGCATGTAAATTGAGCCCTTGTATTGTTTTTATCAGCAAGCAGATTCAAAGTATGCTGATCTATTACAAAAGCTGTATAGGGTGTTGTTTTTACCTCAAAATACTTTCCAATCTGGATCAATCAACACAATAATTTATTATTCAATTACAGGATCACCTGAATTGCAAAATGGCAGTTCTTCTAATAGCGCAGGGCAGTGTTTCAACCCTGCTTTTGTTCACTCGATAGCAGTTCCTGAAGAGGGCATTTTGGGTGGGCTTTACAAAGTTTGTGCTGTTGCAAGGGGGGATGGCGTTGTTGATGTAGTTGATCTTGAGTATGAATTGGCCCCTGCAAAATCAAAAGGACCTCCTCGGGCAGCAACTTCGACAACGAGTTCAAAACGAACTGAACTTGGAGATGGAAACAGTAATCAAAGTCAAGCGAAAAGGATCCATCTTGATTACACCATGGGTGGCCACACTGCCTCTGTGTCTTGTGTGTAAGTCCCTTCTTTCTGTTCATCACTTACATTTCTGTTTTTTTTTTTTTCAAAAAAATAACCAGCTGCTCAACAGAGCATTTTCAGCATTTGGTGAGAAGGGCAAGTTCCTTGTTTCTGGTGGCAATGATACAACAGTAAAGATATGGGATTGGTCCAAAGGATTTTCTTCTGAAACAAACAGCAATGCTGAATTGGTGTTGGATATTGATGTGAAGAAAAAGGTCAGAACTGGATCTTCAATTTTCTTTGAACTGTTGTCTTTGGCTAGCTATATGCGCAGCTCAGAACAAAATGCATCTGTTGCAGGTAAATTGGTTGTGTACTACTCCAACTGATTCAGATAATCTGATTCTATGTGACACATCCAAGGTGGTCAAAGTATACAATTTTCGGTAGATAGATCAATGTGGGGCCATGGGCCGTCAGCTTTTTCGACAATTTTCTGAGGTAGTGAATGTTGACTATCCGTCAGTGGTCCGAACTCCGGAGACATGATGCCAATTTCTCTGAGTCGACAGCTCAAGCCTATTGTTTAGCACTTTGCAATATTGCAGGACAGATTGGAGCCGCTCAACTATTTTCTTCTAGCTAGGCTTGACATGTATATCGTTGTTGTATACTTGTATGATGAAATGAACTTATGGTTTTAAAGGAAGGTTCTGTGTTGGTAGAAATGATTTTTATTTAAATATGTTGAGATATGTCTGTCTTTTTACACGCGTTGCCTTTGACTACTTTGGTAGCCTCAGTGGCCGTGAACTCTTGATATAGTTAAAATTTTGATGCGAAATGTCGTACTTCTGACCGCAGTTTGGTTTGGTTGCTGGTTATGGATAGCTTTCTGGATTATGTCGACCATTTCCCCCTTTGCTCCCTCGCATTGCTAGTTGCAACAAAGGGGCACCCATATCGACGTTTTCAGTCTCTCTCAATAATAGCTCAGGAATTCTATCTCTTGTGGAGAGCATTTCTGCTAATTTTCCCGGTCTGAATCATTTCTCATCTACATGTGGTGAGGAAGTGGATAGAAGCACAAGTCTCCATTGGAGGACCAGTTCTGCTTCTTTCGTGGAGAAAGAAGAAATGGGAGGCATGCCCTTGCCGCATCATCACATCTCTCCAAACCCTGTGCGAAAGACCTCGTTTGCAGCACCGTTTGCGCTTCAAAAAGGTGAATGCAAGAAGCATTTTACTTGGCAATTTGTATGTGTCTGAATTCTTCCCATCCTTGTATTATTCTTGAAGCTTTCTTCTCGATGAAATTCGACTCTGCAATTAACACGAAACTGCAATTCGCAGCACATCACAATGTAACGACTAACGAGTAGCTACACTCGGACTGTAATACTGTATCTCGTGCAGCCACTGAACTTGGTGGAACTTGCAGATGGGTTGCTCCTCTGTACTTCTCCGCGGCAAGGTTTTCTGCGCCCGCCTTGCGCGGCCGTCAGCGTCATCAGATCAGAGGCCAATGGGGCTGTGAGAAAGCATAGCAAGGAGGAGCTCATTGCTTTCTTCAGAGACATTCAGACCTCCATTGCCGAGAGCTCGCCTAAGGCTTCCAGGAGGACGAGGAGGCCGTCGCCAGACCCGTTCGAAGAGGCTGACAAGAGGAGGCAATCATATGGTATGTGGTAGTCTGGTAGATGGCATTGAGATCTCAATCTTTTCCATGCTATGCTGTAGTTGCATCTGAAATGAGCATTTGTGATGTGTAATTCACTTTTACTTGTGACTCACACTAGAAGTGCGCATTAATCCAGCTGCAAGCATATGAATCCTAAATCGAAGCGCAAGATGTTTGTTTTCGCGCTCTAGATATCACACATCTGCTTATCATGTCGTGATGTAAATTTTTCACAAGACATGGGTGGAGATGGTGGCGCTGATGATTTTTCAGAGGAGCAAGCAAGGGTGGTAAATCTGGAGGACATGAAGGTGGCTGAGCTGAGGGAACTGGCGAGGGCGAGAAGGATGAGGGGTTACTCCACCTTGAAGAAGGGTGAGCTGATTGACCGTTTGAAAGGGGTTATCATGTAATAAACTTGTCCATGATCAGGACTCAAGAGTAAGCAGATGTTAGGGACCTACTGCAACTGTACTGGCTAGATTGATGTTTCTCTTCATCTTCAGTTGGCCCTGTCGAGAGTACACATGTTCTTATTGTCACTTCAAATGTATGATGAGATTTTGCCAAAAGGGAAGTGTATGATGTGATCCCGCAGGCCAGTGGTACTGACTACTGAAGCTGTAGTTTTCTCTGAAATCTTCGGTATTATAGTTAGTTCATGCGTAAGAATTGCAACAATGTGAACAACGGCCATGTGGTGTATGGTTAGTGCATACTTGGAGGTGTATTAGTGCAGTACTAGTAAAGTGACGCCAAATTTGGCTTCTTTTCCCTTTTAGAGAAAGGGGTGCGTTAATTTAATCCCCAGCTAGGCAAGAAGTTGATACAGAGGAAACAAAGAAGCAAATGCGTTCATTCACTTTTGGAACCGAAACTTTTCCCCATTCCTACGCACATCATCGGTGCTGTACAAAGAACATTTATACTGTGTGCATCAGTCAGGATATATCCTCCTCATAAAACACTTTGGAGTATACTGTACGATTTAATTAATATTTTGGAGTTTCCAGATAAGAAACTTTGGAATAAAAAAGAAAAACACGCGATGAGTAGGAGCGACGCAGGGAACGCGAGCCCACGATACATACGGCCCACCCGGCCCAAAGCCCTCCCACGCGCGAAACCCTAGTAACTCCACGCCGCGTGCATTGTTCCGCCGCTGCCGCCCAGCACAGCGCTGCAGAACCCTCTCCCCTCCCTCGACCTCCCTCGCCGCCGCCGGCCCGCCGCCCAGATCTTCCCATGGTGAGCTCGACCCCGGGAGATGCGCTGCTCATAGCGCCGTCCCATCCTGCGTTTTCCATTGAATCGTTCGTTCGTTCGTCCGTCTCGGTTCTGACGATTTGGAGTGGTTCGGTTTTGGTGTGAGCGATTTCAGGCGTCGGAGAAGAAGCAGTCGAACCCGATGCGGGAGATCAAGGTCCAGAAGCTCGTGCTCAACATCTCCGTCGGTGAGAGCGGTGATCGTCTCACCCGCGCCGCCAAGGTATACGACCATTCCCCTCCAATGGTTCTCACAAGGTTCCGCGCACTGATTCATATGCTTGCCCTGCGCTTGTGTTACATAGTTTACTTCAGCGTATGTATTGCATTTTACTTGAATGGATTGCATCTAGACTGTTGTGCTCCATTTCATTTTCTGTAAGAATTAATTCTGCTGTGTGGGCTATTCTCGACTCTCAGGTCGTCCAATCGAATCTTGTATTTTGTTTGTCTTCACTGTATTTGTGCCTTCCAAATGCTTAAGAATACGATTGCTTTCCCCGCATCAGCTGTAGTTAGATGTTGTTTGCATAGTTTCAGTTAGAGACTGGTGAATATCGTCAATTGCTTTGATGTATCTATGTTTAGATGCTTTTCACTATTGCCTTTGGATAATCTTCACCATTGGCTGTTCTCTAACCTCCAGTGATTGTTTATCAGGTGCTCGAGCAGCTGAGTGGGCAGTCACCGGTGTTCTCAAAGGGTGATTTTTCTTAAACCTGACACAGGTATGGTGTGTTGTTTGGTTGACCGTACTCATAGCGATGGTGCTATGATATTGCAGCGAGGTACACTGTGAGGTCATTCGGCATCAGGCGTAATGAAAAGATTGCGTGCTATGTGACGGTGAGGGGAGAGAAGGCAATGCAACTGCTGGAGAGTGGCCTGAAGGTCAAGGAGTACGAGCTGCTGAGGAGGAACTTCAGTGAGACTGGCTGCTTCGGGTTTGGTATCCAGGAGCACATTGATCTTGGCATCAAGTAAGATTATCCCATTTCTGCTCTCCAGTGATTTAAATTGGTGTGTTTGTTTCTGTGAAAGGGTGCTTTTATGGTGGTGGTGTTGCTTGTCTGTAAGCAGAGAAAGTGATGGTATTGTTCTTGTCTGTAGTAGAGGAAGTAACATATAATTTAACATTAATGTGTGCAGTATGCGGGTTATTTGTTACTCACTATGACAACTTAACACAGTTTGAGAATCTGCTGTAAGGTAGCTTTTGGGCAGCATGATCCATTTGCAGATTTACTAATATGACCGAATCATACAACCATGGAATTTCCTTTATTACCAACTACACCATTTTTTGTCTTTATATCATTATATGTACTGGAACTTGTGTTTCGTTATCTAATACAGTATACAAGTTATTTTCCAAGTCATATTGAATTGGTGACATTCAAAATTTTTCCATGTAGCAGTAACCATTAATACAAGATACGATTTCCTTTATTTTGTGAGTTCAATTGTATGCTTTTTCAGACACTGCCACACCAGTCTGTAATATTCTATTTAGTCTAGTGTGTTGGCTTGTGGCAGGGTTGCCATGTTAGCTGTGAGTCCTTGGTGGTCAAAATGCTATTCTTTGGTGCTTCTGCGATTTGTATCTGATTTATTGCATGGTCAGCATGCTTGCCCATTATGTGAAATTTGTTGTACTGTGTTGGACCGGATATTTTTTGTGCTGTTAATATTTGACATGTTATTTGTATCCTGGAGTATCTCCTTGATTTAAACTGTGACTTGATTTGAGTTTGTAGAACATTGTTCTGAGCTTCTGATGTATTAATGTCTGCATATGTGGGCATTACGTGTTTGTGGTTAGTTCCTGCTCCTTTAGGGATTTGGAGTTTCAGAATAGTCAGCATATTGCATTTGCATGAGATAATTCCTTTTTTCCCTGTCTAACTATTTTCTGAGTAATGAAGTGCTGCTTTTAATTGATGCAATAACCATTCTTTTTGTTGCATTATCTCAGGTATGACCCATCTACCGGTATCTACGGTATGGACTTCTACGTTGTCCTTGAGCGTGCCGGCTACCGTGTTGCCCGCCGCCGCAGGTGCAAGTCCCGTGTTGGTATCCAGCACAGGGTCACCAAGGAGGACGCCATGAAGTGGTTCCAGGTCAAGTACGAGGGTGTGATCCTCAACAAGGCCCAAGCAAACACCTCCTAAGCGTCGCAAGAAGAGCTTAGCCCCCTCCTTAGAGCTTGAGTTAATTAAGTATATCTGGTGCTTGGATTTGTACTAGAAGAAACCAAAATGCTTTGTCCGTTTTGCCTGTACTGGAGTTGGATCCTTTTTGGTGCGCCTTACCTACTTAGCAGCAACAGTAATGTCTGGGTTATTATGTGATAACATTTTGTTTTGTTCTTGGATAATCCTTAGTACCGTTTGTTTGCTACAACAATTGTGTTAAATTAAACCTTAACTTGATTGCGCTAATATAATAGATATGTTCAATGGAAACTGAACCTCACCTTAGTTGTGCTAAACTAAACACGACGCATGTGAATGTATTCGGTCTTCTTTGTGCTCGGTAAGAGACCCCTGCATAGGAAGCATAGGCTTGTGTTCAGAGCTTAACAAGCCTGTAAACGCTTCACCAAGCCGGCCATCTTGCCCACGAAGGTGACTTTTATTCCCTAACGTTCACTTTCAAGTTCAATCAATACTCAAACCAAATAAACACTTCATGGGACAAAATTGAGATGTTAAAAATAAAATCCTTTTGGTTGCCGGTGCCATCGGAAATTGGCAGCTTCAATCCAGCGTGGATGGACCAAGAACTTGTTGTTGACAGCCCAGCGAGCCCTCTGTTCCCAGATCCATAGCCACGACGTGGGTGACTGTGGGATCCATATCTGTAGAGCATTTTGCACCCAGATGCTCAGCCATCTTCCAGATCGTCTCTTCATGTGGGCGAGCAGTATTTGGAACACCCGACTGAAGATGAGTTTGCAGCCTTGCAGTACTTCCTTGCGTACTGTGTTGATCACCTATAGAGGGGACAAACATAAGAAGCGGTCAATTACAAATGAAATATGTAAGCCATGGCACAGTAGAAGATATAAAAATGAGAAACACAACTGTATTTGCTAGTAAGAATACCTTTTAATTATTTTCATTACCAATAAACCCTATTATGCCCCTATCCATCAAAATTAGTTTTGTAGGTGGCAATGATTATGTCCACATTCCCCAAAAAAGCTTATGGCAATTAGTGCAAGCTAAAGAACAATGCTTTATTTGTAAGTATCATAATAACTCATAAGGAGTTTCATCACTTTACGAAAAACATAAATAATTTTTAAAGCATCATAGATAGCACGAAGGACATAAGTCTACTGGCCTACCTGTCTTACATCCCGTGAAGAAACATCAGTTTCAACAGCCTATAGAGAAGTACAAGGATAAATGGTTAGAGATGAACAACTTTTGTGCCCACAAGATTCAGGTATACTGTGAGGAATATAATGGTAAAAGAAACAGAGGAATAATATGTGACCAAACTATGCACTTAAGCAACCAACCGTGTCAAAGAAAATTGCATGTATGCGCTTCAAGACATCTAAAATGGTAGCCAACGCACCATCACTCTCCCTTTCATCTTGCATCGACTCTGACAAAGATCTGACACCAACACCAAATTGGCTGGAGCTGGAAGCAAAGTAATGATATCTCTCCATCAGAATCAGGTTCTCTTTATGGTTCTGCCAGACCTGAAACGAAATTCATATTGAGGCTGGCAAGACACAGATGATAAATTACAGTAAAAACATAAATTATCACTCCAACCCAGGAATAACAGCCTAACAGGCTCCTACGAGCTTCTACACATTGAAGAAAATCATTATGCTTTGATAAATGAGGATAGATGCTTCTAATTTTTAAGTATGTGTTGAAAGAAAACAGGAAACACACCCACAAAACTGTAACAGCAACCAGAGCATTCTACAAACAATGTGGTTTTTTGGTTCCATGAAATAAAAATTGTTTCAAATTAGCTTGTCCTATTGGATAGAAAAGAAATAGTTAATTAACAATAATACTTACATGCTCAGTGTCATCAAGAATCACTGCAACACTTTCAGCTACAAGAATCACATCAAGACCTTTCTGGTGTCGCTGAGTGCAATCCGAATTTGAAATTACTTTTGAAGGAAAATAGACATTACTAGGGTCGAGAAGCTTCGCTACTTCGATTGCATAAGCTTTTTCACCCAGGTGTATATATACATATCAAACATATTGCTTGCTTCTTCCAAAAATTTCCTTACAAATGGTCTCAACTTTGTGAGCATCATTGAATCTAGTGCGAAAATGCTTCTGTTTGGATCATCTGTGAGTAGAACATGAGGGGGTCACTAGCTGTGTTATATATATTCATGGATAAGCAACAACAGTTTCAGCAAGGATCAAAGGTCATGAAAAAAGACAACAGGGAAGAAAATAATCATTACCATGAAAAATCTAGCATGCATTAGAACTTAGTAATGATGTAAAAGCTGTTGATCATTACTACTTTGCTTAATAATATCAACTGATGCTAAATGCAACAAGCCGTAAAACAGAGTTTGTGTGAGAACAATGATAGAGGTGCTAGAGGGCATAAAGTCCTTAATAATATCAATCTGTAACTAAAAACACATTATGCAGGAAATAGGCAAAGCAGACATGCATTGAATAGTGGCATTTAGCTTCTCTTTCTAATGTGAATCCTAGCTGCTTATATAGAAATATTGGCTCTGCATTTTTCTCAGAAATACTGTATGCATTCCAGTCCAAGTTCAGACACACGTGCCATATTTTCCTTTTCATTGTCTAGGAAATAAGCAATGTTTCCACTATTTTCAAACATAATTTTGTAAACAACACAGATTGCAAAATTATAATGTAGCAGAAGTATAAGAGAAAAATGCTTACTTGCGTCATTTTCATGTGGACTTCTAATACTTCCAAATAAATTAGCGTAGAAAAAATGAAAGATGACTAAATATATCATATCGTATTAGCATGTATATAGTTATGACCGGAGGTGGTACATTATGCTCATGGTAAAAAAATATATCTTCTACAAAAAATAACAAGTTCTCCAAACATAAATACAACAGATAACATTACCTACAGAAGTAGCAATCCGAATACCTAAATTATTTTCTGCAAAAGAAATATCCTGGAGTTTGGTCGAGTTAATCAGTGTATGATCCAAGTCTAGAATAAGCACTAATTTTCTTTCACGCAGCAGATTCTTCAAATGAGCGCCGCGTAGTCTGTCAATTTCTGAGGTACCTAGCCTCAAGCCCTGCATTTCAATAATTCTCTTAAATTTGTAAAATTGTTTCGGAGATACGGTATCACGTAAGTACAACTGGAAGTGAGAAACAAATGGGAGTTAATTTGCAAAAAAATCTCAAGAATGTGCATTATATGAGGGAGGTGCAATAAGGAAACACCACATCCCTTACGTCTTTATTAAAAATACCCCTAAAATTATTTGTTTTGTTTGATTTGAGAGTACCTTGTCGATGTAACCAAGAGCAACTCCTGAAACATCTTCCTCATCCTGTTGCTTGGCACATCCATAGCAAAGTCCCTTAACATATCCAGGATGTAGACATTCCTCAACTTGAACATTTTTAGATGAACCTGATAAAATATATTCTCAATAATTTAGCATGCCATCTACACATGACCAATCAATATATGATGAACTTAGCAAGGCAATTGCAACAGAAGAAAGAAACCCTTTCGCAAAAGCAAAAAAAAAACAGAAGAAAGAAACAAAGTTACACAAAAATTTGTGCATGTTTTGAAAATAAAATACAATAGCCACTGGTAGCTGGATAATTTGTTGTAAGAAAATTCAAAATACCAAAGACATAATAAAAATGAAAAAAGGGCAACCCTTTGTTCAACTAGTGCATTCTGTGAACGAAGATAGACAGCCAACAGTGCAACACAATGCAAACCATAATGAAAATATTCTGAAACACCACATTTGAAGTACATGCATAATAATTCCCCTTTAGGCTCTAAACGTTACTAGCAGATTTGCAAAGTGAGGCTAGCTTTGTCAGGTCTAACTGATGTTCCTTGATCCTGGCATTGTTCCTCCACTCTTTGCTTTTTGTTACTGCATTTTGATGTAGTTGACAGCAGTCAGAAACATATTACAAAATCTTCAAAACAAGTGACGGTTAGTTCTTTCTCAACACAACTTCATCCCACAAACTTTTTCCTTCCCATTCCCCAAATACTAGATGATCTGCCCATCATTATCCCTTCCTTTTCCTCTGAAATAGAACATTAAATAGGCCTTGCAGCAGCAAGACACTTTTTTTTTGAGGGCCAGCAGCAAGACACTTGGGAATTCTATCATTTACCAGGAGAGGATATTTTTTTTTGAGACATACAGAAGGAGAGGATAAGCTATGGCACTCAGCACATGCTAGCATTGTCATAGTTTCAGCAGTACCGCATAAACTGAAGATGAAACAAGGACAGAGCATGGGACTGAAGACAAAGCAATGCTATCAAATCTATTGGTACTACGAATTTCAGGTTTGACATTTCAAATAATCAAAAAATCAACTCCCCAGTCAATATGATTAAGTGTGCTAAAAAAATTTAAGTTGCTCAAAAAATTAAGTGTGCTCAGTACATGAGCAGTACGAACTCTAGTAAACTCTAGAAGACCCACCTAGTTTAACAAACCATAACAAGGAAGCAAAAACCATCAAGCACATGTTTCACCCAATCAGGCACAGAACCTAATAAGCTCAAATTCGAGACAAATCTGCTCATCTCACGATGATCCAACCATAAATCCGCGTGGAATTCAAGGCTGTAATCTTGTAGCCGAGGCTGCCAAACCCGACCAAGTGAGAGGAGGGAGGAGCCTGCCGGCATGCGGCGCGTACGGTACCCGTTCATTTCCAGGAGTCCAACTTCCACCGCCACCTCCCCTGAATCCGCATCCTCACCGTCGTCGTCGGCGGGGGGCAAAGAGGAAGAGGGGTCGCCGGGGAATGCGGATTCGGCGGCGAAGGCGAGCTCGAGCTCTGAGTCGAGGAGGGGGGTGAAGTCGTCATCTCCGCTCGACGACGACGGGGACTCGACGAGGCTCATAGGGCGCGGCGCCGCCGTGGGCGGATCGGCAAGAAGCTCGATAGGTCGTTGGGCTCCGGCGGCAAGGACCAGGAATGGATTTGGGGCTACTTGCAATTTGGCTAGAGTTAATTGTTCGTTCAAGATTTCTGTTACATCTTCGCAATTTCTCGGATGCTGCTGCCGGCGGCCACCGCCCACCCCCACCCAGGGTCCGTTGGTTTTGACTTTGACCACCGGAGTTTATATGTAGCCGCGACGCATCGAACAACTGTCTCGTTTGGCTCCACGTACGTGGCGAGCCACCATTCCATGGCGGCGGCGCCGACCCGGGGCACGGCGTATCGGGCCTCCAACTACGAGTCTACGACGTCGATGCGGCGGCGAGGCGACCGTGGTGGTGCTACTAGCTCGTACTCCGCGCTCGTCGCCGCCGCTGCCTGCACGTACACTGCGGTGAGCAATGCAGCACGTTTTTGAGAGAGATCTTCTGTTGAAGACTCGTGCTTTTTTTCTGATGGAATCATCCGGTGGCAATGCTTAGTGGAGGTTCCTGTACGTGCCATGACCGGGCTCCAGTCGTCCACGCCAGCAGCGTTCTTGCTCCATGATCGAGTCGTTTTCACTTTTCAGTCCTTTGCCCCTGCACGCGAAATGGTTGACCTCTGTACTGCAGAACGGAGGGTGAAATGATCACGATGCTCATGCTCTTGGTGCCTTGGTCTCTGCATGCACGGCAGTACACAGTACAAGTGTGCCGAACTGAACTGAAAATCAACTGAACTACTGTACTCTGAAGTCCTGAACACAATGTCACGTGAACAAAAACATCGAGCCTCAAAACCGAAACCCAAGTAGCCGCTGACGGTACGGAGCTGAGAAAGAAAAACCCCATGGTAGTTCACTCGTTTTGTACAACATCAATCAAGCCCTGGGATTAACTGAACTCCAAAGATAACCGGTGGCAATGGGTCTCAACGCGTTCTTTCGTTTTGTACAACCTTGTTTTGCCGGCACAAATCTTGTACACAGTGTAGCCGGTGTACAGGATTTGCTGTAGTTTACTGCCACGATGCACGTGGTCTCGAATCGAGCTTAAAATCAATTGGTGAGCCACGTGAACTGTACGGAATAGACAACAGAGCAAAACTTATTTACAGAATCATTGTGTATTCATGCTGGTGTTTTAGTGCGCACATTCCAAATAGATTAAACATGGGCTATCGTGGATTAATAACATCTTCTGGTCTACCGCCATATCCCATATCCTCTGGTCTATCGTGGATTAGTGGAAGGTTAGCCGCCAGATGCGTCATAGGCTTGCTCGTCTCAAACTCTGTCGATTATTTAACAAGAGATAGCTGATTCATTCATCAGAGATAACGCCAGAAAGCTGCCAATACTTTTCCACACCCACCATCCCTCACGCTCGCGGCGGCCGGCCGGCCAGCCGGATCCCCACCACCACATGGACGCCAAGGACCTGTGCACCGTCGAGAGGCGCGGCCGCGTGCACCTCATCACCATCACCGGCGCCGGCGACCACCGCCTCAACCCGACCCTCCTCGCCGCCATCCGCTCCGCCGTCGCCGCGTCCGCCGGCTCCGGCGCGCGCGTGGTC
>OAMR01000411.1:604666-670007 GCA_900205405.1 Echinochloa crus-galli
GGGGTCGGCGTAGCTGGGGCGGTCGACGACAGGGACGCACTGCGGCGGGAGCCGCCGGCCTGGGCGGCGGACGGCTGGAGGAGGAAGAAGGTGGGGAGGAAGAAGGAGGTGGAGATGATGGATCATTGTTAGGCCTAAGCTAGCTTGCTTAAAAAGTGAATAGATGTAGGGACCCCATCCACGCGTCCCTCTCGGAGCTCGGATAGGATTCCTTCAAGAATAAGACCGGAACCCACTTTTCAAAAAAAAAAAACCCGGAACGCACCCAGCTCTACTGCCGAGCGAAGCAATGGCGTCTCGTCTGGTTGCGGCGGCGGCGGCGGCGACGGCGACGGCGGCCTCGGCCTCCTCCGCCTCCCCCCTGGCTCGCCTCGTCTCACGCCGCGGCCTCGCCGGTCCGACAAGTACGTGCACCTTTCCCTATCCAAATCTCGGAATCGTACGCGCCGGTTGTCTGGGGCTGGTTCGTTGATTGGGCCTGTTCTTGGATCCGCTTGCCAGGTTCTTACGATTAGTCTGTGAATAAGCTGTTCTCGATTGCGGATAGGTTTGCCTAGGATCGATGCGGTCGGATTGCTATTAGATACGGAGGAATCAGTGCCGTTTGGTTGTCAAGGGGCAACATGCCGTTGCGCTATTTGGCTTGCCTTGTTGATTCGGTCGCCCTTTGTGCTTGCTAGATCCCTATTCTGCTCCTGAGATGGTGAACTTGTGGGAGGATCCGATGAGCCCTATGAAGTGGAAGCAATCTCACGTGAGTACCCCTTAGACAATCTTTTTAATTGATTGTGGCTAATGGTATTGATTGAGTTCTTGATGTTCATCCTGCTAGTCATAAAACTAATGACATAATGCATGTTTTCTTGCTTCATTTGCATGGCGTAGCATAAAAAAAAAATGATGCCTGCTGCGATAAGTTTTCTCGTTGTCATATTATACTTTTACAACAGCATTGAGGACTTGAGGAGTATGTATCATTCTGAAGTAGGGTGTTTGCTGAAGTATCTTTGAGATTGATTAGACTTATGGTAAATTTATTGTGTTTTCTCCTAATTACTTGTGGTATTTTGAAATGAGCTTTGCCTGCTTGCTTTGTGTTTTTGTTCATGCTCTTCTGTAATAACTTATAAATTGGTACATTGAAAATTTAACCTTCTGTTCTACTTATGCAGTTTATAGTGACCACCTTAGCTGTGTGGGGTGTTTTAGTTTATGGAGGGTTGAAGCTTTTTGGTGGGGAGGAGGAAAACAAGACCGAGGTGATTTTTGTCACTTATTATTTATACTAAGGCTTGAACCGTGCTATATATATATATAAGTTTGTTAGTATCTGATTTTATCATTACCGGATACTCCCTCCGTCCCAAAAAAGAAATCATTCTAGAAATTTTAGGACAGATTAATGAGAAAGTAAAATGACTTCAATTGCCCCTAATTATTAGCCATATTTGACACTAATTGGTTGTTGTAGAATGACTTGTTTTTTGGGACAAATTTTGAATCCAAGTGTCTTCTTTTTTGGGACGGGGGGAGTACGTGGCAAATGCACAGAAAGCAGAGATATTTAGCTGAAAACAAAAGGTAGCTACCTGGGCTATGAAAATTATACTGTTTATATGATCTGCCATCTGCAATAAGGCTATCATTGGAAACATTAAGACAGGCGGCATATTCGAGTTTATTTTTGTTAAGTTTATGATAAACACACTTACTAACAAGTACAACCGCTTGTGATTTCATTTCTTGCGGTAATTGTTAAAATCTAATACTGTCACTAAAATCTGATACTCTGTCACAGGTGCCGTCAAAAGTAGGCTGCAGCGGAGGAAAGGCAAAGGCAAAGTAGGCTGTAGCGGAGGAAAGGCAAAGTAGGCTGTAGTGGAGGAAATGTCGGCGTCAAACTGACGATGTTTATGTAAAGTCCCATGTGCGCTCGAAGTGTTGCAATGCACTTTGCTAAGGAAGTTTTCTTTTTGTTATCCATGCAAGACTCAGAGTTGCATAGCTTAACATGATCAACTAGGATGAAGGATCTTGCTGCTTGAAATGAAATGGAATCTTAGCGAGATGCTTGCAGGAGGGATGGATGCAGATGGATCAGAACTAGGAAAGATATACTCTTTGGTTCTGTTTGTAGTCTAAAATCTGTGCTTGTAATGAGTACATTGCGCCGGCTTACGTTTGCTTGTTATCCTCGCATCGCTTAGGCTGTTAACTTAATTTTGGCCCTTGTTTGTGATCATAACTTGAATTTTGGCCCTTGTTTGTGATCAAGAGTGACAACACGCTCTCAGTTGCAGTTGCGTTAAGTTCAGCATGCGCAAAGCACAACTACTGGCCGTGCCGTGCGTGCAGCGCCGTCCTCCGCTGCTGGATGTCACGCCGAGAGGCCTGGCCACGGCCGAGTGTAGTCACAGATAGTTGTGACAGTGTGGACTTAAGTTGTAAATTGATGTGATATTGTCAATGTTTAATATTTCATATTTGAGAATGATATATTATTTCGACTAAATTTTTGACAAGACAAATGGTTAAACATTGTAATTAAAAATCAACACTAAATACTAATTTAGAAAATATATGAATATATCGGATTTTATAATGGTATGTTTGAATCAGGTATAGCTTTTTTTTTCAAGTTGATTCTGGTTCTGGTATACGTAGCCGAACAGGTGCCGCGCCGGTCCGGAGAACCGAAATCGGATGGGGTGACGGTCCAGGAGTCATGAGTCATGATGATGACCTACATAAACACAGCAACCCTCAATCCCCGTCGTGAAAACTCACGCAGGCACGCAAGAACAACAAAGTTCTGGCGGAGCCGAGAAAAGAAAAAGAAAAAAAGTTCTCGCGGAGAGCAAGGGAGAGATGGCGGCACTGCGATCGGCGTTGGGGATACTCAGCCGCGGTCCCTCTGGATCTTCGGCAGTCGCGTACATGGGCGGAAGAGGGCCGGAGATCACCCAAGTTTTCCGGCATACGGCGCCGCCGCTCCTCCCCGCGGCCATCCGTAACCTGGTGAGGGGAGGCGTAACATACTAGTAATTCTCTATTAATTACCTAGGATAAAGCTTGATCTTTGCATCTATGTGCCCAACAGTGTCCATGTGATCTTTATCTAAAAAAACAGTGTCCATGTGATATTGTGATGTTCGTTGTGGTGCTATATATAAGTTCCGTTCGTTTCTAATACTAGCAAAATATGCCCGTACGTTGCTACGGGTCAGACAATATGATCAATTGATTCAATGAACTTTTTTATGGTTGGGATTTGGGAATGACGTATTGTGCATGTACTTATTTTTCTTCACCGACTATAATCCAAATCACCATGAAACATTTCTTTCCTCTTTGTATCATCAGTTTTTTCCACGTCAGTTTAGTCTGGATTGCATAACTAAGGTTAGACGTATGCTGATTAACTTCTGACAAAATAGAACCATTTGGTTAGGTACCGCAAGTTAATTAGTTAGATTGTGATAAACATATATAACGCTACCTTTTGGATCTCCGCGGCGTGAGCTGCCAAAAGTTTAGCAAAACCTCTATCACCATCGTTTGTTTTATGACCATCATTGAGTATAATAACCTTAGGTAAATGACATTGTCACTCTGCAGCCTGCCTTGCCCAGATTCCACAACTTGTCGACTTCTCCGTCTTTTTCCTATCAACTAATCAGATCCTATCCTATCTCTCTCTCTCACCGGCCGGTGGCCATGCCCAGGCAGGGATCGGCGGCAGACGAGCAGCGGGAGGCCGCACCTTGTGGACTGCTGAGCGCGGGCGTCAAAGGGGCCAAGTGCGCCGGATGTTGGGCAAGGTTCCACCTCTCGGCGGTCCCAGCGGCCAGCGCCAGGCTCTTCCATCGACTGGGGCAGCATCAGCTCCCTCGGCCCGTGGCCGCCGGCCGCTCCATTATTGACGCGGAGCACATTCCCAGGTCTGTATGCGTCCTCCGACGGGCAGGCAGGGTCAGCTCGTGCTCGTGGTACGGTGACCGTGGCCGCACTAACGGCACATCAATTTTGGGCAGTGCCGTAGCGGCGCGCGAGTTCGGAACGGATGAACTTCGCCGTCGCTCGCCCCTTCCCGCGGTCCAGCCTGCCATGCTTCGCTGAGCATCGGAATCGATAGCGCGCAGCCGCTCTCTCCAGCCTGTCGTATTTGTGCCTCATTCAGCTTCCTGCAATCCTGCAGCTTCCCTCCTGCCCTTTGGTCTGCGTGCTCTGGTGAAGTCCAGTGCGGACTCGGGAACGGCGCGAATCACGCCGTGGAGTTGAAAACGAACTCGGTGGAGACGAGGGTGCTGACGTAAGCATACCATGTGCTGACGTAAGCGACGTACCAAACCTTGCTTGCTTTATTATTAGGTACAGATAAACGAATATCCAGTGCATCATAGCTATTGAACTATACAGTTCCTCTAATATAAACTGGGTGCTTGCTCTGCTCAAAATTCCTTTACTTGAGTAATTGAATTTGTTTTCTATATGTTCGTCAATACAAATTACATCTAGTTGCAAAGTGTGTGTTGGTGAATTTGCTGTAGTCTCATCCTTAACTTTTGTAGCTAGTCCTTTTGCATAGTAACATGCTATCACCCAAATATCATTGTTTGAAGTTCTTATATTTTTATGCTCACATTGTTGACCACGTCATGAGCTAGGGTAGGGCTTAGGGAGCAACCCAACCTTCACCGATTTCCCTTGTCCATCTGTTTTTATTTTTACAGAGTTCTATTTGACAATCATGTAGACTGTAGAGGTAAAATATAATCTTTGTCACGCAAAATTGTATTGAACACATCTATTTTATCTTGCATTCTGAGTTTAGCAGAAAAATAAAACTTGAGGCACATATTCTGGTTTGTGGCCCACCTGCTGATATATGCTTGGAGTAGTCTTTTAAACTTCTAGTCTAGTATTAATCGGAGTGCTTTCTTGCAGGGCTGTCGGCGTTTCTCAACTGAGGAGCCCACGGACAAAGCTAAGAATGGTCTGCGCATTTGGTGGCAACTGTGAGTGCACAAGAATATGATACAACATTGCTGGTTGTTTAGGTTGCAGAATCACAACTGCATATTCAAGCAATTTTTTTGTTGATGGCTGATAATTGTCAATCCCACTTGCGATACACTAGTGTGTTGGTGTACGCACTTATTAGATGAACCACACCCAAAAAGTTAGAGGAAACTATTAGTTTTAGCCAATTTTACTAATACCTTGAGATTTGCACATAATGAGTAACACATCAAGTGTACAAAAATAGAACATGATAAAGTATATTTGTACTTTGTGCTATGGCTTCTCTTCAAACATTAATTAATTCAACCAAGATTACAACTTGATATAGTGCTGGTTTTAAGGACAGTACTGATCATTGCACTGTCGTCTTTATCTATTAATGAAAGATATATAAACTAGTTGAGACTAATCAATATTTGAAGATATAATATCATCATACAGGTGCAAAATCACTCCTAGGTCTATGAAACTAATCATAATTTATCATTGCGGCATTAATAATTTTATCATAATATGTTAGTACTTGTTACAAGTTTCTTTACTAATTTTAACAAGTGCAATCATTGTCCACTTTTGATAGGGCCAGAAACCGTGTGGAGAATGCCAGTCTACAAGAGAGGGCCAGGGTTCTGTTTGTGTATACCGTGTTTGTTCTGGGGACACCGTCAGTCCTTGCAATGAAGAAGGTAAGGGAGCTCTGCCCCCCGTGAAGATGAAGAGGAAGGTGGGGGCAAATCAAGTTATGCCGATTGCACCTTCGCTTTTTGTGTTGAAGGCCACTAGGGACCTCTGCCACCACTGAAGATGCAGATGGGCTCATCAGGTGGTTGAGCTGGATTGAACTTTTGTGTTTTCTTTTTTTTAGAAAAAAACAGCCAGCAATAATTTTGCATGGCATCTACTACTATTAGACAAGTGACTTAAAAAAATAAAGAAAACCGTCCACATGGTGGTCTCGACAACAAGACAACCACCACAGTAACGATCACATAAGAGTGATTTCTCGCTAAATTTACCAAAAACCATTGGGGTCAGCTGAACCCGACAAAAGAACCTTAGATCCACCCTTGACTTGGAGCCGCAAAAGGTGTTACCATTGGGTCTGGATAGGTTGTAGCACTAGCACCCCTGATGTCCTTTTGGTGCTTGTCAGTGTGAAGTTTCTGTGTTATTGGACGTATTTACCTGGGTTGACTTAAGCCAACCACTTTCTAGCATTATTGTGTGTATCTGTAATGTTTTCTTGAGGGGTTGATTGTCTGGTGTTCTGCATTTGCAGTCATTGGTGAGTGTTGCCGTCTCATGTGTGCGCATATGCATATGTATCTTCAGTTGCCCAACGACGCCGAACAGAGAACTTGCATACAGCTACGATTGATCGCTCGTGGGTTGTACATGTTCCACCCGTAAACAGGAGTTGAATGGTTCAGGGAAATCACTGGACTGCTGGAGAAGATGACAACAGTATCAACAAGTGATTAGCACTGCTCTTAAAAATGATTAGTATACAATGTTAGCTAAGCGGGCATCTCGTTTTCCTCAGAGTCAGAGCATCGTCTCACCCACTCAAGACAAGGCATCGCCGGCCCGGCCCCGGCCGACCGCCTCTCCGCCCTGCGCGCCGCGCTCCGCGCCCTCGTCGCCGACCTCCTCGCGCTCCCCATGCCCACGGTCGCCGCCGTCACGGGCCACGCCGCGGGCTCCGGCTGCGCGCTCGTGCTGGCGCACGACGCCGTCGTCATGCGGGCGTCCCGCGGGTTCCTCTACATGAGCGAGGTCGACGCGGGGATCAAGATCGGAGACTTCGTCGGCGAGCTGATCCGGCAGAAGGTCCCCGGCGCCGTCGCCAGAAGGGATCTGGTCTTGAAGGGGGAGAAGATGACGGCCGCGGAGGCCTCGCGGCGCGGCATCGTGGACGCGGCCGTGGACGGCGGCGTGGAGGATGTAGTTGCCGCGGCCGTCGCCGTGGCGGAGGACCTTGCGTCGAGGGGCTGGGACGGGGAGACCGTGGCGGAGATCCGGAAGGCCACCTGGCCGTCGCTGTGGAGCAAGGTTGAGGATTATGGCGGCAAGGCGCCGGCGCGGCCGCGTTTGTAGACTGCAGCTGTTTGCTTTGCCAATTTCAATCGATGAGTACATGTAGGTATCGAAAAAAAGTCGATGACTCCATGTACAACAGAAAACAAACTATGGTTTCGTGGAATAATTCGTCGAATGTCATTTCAATTCCACTGCATTTGTAGTCTTGCGATGGATAAAAATGAGCATAGGCAAAGGCAAACTGCAAAGCCACTGATCAGACTACCCCCCAATTCTAGCCAACAACCAATTCTACTCAACAGAACGACTAATGGGTTTGTACTTGGCTGTTTAGAATACAAAATTTCACAAGAATTTCGCACTGGTATCACCAGAATCAATTTCCTTTCAACTTTAGGGACTTATCCAACCTTCATGCCTTAGATCTGCGTGCAACACGACCAGCTGGTCAGTGCCGCCCGCCGCGTCGTTTGCCTCCCTTCGGGGAGGTCGGGAGTTCGAACCCTGCTGGTGCGAAATTCATTGTAAAAAAATTCCCTCGCCTATCCCACGCCAAAGCACAGGTCTAGGTCTAAGGTCAGCCTAAATCTCACGTGAGTTGCGGTGCCGCTGTGTATGGGTGGGGTAGGGGTTCATGGATTTTCTCGACCTGTATGAGAAGATCTTCTTCTTAATACAATACTGTGGGGGTGGTCTTACCCTCCGCAGATCGAGTTTTTTTTTTTGCAACAAGCATCGTAACCTTCAGGAGCCTAAGCATTAACGATAAAACAATCATTTGCATCATGGTGGATGAAAAAACAGGAGCAGCTACACTGCTAGTGAGAAAGTATTGGCCAACATAAGCAACAACTGCCCGAGCAGCATTAACCACCTCATATATTCTTACCTTAACTACTGAACCAACTTTTGCCAGTGACTAACTTAACACTGGAGGTAGTTCTTCACGGTCAGATAATTTAGTCGAGCTGGTGCAATGTCATTTACCTTGTATGCCGAAGTTGATAACTTGATGCCATGTTATGGAGAGACAATATTTATAAGGTGCATAGCAGAAACATGCAACTCTTTTCAACTCTTAATGTCTGTATCAGTGTCACACATGATGTGTTTCTAACAAATCTCGGATTTGAGCAGCCATAGGTTCTTAGAGAAGCTTACCAAGACAATCTTCTATGGAAGGATCAAATATGGTGCGAGACGCCCACATAGATGGATATCTAGTGGTTTTGTCGTTCTCCCCTCCATCGAGATTGATGTAGAATTGCCCCCAAGTTATGGTGACGCGCGGTCGAGATCATGATATATACCTTTCTTTATGCAGGCAATATTTAGATGAGTCTAGTCAATACCAACTTGGTCCCTTTTGCAATGTAAATCACAACGTCTAGTAAGTAAGGCATTGAAAGCCGTCACTTTGAATATCTTTGTCAAAAGCAGATAAAGTAATAATAGACTTTGCTTATGATTTTTCTTTTTTATTGCTAAACTTTCTTTTTTGTTGTTTTAGTGATAGGCTCTAAAGTTGAATATGTTGTAAAAACATAGATGTCTGCATGCCATTTTCTTTTTCTAAAATAAATTATTATTATATCATTTATCATTAAGGCCCATAAAAATCATCATTTATCTGCAAAACCTGTTGACCTGCTAATAGAGATTGATGTAAAGTATTAGCTTTACATAGCATGCGCATTACCACCTCTAAATTTTAACTGACAAATCAACTTTTAAAGTGCTATTGAAAGAAATAGACACACAATTATAAAAATCTATAAAGCTTAGTTGGGTTGAGAGGGTCGTTGTGTGTGAGCCGTAGAGAGCTTGAAAGACCAAGGGAAATTAATGAAAAACATTTTCTTAGTTTGAACACTTTCGCTTCTAGCAATTTGTGAAGCATATGTTACTCTTGGAGGTGAACTCTCCTAGACACTAGGCATTGCCGGTGAGCTGTCATGTTTTTTGTGAGCCACGGATTGTTTGTGAAGGGGTTGATCTTGCGGGGAAAATGTTAAAACTAGTGGAACCGAGGAATGTAGCTTGGTGTGTATAAGCTCGTCTATGGTAATTTCGGGATTTCGGAAAACAACTCTTGGCGTCTCTCATTTGGTTTGGTTCATTTATTCAATTCTAGCATTTATTATTGTTTCTGGTTGTCCTTTTCTTCTCTGCAGGAGCTCAGTGAACCTGCTAGAAATCATCTATAGAAGCACATTTTTAAGGTTAGTTTGTGTTAAAACTCGTAGAGGGAATAATTCAGAATTGTTGGTTTTCGCACGGGTCTTACCGGTTTTGATACTTACAATGGGAATTAGTTTTGTTAAATTGCATAATAATCTATTCACCCACTCTTCCCCCTAGGTGACATCAAGGTATGTTAAATTGCATAATCATCTATTCATCACTCCTCCCCCTAGGTGACATCAAGGTTTGTTAAATTGCATAATCATCTATTCATCACTCTTCCCCCTAGGTGTAGAGCATAGTTTAAAAACAAGCATAATGGGGTACCAAAATGAGACACGGAGGGTCGAGGGTCTATGTGATCTCTTGATGAACACATTTATCATGAATGGCTTCTGTAACTAAAGTATCCAAGTTATAACCTGTTGGTTTTAAAAACTCCTAGCATTGTTAACTTGCATTTAAGTTTGTTTCATTATAGTTTGTAATAACTCATACCCTTAAATTTATTTGTATGAAAGTGTGTAATGTATATTGAGAGTTTTCCTCGCGAAACGATCCTATATGCATGGAATTGGTCTTGGTTGTAAGGTGGAATATTCGGGTTGGTCTACGGACTCCCGACAGATACCTGATTTATACAGTTTCAAGTGCATTGATTTGAGTCTAAATTGTCTTTAGGATGGTGACTAAGATATTTGAACAACTCTAAATTGAACGGTCCTACCAAAAGCTATAAGCTCTAAAGTTGATATGTTGTAAAAACAAAGTTAGTCAGCGCTGACAGAACATGAACAATTCATATTTTTCTAAAATAAACTAATATTATATCATCCATTGTCAGTGCCCATAAAAATCGTCATTCATCTACACCACTAACATGCTAATGTCCTACTAGATTGATGTAGATTATTATCTTATCATAGCATGTCTATTACTACCTCAAAAAAATATTTTAACTCCCAAAGTGAATTTTTAAAATGATATTGCAAGTAAATAGATACACAAATTTTATAAGATAATATAAAAATCTAAAAAGCTTTCTACTATTAAAGATATTTCTAGATGAAATATTTATGACAAAATTCAAGATCTTGCTACATAAAAGTAATGGTACACCAGTATAAGATATGTTTATGCGGAAGTGATAGTAACTTTGGATATTTTTGTTAGAACAACAATGTAATTGATTTTTAAATACTCCATATGTTTGACAGTAGTTCTAGTTTTAGGATTATTTCTTTTGTCAAAGTAATTGTACTTCTCATATTGTAAAACATCATTATCTCCTTCATTGATATAGCCACAACACTCAATCATATCCCCCTATAAATGTCAAGCCAATAGAGATGAAAATCATAATGGTTATGATCTACTTAATGATATGATATCTTGGCTACATGCCATAAATGATTGTGATACTATTAAAGAGGGAATAACTTCTTATTTTAATATACCTTAATTCTTTTTTTGATGAACTATTGTGAAAATAAAAAATGTACCTACAAAATACAGCTAAGCAACGCCTTCCTCGCTATTGAATTAACTTTCTCATTATTGGATTTTAGAAAATAAAATAACATATATTGATAGGTATGTTGTGACATTGATAATGATAAATAATCATCAACATCTTTGAGTATTTTTATGCGTGTAACTATGTCCATTGTATTACGTGTAACTCAGTAGGCTACAAGACGGTACGAGCGACATGGAATCAATAGTAAAGCTTACTTCAAGTGTTATCTTCATAATTTTGGGTGTATTCGGGTGTTTACTAGCGTCATTGCCAAGTGGAATGAACAAGTTTCACCTTTAATCCAAGCACATTGAGATTTAGAAGGCATCCAATGAGAGGCACGACATGTCTGATAGGAAGTATCGCAAGACAAAGTGCAGATTTAAGAGGCAGGAAGAAACCTAAGCTACACTAGAATCATTGTGGGTCAGCTGGTTCATGGGGTCAGTAGGCACTGAGTGAGTTGGCGTTGAGTGAGTCCTTGTGCCTGAAGGAAACGTAAGACGTGTCCGTACGCTGGTGAATGAACTGTATCCTTTACTCGCTTTAATGAACATCATAATGAACATGCTTTACCTAGTCATCACTCTCCTAACTCATGCATCTAAAAAATTTTGCTATAGAACATCATACAAACATGATAATTAGTGGTAAACATCATTCCATGTTAAATTTGTTGTTGGACACTACTCTTTAATGTATATTTGGTGAGAAGATCAAAGAGAATAAAATATTCATTTTTTTGCTAGAAATGAGATAAATTGAGTGTGAAAAATTCATTTTGTTATAGTGGGTCTCACATGTTTTTTTCATGCCTCTTCTATGCTTTCGCTACTCTATTCTTCCGTACCAAGCAATCTGTACCGTCAACAAAGGATTCTTCACTATTGTTCTTCTTGACAGTAGGCTGTTGATCCGCATATTGAGAAAACTTTAAAAGTAGTTGACAAATATAAATATTTATGGCAGTTTTCTAACACGCTGTCCAGCAGAGGTTGGTGCATGTACTAATGCTCAAGGAGCAAGACGAATAATCTGACTTGGGAGCCCAATGTAACAAGGGAAAATGGACTTTTCATCGTATTTCTCTCTCTAATATAGAAAATAAATATTTTATTCACTTCAATGTCCAGAAGCAAATAAATGTAGAAAGAGCAATAGCAGTGTCAGTAGCAAAAACCATATATATATGAGTTGTGTTTAGTTCCCAAACTTTTTCTCTCCAAATTTTACTATTCTCACATATCCCATCAAATCATCAAATCTCTCTTCTCATGCATGTAGTACTAAACGTGTATAAATTTAAAAACTAGTTGCATGGTTTTGATGTACACGACGAGACGAATCTTTTGAGTCTAGTTAGGTCATGGTAAGACAATGTTTACCACAAACAAACGAAAGATGCTACAGTCGCTACAGTGTCTGATGTGACGCGACTTTTCCACCCCTTTTCAGCAACTAAACACCCCTAAACTTCACTATTCACCTATCACATCAAATCTCTCTCCTCATACATGGAGCACTAAACGTGGGTAAATAAAAAACTAATTGCATAGTTTTGATGTACACGACGAGATGAATCTTTTAAGCCTAGTTAGGTCATGGTAGGACAACGATTATCATAAACAAACGAAAAGTGTTACAGTGTGCTACAGTATCCGATGTGACTTTTCGACCACCTTCTCGCGAACTAAACACAGCCGCAAATTTGCCCTATCTGTTATCACTCTCCTGACTTGCGTGAGGTTGCATTAGCCGCGGCGGAGCCGGATTGAGTGACTTACCTCTGGCAAGTCACGGCGTGACTGGCGCCTAGGCATCCGACGTCCAAATAGGATCCAACAGCTGCAAGCGTTTAGGTGCTCAGGTCTTATCTTTTCACCCGAAAAAAATGCAGACCGTGGGCGGAGGAGCGACGGAGCGCTGGCAGACAATCCTCTCCGCGCTGAGCTGCTCCGGACTCCGGAGAAGAGGGAGCAGCGCTGGGCGCCTGGGCCGCTTCGGGCACAGCTTCTGTGGAGAAGACGGGCGGCTGCTGGGGCGCAGCTGAGGCGAGGGAGGTGCGTCGCCGCCGTGGAGAAGAAGGTGGGTCGCCGCCATGGAGAAGAAGGTGGAGGTCGTTGGTGCCGCCTCCACAAGGATCCACAGGGACGAGAGTGCTGCCGTGATTGTCTTCCCTCACATATCAGATCATTTTCTGCAGGACCACGGGCTCTTCGTGCACGAGGAACGGGCTGCGGAAGCCTCTTGAATTAATCTGTTATGATGGTCGATTAAATATCTCCATGTTCCGAAAACGAACAAGATTCAAGAACCCGAACTCTTTTGCCCCTATGAGCTGGGCCTACATGATTCAAATTTTAGGGAGAGAAGCTATAATTTGGCATAAATTTGACCCCAAAAGAATGCAGTAATCATATTTGGCTGTTCTTGCCCTTTAGGAAATCGACACAGACAACAAACATCCGGCGTCTATACTAAGAACCAAGATCCGCCCAAATCAATGCGAGGTCCGGACGTCCGGACGCTGCGCTCCTCCGTCTCCTCCGATGCCGGCGAGCTCCACGCCTCCACCCTTCCCCCGCGCGCGAGTGCTCCTGGGGCGCGCTCCCGTGGCGGCCCACCATGCTTACGCCCATAAAAAAAAAAGTCGCTGCTAGCAGTCTAGCACACATTGGCAGCTGTTGGATCCTATTTGACCGCCGTGGTGCGAGTGCGGCGCCGCAGGAGCGGTTGACTAGTGGCGATTTGCAAGGCCTGGCCTTTAAGACTCCGATTCGACTGCCTGCATAGGCTTGCAATGAGGGGTGGTAAAGACTAAAGAGCTCTTATTTTTGTGCTAGAAATTTAAAGACCGGGCCGGGTTAGAACCGAGTCAAAATAATTTTAAACTAAATTTTGTTAGGACAAGTTAGATTGTGAACAACATATGATCCATGATCCGTTACCACCCCTGCTTGCAATGCATGTGCAAAGCCACTGATCAGACTACTGCAAGGCGTGCTGTTTTACGCCTCTAGTTCCTAGAATGGCAAACTTTCACAGAAGTATCATCAGAAGCATTTTCATTTCAACAGTACGAGCTTGTTCCCAGTTTCCAGCCTTAAAAGCAGCATCACAACAAGCATGAGAACTTCAAGACGATTAGGAACCTAAGCATTAACAAGAACAGTCACTGCAATTGGGGTGATGATCATTTACATCATGGCGGACGAACAAAACAGGAGCAGCTACAATACTGCTGAGAAAGTACTGACAAACATAACCAAAAACTGCCCTAGGCATTAACCAGTCACCACCTCCTACATTCTGACCTTAACTACTGGACCAACATGCGCCAGTTACTGTCTTAACACTGGCGGTAGTTCTTCACGGTCAGATAATTTACATAGTTTTACTTTTCTCGGTACTGCTGGCTGCTGGGTGGTTCTCTCCAGATGGTGCAATGTCACCTACGCTTGCATCGGCCCAGCACAAGGGGAACAAGACCAAAAAGTTGAACATCGCAATGCCTGCCCTCCTAGCTCCCGGTATGCCCGAAGTTGATGCCATGTTGCCGCCTGATATGTTCAGGTATAAGCCTGTTGATGAGTTCTGGAGAGGCATTTGCTAGCTGCATAGCAGAGACAGGAACTGATGAGCACAATGGTACAGCAATAAGGTGCATTCACCAAGGTCTTAACAGAGCAGTACATCATGTTTCATATACTTACTTCATGCTTGAAGTTGAAGAGCGGAGGAAATGGACGGCCATTTGGCAGGCGTGCATTCGGCGCCCGTAGCTCATCAAAGAAGGGATGAGCACATGCATCAAGCTGCATAGAATCCATGAGGTGCATAAGTACATTTATAATCAACAGAATACAAATCTAAAGATTATGTTGTATTCCAGCTACAGCATGAGCACTAGGGCTGCCTTTTTTAGGTGGGGCGCTAACTAGTACACTTAACAAGCGCATGTGAGTATAAAGTTGCACCCACTCTTCATCAGCTAACACTCATCAACTCTTCTAGCTTCCTGGACCACTGGGTATCATAATTATCATATCTATGCAGGACCAGAAGCTATGTTTGAGAGGACATACTTCCACATGGATTTAACCTCTTTTAATTGGCCATTGCTCTACGAGACTACAAATAATTGGCAATAAGCACAATAATGTAAAATAGACCATAGGAAACACAGCAACCTTAGCCAGATGCCTCATTCCAACTTTTATTACCCTCAAGCCAACAGCTTCAAAAACAACAATAAATAAACCAAGTACAAAAGTACTCACAGCAGAGCAGCGAAGACTTGGTGAGTACTGGAGGAGACGAGAAGCAAGGTCTATAGCTTCCGGAGGCATTCTCTTGTGGAAAATCTGGAGGACAAAATGAAGGTAAGAAAGTCAGTTAGTCACTGGTGCATTTTGAATTCAATGTGAAGATATGACATAGAACCAATTTAAGTGCCCTTCAAAGACATGGTATGTAAAATCGCATGATATACAAGATGAGCATATGAATACCTTGTGCCAAGGATGAGCCTTTATCTGAGGAAACCTAAACTCGGTATAGTTGGGGTTCATGCACCTTATTTCCTCACGGGTTGGAGTACCAAGAACCTACAAAGTGTTCAAATGGGCATAAGAAACACTCATAACAGAACAAAATAATGTGTCCGGTGGAGCATTATGAAATACCTTGATTATCTCCACTAGCTGGTCAACGGCACTCTCTCCTGGAAACAGTGGCTGTTAAAAAAACAATGTGAGATGGTCAGAATCACATCGTAATATTTTTTTCTTAGTCGAACTACATGAACGTAGAGATTAAATGATCAGATGAAGGCAACCAACCTGACCAAGAAGCAACTCTGCGAGCACACAGCCAGCTGACCATATGTCTATTGAAGTTGTATACTCAGTTGCTCCGAATATAAGCTCAGGAGCACGATAATAACGAGAGCATATGTAAGATATATTTGGTTCACCAGGAATCTGACAAAGGAACGCAAGGAACATGTTAATAGGCAGGTTCAAATTATAGTATGTGAAATAAACATAAGGGCTAGAGAGACCAGCAGTTCAAAGTTCATATTTTGGAATCAATCAGTCAAGTTGAGATATAGATTTTTTTTACAGAAATATACAAGAGAACTAACATGATTACGGACTACCACCATCAACTGTGGTAACTAAAACCTCATAGCAGGTAAAAGAACATGATCAAACCAATTCAATAAGCTTGACTCAAAAGGAGGCACCATGTATCCACTAGATAATTAATGAAAATGAACAGTGTGTATTAACAGAAGTTAACTAGGAAATGTATCCATGTATGTCGTTTCACTATCACAGAGCGATCATAAAAAGGTAAAGGTAACATATTAAAGATAAATGTAACATCTTCACATAAACTGCTGTCCAGTAGTAAGACTAGCCTGACATAAGCATATTTCAACAATACATACAAGTACTGGATCGAACTAAAGATTATCAAAGAGGACAATTAACATACCAGGACTTTAGCGCTTCCAAAGTCACACAGTTTGACTTGGTGAGTCAGAGGGTCAACCTGTATAGGTAAGCAAGAAGAGACCAATTCACAAACCATTACCAAATCTCAGAAAGAACGTAATCTTGTTCGCTTAACACGTACCAGCACATTTTGCGGCTTTACGTCCCTGTGGCAGACTCCTGGCACAGTATGAATATAAGCTAGCCCTCTGAAAAGCTGTAAACATAGCAAGAGAGAACTCCTTAGCAAAGCAGGAAAGCACATATGAGAAGCTAAACAAGTTTGGGCATGTTGCTTTACCAACCTGATACATGTAGAGCTTGACATAGATAAGAGGCATTCTCTGGTTCGCATTGCTGTAGTGCTTCAGGACACGATACAGCGTCTCCGGAACATATTCCATGACGAGGTTCAGAAATAGCTCATCCCTGGGCGTCGTCGAGAAGAAGCAGTGCTTCAGACAGATGACATTGGGGTGTTCCATAGCGCGCATAAGTTGCAGCTCCCGGTTCTTGTAACGTCTATCTTGCAACACCTTCTTGATGGCAAAGGTCTCCCCAGTCTCCAGACACTTAGCCTGCATGGGCAAAACCAATTCAGTACACATTTCATATTTGCATCAACTAACGTACAGCACCTTAAGAAGAACCAGAGAAATCTGCAAGACCAAGATGGCGTACCTGGAAGACAATCCCAAATGAACCTGTACCCACCACACGCTCTGCCATGTAGCTTATAGTCTGCGATTAACACCGAAACAACACATGAGTAAACAAGGACAAGATGGGGCTAAAGAAAGTACAGGCATCAGGTTAGCTGAGCAGGCAGGCATTCAGATTCTCAAGTATCTAACTAAGGTAAAAGTAGAGCATTTCTATTCTGCAAACAACGACGCTAAGCACGAAACTAGCCAACTTAAAGGAGAACAAGCTTCAGAAACGCAGATTAGACATCCAGAATCAAGCTGACTTAGCCTGAAATGAAGCAATCTGCCACATAATTCAGCCACAAACACTAAATCGTTGATAAATCAAGCAAAGACCGAAATATCTTCAGAGCTCAGCGCCTCTAAAGTAGAGGTAGCAGTACAATTTCTCAACAAACCAGCACCAATCCACCAAATTTCGCCTCAAAAAAGCGGTACCAACAACTAAACATTAAGCTACCGAACAATTATCCCAGCGCAAACCAAGAGATCACGACGGATTCCGGCCGCGATGCGGCTACCAAACAAACAACGAAACCGCTCTACGCGCACTAGTAGCAGCAGCAGCATTCATCCACACATCCGCGCGACAGACAGACAGAGAGACAGAGAATCGGAGCTCACCCTCTTCGGCTCGCCGTTCTTCCCGCCGATGGTGGTGGAGATGATGTGGCCCGGGACGCCGTCTCGTCCTTCGTCTTCCTTCTTCTGCATCACCAAAGCCAAACAAAAAAAAACAAGCACCATTAGCCACAGCACCCACAGAGCCAGTAGATCGGGCAGCGCCCGGCCTCGAACCCCACAACAGATCCGACCCCAGCCCCAGATCTGGTCCACGCGCTCACCTTCTCGCTGCCGGCGGGGGGAACCACCGCCGCCGTGGCGTCGGCGGCGGCAGCGGCGGCCGCAGGGGGCGCGTCCAGCTCCATGGGCTCCGGCCCCGGCGGCGCCTCCATGGGTCGGATGGGGGAAGCGAGGGCGCCGCGCTCACACGCCGGGAGGCCGAGGGGGGCGGCAGCGGCAGCACCTTGCTTGCGGCTGCGGGGTGGTTCGCTTGGCCTGGGGTTGGGGAGGAATGGGAGATGGTGGTGTGGAGCAGCAGCCAGCAGTGCTTTTGACCGGTCGGGCAGACTCGACTGCCGCCGCTTGCCTTTGCTTTGCTTTTGTTTTGCTTTGGACAGCTTGGGACAGCCGCTTGCCTGCCTGCTTAGCGATAAGCGTGCTGACTCCTTTTAGTAGTAGCTGGGAGAGGGGAGTATTTTTTGCTCGGAGGCAGAGCTAGTGAGTGAGCCGTTTCTACAGCTAATTTCTTTTTTATTTAGCTCTAGCAGTTTCTACAGCTAATTTCTTTTAAGCTGTAGCAGTTTCTACAGCTGATTCCTTTAGCTGTAGCAGTTTCTGCTGCTGAATTTTGAGACAGGGGAATAGGAGTGCATTGCTTTAATTTGCTGCAAAAGAATGAGGGTGAGACAGTGGTGGGTAGTAGTAATCAATTGCAATTACTGAGTAACCAGGCAGCATCAACAAATTTTGGCTGGCATGTACAGTAATTCTCTTTCTGTTTAGAAAAAATCTTTTACAGTGAATTAGATCCTGGCTGAGGAGAGCATTGCTTGTCTGCCGGAAATAAGGGTGGGGAGAATCGCTACTAATCATTGCTGTTTGCTGGCTGCTATAGTATAGTAGCATGAATTGCTACCTTTAAATTCTCTCCTCCATGGCCTTCTGTTTTTCTTCTGCCAACAATGAGGACGGGGAGAATGGCTACTGCTCATTGCTATTTACTTCCTGCTCTCAAAACATGAACATAGTTTGGCTGGCTTTTAATTCTCTCTCGTTTTACACAATCTTTTTACAGTAAATGAGACCCTGGCTAACAAGTGCATTGCTTGTCTACCCAAAAAATAGGTCGGGAAGAATGGCTACCGCGACGCCGGCTACGGACACGGCCCGCGCGCGCCCCCCGGCCGATCCCGCCACGGAGAAGCGGCTCGTGGACTTTGTGAGACCGAGACGAGCACGAGACGGTGGTGCCTCGCCGGAAGCTTGAGACGACGAGTAAAGAAACGCGGCCCGGGGTTGGCGGGCGTACGTGGCCGCGCCCGGGATGCCTGGAAAACGGCTGGGCAACGGGCCGGGAGGCCGGGTGCGTGAGAGCCACGGCGCGCCCGGCCGGCAGCAGCATCCGTGGGCGACTGGGCGGTGATACTATTATTTTTGCGTGTCCTCTCCCTCTCGCGTGCGCGTCCGTGCGTGCCGTGGCGACACCGGCGTCACAGTGGCGCGCGTGTCCTCGGCTCCGTCCGATGCGCGGGTCGGGGCAGGGAGACCGACCGTTTTCTGCGGTCCGGGAACCTGTAGCTGTAGCCTGGTACTATTCAATCGTCGCGTCGTGTCTGAGGTACGAAGGGACTGGTTGTGGATGGCCCGTGACTTCACGTATCTATCCGGCGTCGTGCATCTTTCTCCTTCCCTTTGTCTAGGCAGATTGTGCAATAGGAACGGTGTTCCGGGCGAAAGCCTCCACTATCGGTGGCAATGGTGGCGGCGCCCTCGTGGCGTCGCTTTCCCCGCTAGGGGCATCATTGATGGTTACCACGTCCTTGCAGCACAGGGTTCCAGGGTGAAAACCCAGTCCTCTTGGACGTGCGACGACGACGTCATTGACGCGTGCCCTTCTTGGAGGCGTCGCATCTGGTGACCCGTCTCGGCTTGTGGCAGTGGTGGTGGTCTTGTGGTGGTGTTGCCTTGTGCGTTGCGGCTATGGTGGTGCGCTTGGTCCGTGTCGATCGGGAGGTGCTGAGGGCCCATGTGGATGTAGCCTCGAGTTGGCGCGTTTGGTGCAGTGGTGATCTCGGTGTCGGCTGAGTGGAGGTGTTGCTCTCAAAGCAGGTTCAGATATCCGAGTCCCTGGCAGAGGAGTGAGGCGGTGGATGAGGCGAGGCCCCCACGCAGAGTGGTCAGGATCGGTGGTTTTATTGATGCTGTGATGGGAGTGTTCTGCCGAGGCAACGTCGGAGTAGGGAGATCGACGATCGGCGTGTGCGGCTCGATGTTGATAGCCCATGGTGGAGGAGTTCAGGTGGCCATTGGAGCTTGCAGCGGGTTACGACTTCGGTCGTGACACAGCGTTGGTGACGACGGCGTGAGTTTGGTGGCTTACTTTTGGCTCTTCTCCCAGGTTGTGGTGGTGTAGCGTCTTGTCATGTGCGTTGTTTGCGTGCGTTGTTTGTGTGTGGTGATGTTTGCTTCGGCCTGTGATGTACAATTGCTTCTTCTTCTTAAATGAATCGAGTGCTCCTGCCTTTAATTTCAAAAAAAAAAAAATTCTGCCCTCCTCGTTTTAAAAGAAAAAAGAATTTGCCCTCCCTTTTATACGTACTACACATTCTTATGTTTGCTGCTGCAAAAAAATGAGGATGGGGAGAATATTTTACATATTTTTGCTGCCTTTTTATTCTCTCTATTTTACAAATTCTTCTAGTCTCAGCAATATACTACTAGCCGGAAAAAATGGCCACCATTGAAATTACCGACTTTTGACAAACCATTTCTAACGTGATCCAAATTCCATGCCCACTAGAATAGTAGTACAGAGATAGCTAAATCATTGTTGTTTACTGATTTTTCTATCTAACAGCACCAACAGCCAAAATTGTTTCGTTTCCTTCCTTCCTTGTATGTTTCCATTCTCCTATCTTTAGCAACCACGGGAACGAACGTAGCACCAGCGATCACCAGATGGAGAAAATCAATTCAACGCGCTCCCGAATTCCACAGCCAAATCTGTTGGGACGACGATTCTTTCAATATAATGAACAAATGTTACCGTCATCAAGACACCAGACAGTGTAGCCGCACCTCGATGTGTGCAAGAAAGGTAAACGGCAGGCTCGTTCCAAACAAAGCTTGCGCGTCAGTGTCGCCCAAGACCCCTCACACTCCACCCCTTCTGTTCGTTGGTTTTCGTACGACTGGCACAATAAAAACTGCCTCCACTACTGTACACCACAAGCAACGGTCTTCCGTTGAACGAGCCGAGCCCGGCCGCGGCCGGAGCAGGAAGGAACCGAACCGGCCGCGGAGCAACGCAAGGCAACGCAACCACCACCTGACCTGACCACCGCCCACCCAGCAATCCCGGTGGCAAAGTGAGAAACCGCAGCCTACCCACCCACTGGCCGCTGGCGAGCGATGCATGCCATTGCCAACGACGACGAGCGCGCGCGGCGTGACACGGTGGCGTGGCGGTCAAAGTGAAGCGAAGCAAGGGGGGAGGGAGTCCCGAGAATGCCCCTGGCTTGGCCCCGGCCCGGAGCTCCGGCGAGGCATGATGGTTGCCGGCAGCGCGGCCCCACCGCGGCTTTGTTTAGCCCCGATCGGGTTATTATTAGCGCGCCCTAATTATTGGGCCTCTCGGAGGAGACGCCTCACGTCACATGCGTCCTCGCTGTAGCGCCACCGACCGTTACTACTCCCCTTGTGACTGACCGGTGCTCCCAGCGAGCAGTTGGGGGCGCGGTCGCCGTGCTTGCCCCTGGGCGCGCCGTGGCGCGGCGCGGCGCATGGAGGACAACGCACGCCACGCCACGCTTTGACCCGCGGCCTGGAGACGAACACCACCCAGGCCGGCCGTCGGCCGATGGGGATATCGGAAGAGGACCATGAGCCGAGGCGCCGAGCCGAGTGGTGACTTTCATTTCCGACGCGGTGGGACGGATTGGGATATTGTTGGGGATGGACCAGGCCGTCCAGGCATCCAGCTAAGCTCAGATGGCCGGGAGGCATCGAGCGGCAGCAAGCAAGCAGGGAGAGCTGCTGGTCCTCCAGATCACGCATCGGCTTCGCATGCGCACATGGCGGGCCGGTCGCGGGCTCGTAGCGGTTGCGGCCATCTTGCATCTCCTTCCTTCCTTCCTCCGGTTACCGCCTGCGGGCCTGCCTGCCACTGTGGTACTTGATCTGGATCGTGTACGTTGTGTGGTCAAAGCTGCTGATCGATCGACGATCAAATCCGCTCCCAGCGGCCCAATTATGCGGTCAAAGCAGAGGGTTCCGAGCTATCTTTGCCTGTGTTTGCCTAGTTAATTGCCAATTGTTTCTCGTCGGGACGCTGCGGCGTGTACGTAGTAGGCTAGCTGGAACTGGAAGCCTGCCCACAACGAGCTCCCACTGCTGAGATCACCCTCTTCCTCTAGTGATCGCTCAAGGTCAAGCAAGCAAGGCAACGAGCCACTTGGTCTTCGGATTTCTTTCTCGTCCCCTTTCCCCACCTTGAGCCCAGCTAAATTCTATCGAGTAGGATTTGGGTTCGAGGCTAAACGAGCTAGGTCGTTGCACCTTTCGATGAAAAGCGCCGGTAATCGCAACCCCTCCTGCGTGTGTGCCGAAAAATTGGACCTTTCGGAAGACCCGGAGGCCGGAGCCGGGAGCCGCTACGTACGTACACTGCTCCTCCGGCGTCGCACACAAACTGGTCACCTCACACTAGTGGCTCATCACTCTCTTCCCTAGCCGGCCGCAGTAGCAGACTAGCAGTGGCAGCTCGCCGCAGCTATGGGCTACGCCATGACCGGCCGCCGAGTAGGTTTTGACTGCAACAGCGTTCAAACATGCCATGGCCGGCCTATGGGCATGGCCATTGGCCAACCCAGCCATGGCCTCTCCCTATCCTGCCGCGCTCAGTACAGTAGCGTGCAGGAGCAGAGCAAGAGCAACGCAACGGGGCAGAGCAAGGCGATGCCGAATTTGGGAGGTTGAATTTGAGAGTAAGATGTCACTTCGTAATTATTGTGACGTTGTAGCATTTCGTTTGTATGTGCGAAAAATTGTTCAAAAATTAATTAATTAGGCCTAAAATGTTCGTCTCGCATAGTACAACAATTACTGTAGCACTTTTTGTTTGTTTGTGGTAAACATACATCAAAACTATGTAACTAGTTTTTTTATTTACCCACGTTTAGTACTCTATGAGGAGAGAGATTTGATGTGATAGGTGAATAGTGAGTATTCACCTATCACTATTCACATATCACATCCAAACTTCACTGTTCATCCATAGCTCCTCGCTTGCCGACCTTGACCCTATGACCCATATCCATCCATAGCTCTGCGCCGAGCTCCTCTGCGAACCTGCCGGCAATCCGGCATGGCATGGCATCAGTAATTCAGTGTAGAGAAGACTAGAGAGGTAGCAGTGCCCTGCATTGACTAGCCCGAATTGTTCTCTCGCTGTGGTGTTAATTAGTAGCAACATATATCAAGATAATTTCCTAGGCTTTTGCATTGTTCTCTCGCGAATGTCAGGGGCCTATATCAAACTTCTACGACTAAAAATTCTCCCTCCAAATTTCACTATTTATCTATCACATCAAATTTTTCTCATTATGCATGGAGTACTAAATGTGGGTAAATAAAAAAACTAGTTACATGGTTTTGTTGTACACGACGAAACGAATCTTTTAAGTCTAGTTAGGTCATGGTAGGACAATGTTTATCACAAACAAACGAAAAATGCTACAGTATCTGATGTGACTTTTTCACTTTACTTTTTACCTTTCTACAGAAACTAAACACCCCAAGATTACAATGGCAACCAATTCTGATTGGGGGCATCTGCTTCTCCATTCCAATCAAGTTTCCCGGCTATAAAATATTTGCCGACTTTGCTGGGACAAATTTCGCATCGCACAACTAACATTCTCCCGATTAAATCCTGCCGCGGCGGCGCCTATGTACTCCGTATGTATGTTTCCAGTTTTTCAGTGCGATCGAATGATTGCCCTTATTCTCCCTGCCACTAGTGGCATTCCAAATAGGATATGATCAAGTATCACAAAAAAAGAGAAAAGGATATGATCGGGAACAGGAGTACTAGGGTTCATCTCATCTCACTCGAGAGCTGGAAGCAATTATCGCGGAACAGAACAGGGATGGTGGGATCATGTGGTGGGCCATGATTGCCGTCGAGACGCAGATGCAGGACAGATGGCGTCACATCCCGCATTGACCGGAACAGGGGCCCTGGGCCTCGCCGTCGATGTGTCGACCGGATCGGGCTCGCCGTCAAATCCGCGACCAGTATGCCGGCTGCTAGCACGCAAATGACTGTGTGTTTAGTTCCTTGAAAAAGATAAAAGGGGTGAAAAAATTATTGTAGCACTTTTCGTTTGTTTGTGGTAAACAATGTTCTATCATGACCTAACTACACTCAAAAGATTCGTCTCGTCGTGTACATCAAAACTATGCAATTAGTTTTTTTATTTACCTACATTTAGTGCTCTATGCATGAAGAGAGAGATTTGATGTGATGGATGAATAGTGAATTTTGAAGAGAGAATTTTTGAAACTAAACAGACCAGGGTAGTACTATCGTATAGGGGAAGAAATGTTTTTAGGGATGCATCACCACCGTGCCTGATGGGAAGCAGAGGAATTTATCCCGGAAAAAATGGTTGAAAAATCACATCAGACATTGTAGTATACTATTTTTCTTTTGTTTGTGGTAATCGTTGTCCTATTATAATCTAACTAGTCTCAAAAGATTCGTCTCATCGTGTACATTAAAACTATGTAATTATTTTTTATTTACCCACTTTTAGTGCTTCATGCACGAGGAGAGAGATTTGATGTGATACGTGAACAGTCAATTTTGGAGAGAGAAATTTTGAAACTAATCACAGCTATCACAGCTAGTGAAATATTGCGGATTCTAGTTGTTTCAGGATGTTCGGCCTGTTGGCTTATCAGCCGGTTATTAGCGACGTGAAAAGGCAGATGATATTACGAGCTTTCTTTAAGCCAAAACCAAATTATAAAGTATACTAACCTCCGTTTCCGTTTAGTTGTCACTTGTCATTGAAAATGTGCGGTAGCGTTTTTGACCATGTGTCCATTTCTATTAGAAAAATAGCAAATGTCGTGAACCTTCGCTATGAATATATTATCATGAAACTTAGTAGTAGCAGTAGTGCTGTACTAGTATCATACATTTTAAGTAGTCATAATAATTTAGCAGTGACACTAATCAGCAACGGGGACTACTATGAGAGAATGGCTAATGATAGAGCGAATTGTTGGCTATACAGTGTGTGCTTAGCTACCGCGCAGTCGAAAAAAGGCGGTGGATACTTTCATTTTGACAGGCACAGCAAGCATACATGTATTGTCTTCTAAAGTTCTCTTGGTACCTAGATTATCCCAAGTTAGCAACTTGTTCTTTGAAAGCAGCCATATGAACACATGAACTTGTCCGAGAACATGCATCTTCCACACAGCTTCCACACAACTCTAAAATTGACTGTTCTAATGTTTTTTTAAAAGAAAGTGTCTTTCTATTTCGTCATCGAGACTCGAGAGTAGTTTAAGAGAGGTTTGCTAGAAGTCCTCCGACGTTTCTTTTCTTCTTTTAAATCTCAAGTCTCGGATAAGTTCTTCAGATTAAAACTTACGAACTAGTCAATCAAATAGAAGGAAGAGATTAGAGGCCCAAGAAGCCCAGATAGTTGAGTGTTTTGCGTAGAAAAAAAAAATAGAAAGCGGTCGGTGTGGGTGGGCTTTTGAACTCGGTGGCCCACACTACTGTGTGGCCTGGGCTTTCGCACAGAGACTCCAACAGAGGCTGAGTTCGTGGGCTTTGGCCACTGCAGCCCTCAGCCCACGAGTGCAGGCAACAGCTCATTGCAGCCCTCAGCCCACGAGGGCTTTGGCCTCTCGCTCTCCCTCTTCCGCCTCTCGCCTCACCGCCGCCGTTGGTAGGGTTCGTGCGCCGCCGCGTCGCCGTCGTTGCAAGCCCGAAGGAGGAGGCCGTCGAACGCCGACTCACCCAACGCCGCGCGGCATAGCCCCAATCTACTAGGCCACCATCGCCATCGCCGGCAGCGACTCCATCTTTCCCGTCCGCTGTTCAACCCTTGCAGGGGCAAGGTATGTCCTCGAGATCTCAGCTCTTCTACTTGTAATATAATATATTTCTATTTCTATATTTTATTCATGTTATTACTGTTGTTTTCCCAATAGGCCAATACAATATACAGTTGCAGTATTAGCCTATTAGATCAAGCAGCCCAAGTAGGAAAAATGTCCAATTATCAATTATATAGTTTTATTTCTTATGTCACTAGTACTAGCCTGATGTTGGTTAGTTTCCGGTTACAATGCAATGTGCAGCGTGCTTGTCATTCTGGTGGTCCTTCGATTTCAGTTCTTTTTCTCTTTTGGCATTTATGACTCATGAGGAATGGGAATGCACCTTCTGTTGTTATCAATCAATATGCAGAAGCTAACTTTTCCCTGCTTCTCACTCATTTTCAAGTTAAACTATTTATTTCGTGAACAATTATCAATCAATGTTTGATGAGTACGGTATACCTGTTGTATTTCATTGGTTTTTGAAAACTGTTGGTGAAAAAATAATTGACTTTAGTGCTCTTTCTTTGTTTAGTGAATTGATGCTGGTACTTTAGTGTAGACTATAGTCAATTAACCATGCTTGATTTTATTTGTTTTCTTACGACTGCACTGAAGTTCGTGTTGTAGCTAGATGGGGAGCACAGGTCTCGACGTGGCAAGGCTCTTACCTTGCCCCCAGAGCAGTAGATTAACACGAAGAGATAGAGGCATGACTAAGTTTTTTGTTGCCTTCCCTGATGATCAGCCCCTCACATATATAGGGCTGAACCAATTATATGCATGCAAGCCACCAGAATAGGGTGATAAACAAGAGTTCAACAATTTGCGCTGAGCTAACCAAACCAAATCATAACAAACTGAATATCAAGTTTTCAAATAAACCAAATATCTGATAATACTATAGATACTATCTGACGCTAAACTTGTTAGTGTCGCTGTCTTCTTGCGTCGACGCTCAAAGACCCGTCCCCACATAATAGTTTGGTTGCACCAGGAGACCAGGAAATACACTTTTGTCTTCAGTTATTAGTACATAGTTGATATATTGTTTTTTTTATGGAGCAGGAGGGGCAAGGCCCTACTGATATATTGCTTTTTTTTGCTAGTGCCATATCTTATGTATCGCAGTAAGGCTAATAATTCATGTTGTACTATTAGGGTGCTGTCTCAGTTTCGAAGCTTTTCCATGGATTCAACAGCTCAAGACTTCCAACCCAGGACATTCTCCATCAAGCTGTGGCCACCAAGTGAAAGCACTCGCCTCATGATTGTAGAGAGGACGACCAAGAACCTGTCTACTGAGTCCATAGTTTCCCGCAAGTACCGACTTTTGGGCAAGGAAGATGCTCATGAGAATGCTAAGAGGATTGACCAGCTGTGCTTTGCATCTGCAGACGAGCATTTCAAGAAGGAACCTGATGGTGATGGGAGTTCTGCTGTCCAATTGTATGCTAAAGAAACTAGCAAGATGATGATGGAAGTTCTTAAGAAAGGCCCAATGACTACTGCAGAATCAGAAGCACCAGTAGGTGATACTCCGTTTGAGACTGGTGATACTGTATTAGATATATCTGGTGGCAAGCGTGCCTTTATCGAGGCAGATGAAGCAAAGGAACTGCTGAGTCCACTAACCAAACCAGGAAATTCATATAAAAGGATTTGCTTTAGCAACAGGAGCTTTGGGATTGGTTCTGCTAATGTTGCTGGGCCTATTCTCGAGTCAGTTAAGAATCAGCTTACGGAGGTAGATATATCTGATTTTGTTGCAGGAAGGCCTGAGGATGAAGCTCTTGATGTGATGCGCATATTCTCCAAAGCACTAGAGGGTTCTGTACTGAGATATCTGAACATCTCTGACAATGCACTGGGTGAGAAGGGTGTCAGGGCATTCAGTGAGCTCCTGAAGTCACAAGAAAATCTGGAAGAACTCTATGTCATGAACGACGGCATATCAGAGGATGCTGCAAAAGCTCTTTCTGAGCTTATTCCTTCAACCGATAAGCTTAAGGTTCTCCACTTCCACAACAACATGACTGGAGATGAAGGCGCTGTGTATATTGCTGAGATGGTTCGGCGGTCCCCAAATTTAGAGAGTTTCAGGTGCTCAGCGACAAGGATAGGATCTGATGGTGGTGTTGCTTTGTCCGAGGCACTAGGAACATGCACACATCTGAAGAAACTGGATCTCAGGGATAATTTGTTCGGTGTCGATGCTGGGATTGCTCTCAGCAAAATCCTTCCAAAGCTTCCTGGTCTCGTTGAGCTTTACCTCAGTGATCTCAATCTTGAGAATAAGGGTACAGTAGCCATTGTCAATGCCCTCAAACAGTCAGCACCTCAGCTGGAAGTCTTTGAAATGGCTGGAAATGAAATAAATGCCAAAGCAGCCCCATCTTTAGCAGAATGCCTAACAGCCATGCAGTCACTCAAGAAGCTGACCTTGGCTGAGAATGAACTCAAGGATGATGGCGCTGTGATTATTGCACAATCATTGGAGGATGGCCACACAGGTCTGAAGGAACTTGATGTAAGCACAAACATGTTTCAGAGGGCTGGAGCGCGCTGCTTTGCACGGGCAGTTGCAAATAAACCTGGTTTTGTGCAACTGAACATCAATGGCAATTTCATCTCTGATGAAGGGATTGATGAGGTGAAAGAGATTTTAAAGGCTGGTAAGAATTCGCTGGATGTCCTGGGTCCACTAGATGAGAATGATCCTGAGGGGGAACCTGATGATGATGAAGATGACGAAGATGCCAAGGGTGACGACGAGGATGATGAGCTGGATTCAAAACTACAGAATGTACGGGTGGAGAAGGATGATTAACCAAGCTTAGGTTAACTACTCTAGCTATTGGTCCAGTAGTCTTCTGAATACCGTAGGGTAGATTTTAGTTATTATCAAATGCACTGTGGCTCCACCATTTAAAACCGAATCAAATAGCCTGGGATCTATCCTTGACGTTTATCAGAACCCTTTGTGGCTTCTGAACTTTGGTATCTGGGTTGTCAGGGTCAGGTGAAGCTGACTGTTTAAGCCGGCTTGAACTTATTTCATGAACCATAAGTTCTCCAACTTATTTGCTGTGATGCTTTCGGGCGCTTTGTTGGTTTATTTGGAATCTGTGCTATTTTGTTATGTATGAATGTTGCCTACTATGTAATATGCTGGTGTCGGCACTGCTGCACAAGTAACGGGTGTACATGTGGTGGTTTTGCCAGAATACCGTTGTTTCCTTGTCGAGTGCCTCGTTTGACGAATTAATAGTTTCATCCTGGAAACAGCTCGCACTGTGAAGCCTTGCGAGTTGCAGAGTATGGTATCCAGGAGCACACTCTCCCTTTTGAGTCATTGGCAATCGAAATGCTATTCTTATCATCGCATCAAGAGATTTCAGGCGCGAGCACGAGCCAGCAATCATGGGATTTGTTTCCAAACCTGGTGTAGGCGCTAGTGTTCAATCTCAGCCAAAGATCAGGAACCACTCGATGGTGGCGCACCATCATCTGCCGTAGACTTGAAGCCATGCCAAAGGCGCACACATGACACATGCACGCACGTTTGGATCGATCAGTGCCCTAGCTAGTGCTGCTGCTGATCTTGGCACTGGCCATTTGTAGCAACGTAGCATGAAGCAACAGTACGCAGTATACTCTCACGTGAAGTACGTCTCTAACAGTCTAACCTGTGGGGGTACGTAGAAAAGAAATCCCGTGCCCCGCAGCTGCACAATTATCCTTGCCGCAGATGCTTTGCCCGGCCAGTGTCGAGCAACCTGGCACGGCCTGCCTGACCGATGCAGACTTGCTGTTGGTTGGTGCCATCTGCCCAGCTGCGACATCCGAGTCGCCATTGGTGGCGCGCGGCACAACTCCCGGTGAGCCCGTGCGCGCGCGCCCGGTGAGCCGGCGCTAGCCTCCAAGGCCGCGCGGCGCAGCGCCCGCTGCGTTTGGTTGGTGGTCACTGGGCTGGTCGTCTAGCCAGCCAGCCTCTGACCGGAGCCAGGACACCGGCCGCTTGTCCCCTTGCGCGCGCCGCAGTGGGGAGCCAGCCAGGACGCCCGCAGGCACACACACTACCGTGACGCAACGCAACGCAGACCTCTATCTGCAACGCCTCCCGCCTCGCATTCCACTTGCACGCCGCCGCAGACACGACACACCCCGACCAACGCCCATATATACGTGCCCGTGCGCGTGAGCAAGCACCTTCATCTGTTCATCATCGAACGCTTCACTCCCTCTGTCTTTTGCCGGGCTGGAGGAGATGGCAGCGATGGGGTGGCTGCTGTGGCTCTCGGCGCTCGCCGCCGCCGCCGCCGCCGCGCAGGCGCAGCAGCTGTCGCCGGGGTTCTACAACGCCACGTGCCCGGGGCTGCAGCCCATCGTGCGCCGCGGCGTGGCGCGCGCCGTCAGCAGGGAGCCGCGCATGGGCGCGTCCCTCCTCCGCCTCTTCTTCCACGACTGCTTCGTCAACGTAAAGCTTCTTGCCTTGCCTTGGTGCATGTTGTTGTTGTTGTTGTTACGAGCTTGGGTGTGGTGTGGCTGGGTGCGTGCGTGCGTGCTGTGACGGCTGACGTGGAACTGTGCGTGCCCGCTGCATATTCGCAGGGGTGCGACGCCTCCGTGCTGCTGGACGACGTGCCGGGCAACTTCACGGGGGAGAAGAACGCGGGGCCCAACGCCAACTCGCTCCGGGGCTACGAGGTCATCGACGGCATCAAGTCCCAGGTCGAGGCCGCCTGCAAGGCCACCGTCTCCTGCGCCGACATCCTCGCCCTCGCGGCCCGCGACGCCGTCGCCCTCCTCGGCGGGCCGAGCTGGGCGGTGCCGCTGGGCCGGCGCGACGCGCGCAACGCGAGCGCGGGCGCGGCGAACACCAACCTGCCGCCGCCCGACGCGAGCCTGCCGAGGCTGCTGTCCATGTTCGGCGACAAGGGCCTCGACGCGCGGGACCTGACGGCGCTCTCCGGCGCGCACACCGTGGGGCAGGCACGCTGCGCCGTGTTCCGCTCCCACATCTACAACGACACCGCCACCGCCATCAACGCCACCTTCGCCGCGGGCCTCCGCGCCGCCGTCTGCCCCTTCACCGGCGGCGACGGCAACCTCGCGCCGCTCGAGCCGCAGGCGCCCGACGCCTTCGACAACGGCTACTTCCGGGACCTGGTCGCGCGGCGCGTGCTGCTGCGCTCCGACCAGGCGCTCTACGCCGGCGGCAACGGCACCACGGACGCGCTCGTGCGCGCCTACGCCGCCAACGGCACGGCGTTCGCGGCCGACTTCGCCGCCGCCATGGTCAGGATGGGGAACCTCAGCCCGGCCGCCGCGAACGCCGGCGAGGTCCGGCTCAACTGCCGGCGAGTGAACTGATCGTGATCCGCTGCCGTTTTGCATCGCTCATCAATGGATTATTAGTTGTTCTTGGCGTCGTACGCTTCATAATTCAGAAATGTATGGCTGATTTGTACATGGCCGGGGTGGTTCTTCGCTTTCTCGAGGAAGGACAAGGACCAGGGCGCACATACACAGATCGGAAAACGCTGTTCCTGCCTGGATTCCCTCGTGTTCCCGATCGAAAGGGCGCGGGCCATCCTGATTGCGAATTTTCGATGTCAAGGCGCAGGCTTTTTTGACCCTGGATCGAATCGAACTGGGATGCGTGCATCTGATCCATGCAGACATGAGACATCTGCCAGCTGCGCCTGCGCCTGCGCCTGCGCGCGGTAGATCAGTGGCTCGATTGGCAGAGCACACTGTGCTGGGATGCGTAGTGCAATGATTTGCACCGGTGGACGAAACGAAAAGGGGGAGCCGGCAGCCGGGTGGTGTGTGTGTCTGTCATGGCGGCCACGGCAGCGCCTCGTGCTGGCGCGCGCCGTCCGCAGCGAGCCGCGCATGGGCGCGTCCCTCCTCCGCCTCTTCTTCCACGACTGCTTCGTCAATGTAAAGCTTAATCTCTTGCCTTTGGTGTTGCGCTCGCTGGGTGCGTGCTCGTGCTGTGGCGGCTGCTGACGTGGAACTGTGCTCGCTGCATATTTGCAGGGGTGCGACGCCTCCGTGCTGCTGGACGACATCCCGGGTAACTTCACGGGGGAGAAGAACGCGGGGCCCAACGCCAACTCCCTCCGTGGCTACGACTGGAACTGTGCTCGCTGCATATTTGCAGGGGTGCGACGCCTCCGTGCTGCTGGACGACGTGCCGGGCAACTTCACGGGGGAGAAGAACGCGGGGCCCAACGCCAACTCGCTCCGGGGCTACGAGGTCATCGACGGCATCAAGTCCCAGGTCGAGGCCGCCTGCAAGGCCACCGTCTCCTGCGCCGACATCCTCGCCCTCGCGGCCCGCGACGCCGTCGCCCTCCTCGGCGGGCCGAGCTGGGCGGTGCCGCTGGGCCGGCGCGACGCGCGCAACGCGAGCGCGGGCGCGGCGAACACCAACCTGCCGCCGCCCGACGCGAGCCTGCCGAGGCTGCTGTCCATGTTCGGCGACAAGGGCCTCGACGCGCGGGACCTGACGGCGCTCTCCGGCGCGCACACCGTGGGGCAGGCACGCTGCGCCGTGTTCCGCTCCCACATCTACAACGACACCGCCACCGCCATCAACGCCACCTTCGCCGCGGGCCTCCGCGCCGCCGTCTGCCCCTTCACCGGCGGCGACGGCAACCTCGCGCCGCTCGAGCCGCAGGCGCCCGACGCCTTCGACAATGGCTACTTCCGGGACCTGGTCGCGCGGCGCGTGCTGCTGCGCTCCGACCAGGCGCTCTACGGCGGCGGCAACGGCACCACGGACGCACTCGTGCGCGCCTACGCCGCCAACGGGACGGCGTTCGCGGCTGACTTCGCCGCCGCGATGGTCAGGATGGGAAACCTGAGCCCGGCCGCGGGGAACGGCGGCGAGGTCCGGCTCAACTGCCGGCGAGTGAACTGATCGTGATCCGCTGCCGTTTTGCATCGCTCATCAATGGATTATTAGTTGTTCTTGGCGTCGTACGCTTCATAATTCAGAAATGTATGGCTGATTTGTACATGGCCGGGGTGGTTCTTCGCTTTCTCGAGGAAGGAGAAGGACCAGGGCGCGGCACACAGATCGGAAAACGCTGTTCCTGCCTGGATTCCCTCGTGTTCCCGATCGAAAGGGCGCGGGCCATCCTGATTGCGAATTTTCGATGTCAAGCCGCAGGCTTTTTTGACCCTGGATCGAAATCGAACTGGGATGCGTGCATCTGATCCATGCAGACATGAGACATCTGCCAGCTGCGCCTGCGCCTGCGCCTGCGCGCGGTAGATCAGTGGCTCGATTGGCAGAGCACACTGTGCTGGGATGCGTAGTGCAATGATTTGCACCGGTGGACGAAACGAAAAGGGGGAGCCGGCAGCCGGGTGGTGTGTGTGTCTGTCATGGCGGCCACGGCAGCGCCTCGTGCCGTGCCGACGAGACGCCGGGGCCCCGTCACCCGTGAGACGGCGCTGTTCGCTTGTGCTCGCGACACTGTAGCGTGGATCACGCCGTGCATGGCCTGCATCTCAGTAGCAGGTGGCTAGGTGCAGTGCCCACGTCTAGGCAGGCACGAGCAGCAAGTAGCACAAGCACAACCTTATCCTCGGTCCTCGGACAGGATGCACCACCGCATCGTTCCCGACAGGGATCGACTTGCTGGTTCCAGGCTTGGCCATTAGCAGTATTGTCAGCTTGCCACTCTTCCATGGCAATTTACCATAGCAACGGCAATTACCTTCTCACATATGACAATATGGGATGAGGGGTGTGCAGCAATGCCAGCATGCATGGCCTGATGCTGCTCCTGCTTTCATCATCCCCGGTGAAACTGAACATGTGCACTGGATTTGCAGGGGCACACGGCCCCGGGGAATAGTTTTTTTTTGTGAAAATACAAGGGCATCAGTTTTAAGTACTGCAATGAGGGACCTCATCCTTGAGGATAAAAAGGCAGCGTTTCATTTGTCTGTCATGTGATGCTGTGAGAGTAAAGCTGAACATGCCTGCAGCTCTTGCCTCTGGGGGCAGGGCGCCACCGCGCCAGGCAGTCACTCCATAATTGAGAAGAAATTTCATAACAATCTTTTGCAGTAGTACAAACATGCTATCTTGATAAGTAGAGCCTGAATGATTAGAGAGAAAAGGGAATATTTTCTTGTTGGGCCGGGCGAAGCTTTCATTAAGGAGCCCATAATATAAATCCTTAAGGGGTATGGGTGCTTTTGCCCCTATTTTGAAGTGTAATTGTGATTTTGTCTCTGTTTTTTAATTTTATGATTTTGTCCTCTATTATTGACAAGTCAATGCGTTTTGTTTGTTTCAATCAGAAGAAGAAAAACCAAGAGAATGCATGGCTATTTGTTGCTCACTTGCTCTGCTCTGAGGCAAGGGTAGTCATATTACCTACTCACACCGTAATTGCAGGCATAATTTTCAACCTCTGCAAAAATAACATGGCAAATATATGTGTATCGATTAAAATATTTAACTATCATAGTTTGTACATGTCGAGTCGTCACTATGGTGAGTATGTAAGAGCAACTCCAGCAGGGGTCTCTATATGGGCCTCTACTCTAAAATTTAGAGGCTTGGAGCAAAAATACAACTCCAGCAGGGCCTTCAAATGGACCCGCATTCTGCATAGGCCTCTAAATCTCCCCACCAAGTCTCCATTTCTAGAGGCCCTCCAATTCCCCCTCCAACCATGGATCCTATTAGATATTTCCCATCCATTTGGCTGACAGGTGGGCCTACGGAGAAATAGAGGCCCGAGTTCATATGCCCACTGGAGTTGAGTGTTTATTTTGTCCCTCTATTTTTTAGAGATAGGCCTGCAAATAAGTTTTGGAGGCCTCAATTTGAAGGGCTCCACTGGAGTTGCTCTAAGATAAATATTCAACAGCAGTACATCCTTTTGGTTAAGATTCACACTTGAGCAGCAAAGCAAAAGCAGCGTACACATGGCTTTCTCAGCCCAGTGCAATCGTGTTGACCTGTTTGATCCTGCTCTAGCACTACTTTTTTTTTGAGCACATCTAGCACTACTTTGTTTACACTTCTCTCCATCATACTAGCAGGCCCATGAGGATCCGAAATAATACGGCCTAACGGGCCCATAGTAACCCAACAGCTAAGCTATCGAGCCCACCACCAGCTCGGCCTGCTCGCTCACCGGCCGATGCCGATCCAGAGACCTCGACGACTCCGAACTTCTCATCGCCGCCGACGCGCCGCCGTGTCCTCGGTCATCTCCGCGCCGCCGCCGCCGCCGCCGCAGGGCGGTCCTCGTCGCGCATCCGCGCTCCTCACCTGCGGCGCACATCCACCGAGGAAGAACACTGAAGACTCTGTTCCGTGCCACTGCGCCACCCCACACCGAGCATGGCGAGAAGCGCCGCCACCCGGTTGTTCGCCTGCTCCGCCCGTGCCTTCCGCCCCAACCACCATCACCACCGCCCGCGCCACCCTCTCCTCTTCCTCCTCCCTAACTCCCGCACCAAGACCTCCTCCTCCTCCTCCTCCAGGCTTCCCCGCCCATTGCCTCCCCGAGAGACCGGCTCCTCACTCTTCCACGAAATCTCTGACCTCGTAGCCCCTGCCGTCAATGGCGCCGCGTTACGGCCTGAAGTGGATGACGAGACCTGCCGGCACGATCGCGGAGCTGCTGCTGCGCGGTGCGCGGAAGGTGCTCGAGGGATTGCCCCAGAGAGCGCGGCTGCGGCTTCTAGCTCTGTCTTCTGCAGCATCCCCAACACGGGCGTTCTTGATGGCCTTCCTGATGATCGGAGTCAGCTTTCTGACACTGCCGAAACTGCAGTAAATCCTGACATTGGCAAGATCAGTGAGGCTGTGCACAGGATCACCGAAGTTCTCCGGTCCCAGGCAACCGCACCATCCATGGAGCAGAGGCTGGGGACCCTTGGGGTTACATATACACCGCAGCTTGTTAACATGGTGCTGAAGAGGTGCTTCAAAGTGAGGCAGCTGGGGCTCTGGTTCTTCCACTGGGTGAAGCGACTCCCGGGGTTCTGCCACACGACAGAGACATACAACACTATGCTGTACATCACCGGTGAGGCTAGGAGCTTTGCTATCATGGAGGATCTGGTGCGCGAGATGGATAGAGAGATGTCCCCCAAGGACATCAAGACATGGACGATCATATTATCCAGTTACGGGAAGGCAGGGCATATTGGCAAGATGCTGTCGACCTTCGAGGCGATGAGGAAGTTGGGATCCATTGGGATAGACAGTAAAGTCTATAGGACGGTTCTTCATGCTTTGTGCAATGCTGATAAGTCTGAGCTTGCTCTTGAGTTCTACAGGGATATGCCCAGGAACATGGAGGTCGGAACTGACATTCTTCAACTTCTAATGTGTTGTCTTGCAAAATCAGATAATGCTCTTGAAGCTGTCTGTTCTATCAGAGATGATATGATTAAGAGCATGAAGCATCCAGAGGAGTACTGCTACATGGAAGCTCTACGAAGCTTTTGCATCTCAGGAAAGCTAGAGGAGGCATGGAAAGTCTTTAAGCAGATGAAGAGCAAGTCATTGGCTAGTCCCTCTGCATTTGAGAACCTCCTTAGAGGGCTTTGCAAAGCAGGAAAAATGGCTGAAGCTCTGCAGATCGTGGAATACATGAAAGGTACATTGGGTATAAACAGTACAACATTTGCTTTCCTCGTCGATGGCTACCTGAGGAAAGGGGAGCATACCAAGGCACTTGACTTGCTGCGGGTAATGAGAGAACATGGATGTGTTCCATTGGTATCATCTTATACTCAGCTCATGCAACACCTATTTGCAATGGATCAGTACGAAGAAGCATGTGGACTGTTTGAAGAGATGCTCAAAAATGGTGTCGAGCCAGATATTGTTACATTAACAGCTTTGATTGGTGGCCATGTTCGTAGCGGACATATTTCCGAAGCATGGGATGCCTTCAGGAATATCAATAAGAGTGGTCAGAAACCCACATTGAAAGCCTATACAGTGTTCATCCAAGAGCTTTGCAAGGCCTCCAGACCCCTTGAAGCTGTAGAACTTCTTAAGGAAATGCTGGGATCTGATTTCAGACCATCGGAGGGAACTTTCCGCCGGATAATATCTGCTTTAGGTGAAAAATTCTATTTGGAAGAGGCAAGTAATGTTAAGAAGATGTGGGCGTTTTTTAATTTGCGAAGCCCTAGAGATGGTCCGCAATTCAAACCATTGGATGGCATTGACACTGTTGACAAGTTTCAGAGGTCCAATTCAGAAGAGAAAGAAGATCAAAATGGCAAGCTCTCCAGTTTCAAGCTTTCTGATGACACACATAAACAAGAACAAGAACAGGACTACAGTGATGGAGACGTTGAACAAATATGTCAGATTCTGTCATCTTCTGATGATTGGGGCTCCATTCAACAGGCACTGGAGATGAGATCGGTCCATTTCAGTCCTAACCTTGTTGATGCCATTTTGAAGCGTTGCAAAAGGAACAGTCGTGCTGCTTTGCAATTTTTCTCATGGGTTGGGAGACGATCTTACTACATGCCAACAACAAAAACATACACTACAGCTATGAAACTTGCTGGCTCTGCAAAAGATTTCAAGCACATGCGGTATCTTTACAAAGAAATGTTAAGGACTGGATGCTCCCCAACTGTGGATACATGGAATGTCATGGTCTGTCAGTATGGCAATGCTGGTCTGTCTGAAAAATCCTTGGTGACATTCCGTGAAATGAAGCGGCATGGGTTCCTGCCTGACAAGACTACTTACCAACACCTGATAATGTACCTCACCTGCAGTAAGGGGCGGAAAGTTGATGTGGCAGCCATAATCTTCAAACAAATGTGCCGTGAAGGCCATATACCTGATAATGATATAGTTTTCAAGTATCTTTCGGCTCTATGTGAGTGCGGGAAAATAGCTGATGCAAGAAGCTCAGTAGCATCCTTATGTGAACGAGGCTTTTCTGTGCAGGTTGGCTACTCTATATTTCTTAGATCATTGTGCAGGGCTGATAGAATGGAGGAAGCTCTCAGTTTGTTCGACTGTATTGAGAAACATGGTTGCTCCAGGGATGAGTACATGTACGGGAGTCTCATCCATGCATTGCTAAGGAGAGATCAATTTGAAGATGCTGTTGCCAAGCTTACAGAAATGAAGGCAGCAGGGATACCTCAAAGCACCCATATGTATACCTCATTCATTGTTTATTATTTTCAGAAGAGGGATGTTGTCAAGGCTTTGGATGTGCTCAAGGAGATGAAAGAAAATGGATGTGAGCCCACAGTTGTCACACACTCTGCTCTGATCCGTGGCTACATGGCAATGGGTATGGTTTCAGAGGCTTGGGATGTTTTCCAACAAATGAAGCTGAAAGGACCTGCACCAGACTTTGGAACCTACTCCATGTTCATATCATGCCTCTGCAAGGCAGGTAGATCGGAGGGTGGGTTGCAGCTAGTTCATGACATGTTGGAATGTGGTTTCATTCCCAGCACAGTGAACTTCATGACTGTTGTCCATGGTCTAAATATGGAGGGCAAGCATGGGCTAGCTGAGTCTGTGCTCCGGTCAAAATGGCACTTGCGGAGGCAGAGGACCATCTCATATTAGTTTATGTTTCTCTCCTGATTTCAAATATCTGTTTGGAGTTCCAACTTGGAGAGCAAGATTCAGTGCTCATTGTGTTTTAAAAGGTTATTTATTGTAGGGCTTGAGGTCTCATTAGCTCCAAGACAGCCTGAGACTAAACGCGAAATCACCTCTATTAATGCCTCAAGGTAATGTAGGCCAATGTGTCTGTTTAAACATTGAATACATTTCACAGTGCTGACAGCTTTCATATATTTTTGTTCCTGTTCAGGATATCCAAGCTTTCCTATACATACATCCCCCGTCCCCTTCACCAGCATGGTCAAGGACTCAAGGTGTCCCACAAACGAAAAGAAAAGTATGTTCAAGGCCTTGTTTCTTTGCCTTGCTTTTTGTTGCCTTTTCCTTATGTAGTCATGACAATACAAATTTCTAAACTGACGGAGAGAGAGGAGTGTAAACAAAGTAGTGCTAGAGCAGGATCAAACAGGACAACACGGTTGCACTGGGTTGAGAAAGTCATGTGTATGCTGCTTTTGCTTTGCTGCTCAAGTGTGAATCTTAACCAAAAGGATGTACTGCTGTTGAATATTTATCTTACATACTCACCATATTGACGACTTATTTTAATCGACACACATATATTTGCCATGTTATTTTTGCAGAGGTTGTAAATTGTGCCTGCAATTACACTGTGAGTAGGTACTGTGACTACTCTTGTCTCAGAGCAGAGCAAGTGAGCAACAAATGCCATGCATTGTCTTGTTTTTTCTTCTTCTGATTGAAACAAACACATGCATAGACACATACAGCTCGTTTTTATATTATGATTTTGTTCTTGCCCCTATCTGGTAATTAAAGATCAGAGAGTATAAAAAATAACTGCTTCTGGTAACTGTCCCAGGATTCACGCACGTACTGACATACGGGAGATTGAAACTAAACCAATAAAAATGCGGTGTTGTTTAAATATGAATCATGACAGTGATTTCCTCACACGACTTTTGTGAAGTTTTTCTAAGTTGTTTACTCCCACAAGAAGGAATGCCCAAGTGGAGGTAACAGGTCCATCATTCCTAGAGACAGGGTAATACATGTCCCTTTATGCCACCATAGAACATCATCGGATAGTGTTTCTCTGCAGTACTATGCTTGGAGCAGGATAACCAAGTGTACTTTAAATTATGACCCTCGAACGACATTTAGGAAACCTATGTTTCATTGTTCACTTATGTTTCTTTTATTAGAAATATTCCTTGATCATTTTAATCTATTCTCACCATGTAAATGAATTTTGGCAGTAAGTCCTTCCTGAAAGTTTATGTTCTGATGGTGGATTTTCTCAGGGTTCTAACGAATAAAGCAGTTGAAGCAAATGAGGGAAAGCCACCACCAGTTGTGCAATAAGCTGCTATTGGTCTCACTGCTGGAGCAATTGGTGCAAGTGTTGGTAGTCCTGCAGATTTGGCACTAGTTAGGATGCAGGCTGATTCAACCCTGCCAGCTGCCCAACGGCGCAATTACAAGAATGCCTTTCACGCGCTTTACCGTATTGTCGCTGATGAAGGTGTTTTGGCACTTTGGAAGGGTGCAGGCCCAACTGTAGTCAGAGCTATGTCCTAAACATGGGCATGCTTGCCTCATACGATCAGAGTGTTGAATTATTTAAAGACAAATTTGGCGCTGGAGAAATATCTACAGTGCTCGGTATGATTTACAATTCCTTTTATGCTTGTACTTCATGTGATATTTTGCATTTGAGACGTGAATCAAAGTGTTAGATTGCTTTAGGCTATGCACGTTCATGTGCAGAATGGGAGCAAATGATAAAGCTCATGAACTAAAAGTTTTGGCAATTTCAACTGATATTTTCACTTTTATTGTTAATTACAAGTATCAGTTGTGCTTTCTCACTTCAATACTTTTTTGGCCCATCAGAAGTGGATGTATAATGAGGGGGCGACCAATAGTAGCTTTCCATCAACCTGGTTTATGCTCCAACTAACATATTTCTGAGTTCTGTCCCATATACTGGGTAGTGTTGCTGCCCAAATAGGTTCAGCTCATGGAAAGCTTTTCATATTAGACACTGCTGTTTAACATTTTTAGTGATTTTCTTAAAAGAGATTACGCCTGCTTAAAACATTTGATTCTTATTTTGGTGATAGTTTTTGTGCCAGTACATTTTAGATTTGTCTCTGATTTCCTAACAGATCTTGAGTATTGCTTGTAGGGGCAAGTGCTGTATCTGGATTCTTTGCGTCTGCCTGCAGTTTGTCCTTTGATTATGTGAAGGCGCAGATTCAGAAGATGCAGCCTGATGCCAATGGGAATTGGGAAATACCCGTACACTGGATCTCTTGACTGCGCCATGAAGACCTTGAAGAGTGGAGATGCCCTTTTAAGTTCTACATCGGGTTTCCTGTCTACTGTACGTGTCAGGATTCCTCCACATGTCATGGTAACGCGCATATCCAATCATTCATGTGCTAAACAGATAACTAGCCTATTTCATGTTTATATCATACTAACAATTATATTTTGTGTGCAGTTGACTTGGATATTGTTGAATCAGATCCAGAAGTTCGAGAAGAATATGGGACTTTAAGATATGGTTGGTTGGTCATGCTTGCGCTAAGACATAACTATAATAAGCAAGCAGTGGGTTCTGATAGACAGACTTTGAAGTTCTGATTTCTTCAAGTCTATGTGGCATGGTGATTTGATCCTTTGACACCAAATATTCATATCGCCTGTTGTACTTTGGAGCGTTGTTAGGTAATTTTTGTTGCTGACATATGTTGCTGGAAGTGGAAAGGGCACTATCAAATGAAAATACTATGAAAGTGGATTTAATTCGTAACAGTGATAGGAGCCAAACCTCGTGCACAGTTTCTCCATCTATGTCTATGGTGGTTCTCCTGTTATGTTTACTTCTGCTTACGGTTTTTTATTTTCTTTTGGGTATGAGATGGCAGTGCTGTTTTCATTCTGTTGTCTCTCTCGTGTTGCATGTTGTGATAGCAGAAGGTTGTGATAGTCTGATAGCAGAAGTTTGATGCATGGAACAGCATATCGTGCTTCTGGAGCCCTTTTATTTGCTGAACCGATCAACTGGATTATATGTGTGACTGTATATGATGTGTGTGTGCTATCTGCCTTGTGAAACCATCAATTACTCTGATACAGAAGTTAGACAGTGAGTCTGTGTGACAAGATGGCGTTCAGTTGTTACATGGCGTGTTGGTGTATTCAGTTTGTCTGGTGCATATGAGAGGCCAGATGCTGGCCTGTTTGCCTTAGATATACTGTTGCAAGCATGGGTATACCATACCTGTATAATCCATGTACGCTGTAACTGTATGGCTGTATTATAATAACTTCTGTCGTGTTGCATCTGCATGGATTCCTTTTCCATGCATGGATGATGGATGCCGTGAAGAGGGAAGAGTATCACTATGTTTTGCATGGTTCATCATGGTATCTTATATACTATCATGTATTGTGAATGTGTGATGAATTGATGATGTATAAGACCTGAAAGGTATGTTTGACGTATCATATATCGGTCTAAGCATCTAGTATTAGGTTGTTTAAAATTCATGACAATAAACGTTATACAAACATTCAAATGCATTCTATAATTTTTTCACTTAGGAATCTTCCTGCCGACCATGATGTCTTATCTCTCTCGCTTGCATTTGACCAAAAACTCAAAAGGGCTAACATGCCCTAGGAAAAGTTCTCTTGCTTCCACTATACAGCTTCTGATCCGTGTGTTGGATCCAACGTGTAACACTGAATCCTGGGCATCACGCATTATCCGCCGCATTTACAAATTATTTACCCAACTATTGAAGGTTTCATTGGTATTTTCTATTCCAAGAATTAGACATCACAGCTATCAAAATTATTTTCTTTTTTTTCATGAACATTTCGTCGTGCAATGCATGCATCACTGATAATTAAAAATGGCGACGATTGCACTGTGGAAAAGTACTTAATGTCTCTATGATACATGTAGGGCTACAGTTCCGAAAAAAACGGATTCAGGAAAATCTGAACTCTGAACACTCACAGAATAATTGATTGGATTCAGGAAAAGGGATGCCGGTTCAGTAATGTGTGCCCAGTTAATCCTGCTTTGTGTGTCAAATTTGTAGTTCTTGTCCACAATATCATACTCTGACCTCTTAAAGAATAATTAGGATTGCAAACCAAACATAATGAACATATCATTTTTTGGACCTATCAATTTTTTTCCCCATGCATGAAAGGTGTGGTGGAGCAGTACATCTAGGAGGATGGAGACCAAATTGGAAGCAGAAGTAGCAATGCAGCAATCGATAAGCTGCAGAACTGTCACAACGAGAGCAATGGTAAGTAAGTTTCTTATAGTCGTGTTATTTATACAAAGGTATTTTACAAGTTGTTTCATTGGTTAAATTGCACAAATGTAGTTAATATCACCATTTAGATTGCAGAGTCAGAGAGCACTGGTCGTTTAATTGTAGTGCCACTTCGCATTTGGAATGAATAGTTTCAAGTTACTCTACCAAACTACTTATGAAACCGGTAATTTCACTGCTATATATTTATATTTATAATGTTATCCAGTAATATGCCGAGATGTTCACCTTAGCAGTGAAATGCCTATGATCTCTTTAAGTATTATAAGCAAAAAAAAAAGGTGGATGACTGGATGCAGTTTCAAGCAACATCTCAACTGCAGAAGTTTTGCCTTGCATTTTTTCCCATTTTTGCAAAAGTTGCCATTTAAATTGCAGTACAATGTTTCAACATTTTCAGTTTCCAATTCCTAGGTTCGAGGAGATTACACCCAACATGTATGTGTGCTTGAAAAGAAAAGGTTCTTACCGGTGAATGCGATTTTGCATTACACTGAGAAGCATGAGGGATATTGTTGCCATGCACCGAGAAGTATATTGTTTTTTTTTTGCCATGCAATCTTCCATGATCATAGTTCTGCAATTTAGCATTGCCTATGAGCAAGATTGCAGCTTGCACTTTTAGTACCTGCTCCCACAACAGTAAACAACTTAGGTTTAGGTCAATGTCAGATATTTACATATAAAAGAAACAAACTTAACAAAGTAAGGGAATCATGCTCAAAACTGCAAAATCATTAGCATGTACAGGTTTCTGGTTTTCCATTTAGCATATACTTGATTAATGAAGTTCACAAACTTAGAAGTTATGTACTAAGTTTATCTGCAGATCTAATTCACAAAACAGACAGTAGTAAGGGAGTCTGATTTGAAGCTGATGGATATAATTATCAGACACAATATAGACTCTGAAGCTTCAAATCAGAAAAATATAATTTCAAGCTGGCCCTTCAGAAAAATAAGGGATAAAGATTGTCTTTAACTCTAATGTGTTCCCACGTACCAACAATAGAGAGAAAAAAAATACTGATGCGAGCCTGCCTTCTCTTGTGCTGCAGATGGTGAAGGCAGATATTATTTTGGCCTCAAGCACTTTCAGGCACTTCCAATAGGAAGGAGCATTCTTATACGGTTTTCGCTAAACAACATCAAATCTTTGGTTTACTGATATGTTCAAGAGTTCAGATTTTTTTTTTGAAATTTTAGTTCCGATGGTTTAGTGGAAGTTGCTGAGAAGTAGCAGGTTTTATAGCTGTTGCATCTGCACCTCAATAGCCCTATGCCTGTGCTTAGCGTGTGGCAATGTGCTTGCAATGCTTATGCCTGTATGTAACTTACTCCACAACATATCTGTCTGTCCTTTTCAAGCAAGCAAAAATAATGTATTGTGTTATCTATGGTAAGATATCTACATACTCTTTAGCATCATATGCTATATGAGATGAAAATGTACAGCACTACACGCGCAGCAAGCTCATTCAATGCCATTTTTGGGTGGCCACAGGCCATGTATAATGGATAACAAAGGGATTCGTTTTAAAAATACTGAGGAATTCGACACATAAAAGTACATTCGTTAATTAATTCGAGGCTGTTCTACAAGCTAGACAGGGGGTCGCGGGAGTTTGAGGAGAACAATGTGCCCTTCCGCAGCAGCAGAAAGAGGGAGAAAGCCAACACCAAGGACTCAAATGAATGCAAGAATGCTGAGCCTTCCAAGCCTGTCTGTACCGATGTTCCAAAGCTGAAGGCCGATGTTCAAAAGCTGAAGGACCATAAGAATGTGTTATGTCACTAGCCTAATGAATAATGAATAAGTTCATAGTAGAATTTTGTTATGCTACAAATTTAGCGTATGATATCGCATTCTCGTCAGCCGCGCGCTGGGCGCGCGTCAATCACTAGTCCTCCATATATTATGGAAGACATGGGCAGCATCTGCTAGAATTTCGCTGATCGTAGCGAACCTCATTTTGCTTGCTTCTTGCAATCTTCTTTGTGTGCTCTTGCTCAAAAATTAACTCAGATCAAATGCACTTTCAGTCAGAGCAGCAACATTTGAGTTCCTAATTTCCAAATGTGCTTCCTTTTAGGTTCAGTTGGTGCTATATGACGCAATAGAGAGTCTCCCAGATGATTCGTAGCCACTCCCACACCTCAACGCTTTTCAACTCTGCCTTGGTTTGTCTTTCTGAACCTTAATCTTGCATTCTTCTTGCTCAAAGTTTACAAAACATTAGTTCAATGCACTAAGTTGGTGATGGCGAGCCAGACTAATTAGTAACTTTGTGATCTATTTCTCCATGCCCCCAAACTGTTTGATGAAATGCCACCAAACAATGAAAGTTTATGCAATTAACATTATGTTTTGCATCCAGTTTTCTAAATGAGAAATCAATTTTGTACTACATTAAATGTGCTAAATTATCTGACAGTAGTAATTGTCAAAGGAAGACAAAATCAAAATTTCCTGATTCATGGCTTCGAGTCGCAAGTTATTTTCCCCAGACTTTTTATTACATATTTAAGTAGGAAACAACCTGCTGAACCCTTAAACATATCATCCATACCAGCTTCAGTTCATCCGACAAGTGTTAGTGCTTCCATGTAAACATCCTATCTGATTTTGTTACTATGCTGACAGCCTCATTGGATCACGTTAGCCCAACTGGATTCTCGATTGTATTGCAGGTTTAAAATGGCATGCTTTTTTATCTCCAGAAGATCTTTGTAATGCCTTCCCTCCATTTGACAATGTACAGGTTCATATATCTCCATATGTTCAGAATAGTAGTGAGCTGCACTTTAATTACCGGTGATGATGAGGGAAACTAATTAATTGTAGTTTGTAATGTTTTTATGTGCACCTTTGTTTAGTGAGTCGGTAACCATGCTCTATCCTTTGGCTATGTAAATATTGAGCAGTCAGTCCTAATTGTGTTGTTAAACACAAATGATTTATTACATCACATATTTAGTCACCTGGGTGATTTGTAGTCCTCTCGCATGCCCGTGCAGTTATACATGCAGTAGGCTAACAGGCTGCCATCTACCGTTTGTCATTTTTCTCCTTTTCTCTCTGTGCACCCTGTCACGATGCGCGGCAACGCGGAAACCGCCGGGCGCGGCGAGGCGCGCTACCCTGTCTAGTAAATGATGTGAGAGGAGAAGTACCACGGGAAGGAAGTGTGGGAATGGAGCGCATGCAGGAAAACAAACCGGAATCGAGCCTGTGTTGACCAGTGCGAATATCAAAGCACATCTGTGCGGCCGTGATAACGCTAGCGTGCGCATACGGTTGTGAGGCTGCTTTTCTGCAAGCCGGACACTTCTTCCCGGACCTCGCCCACGACATCCCCCAGCACGAAGTCCTCTGGCCAGTAGAAATCCTCTTTCTTCTCGCCGACCTCCCTCTTGGGCTTGCACTCCACCACCGCCGGTCTCTCCTCCAACCCGCCATTGCCGGCATTGCTCACGGACGTGAGCACACTGCCGCTGGCAGCACCCCCGCAGCTGCAGCTCTTGTTTATATTCCGGCAGGCCCAGTACAGGCCAGCGTCCGAGGGCGCCGGCCTGTCGTGCGTCCACACGGCGGTCTCCACGGGACCAAAGGAGTCGCCTTTGGTCTCGACCACGCGGGCCACGACGTCGTACACCTCCCCGTCCCTGCTCTCCCGTTCCCCGCCGGCGCCCCGCGGCGGCGGGCGCTACGGCCGCGCTTCTTGGCTGGCGGCGGCGCTTGGCGGGCGGCATGGCGTGGGCGGGGCCGGGCTCCCCCTCGCCCGGGAAGGCAGCGGTGCAGCGCAGCAGCAGCACCGGCGGCGAGGGGCTGGGAGCGAATTGGGCGCGGTTAGGGTTCCGCCTCACCGCGAGAAGCGAGTCGGGTTTTAAGCGCGGGGATTAAGAAGTTACATATAAGATGAGCCGAGTACTTCCTCAAAAAAAAAAAAAAATAGCGACAGGCCTTCGGTGACGATTCCGGTTGATCAATCTCAATGAAATAAAGACACAGAACACGTAAGTGAAATAAAGAAAGAAACATTTATTAATATCTCAAAAAAAGAAAACATGGACACATCACAACGTTATTGTTTGACCCCGAATTGACTATTTTAGATCCAATAACTTCTTAACATGCATCCAATGCTTTACGGCTTGAACTTCGATCCCATCGCTGGATTAAAGAGGTGATCAAAGAGATGGTTTACGGCATTTAGCCAAACACTCGCTATATGTCGAGTAGTGAGAATCCTTAGCGAACGGGCAGAAGAAGCAAATATCATTAGGATTGGAGTCATGGCATTTGATGCGATTGCATACAAACATATTCTCGTTCTTTCTCTCATACAATGACGTGGAGTTGGCAACGGTATCCAACAGCTTAGGACGACCTGCATATCGGATTTCATCAATACTCACTCTCAAAATATATATAAATTCAAGAGTAAAATACACTAGTTTGAGTCCTTAAACTTGCTAAATTATGTTATTTAGGTTGAATGTCCCAAAAATACTCTTATATATGATGACATAACTCCTAATTGAGCATGATTTTTTATGCTATTTGCCTACGTAAATCAGCTATTACCATCATAATACTTAGAGGATTTTATTTGATTGCACCATAGCGTAGTTATAGTTAAGATATGGATAAATATCAGCAACATAATATTATTTTTGAAATTTTGGACCTAGATGACACTTTAACAAGTTCCACAATGTGTATTTCAAAAGTTCGAGAATCTAAATAACACTCAGGGACAAGTTTGACAACCGTTAATGCACCTTACTCTAGATTCAGAAGATGATCACATATATAATAGCTGAGTACTTACATTGTGTTTGCATTGCTAGGGATCCGAAAATTACTGCACACAAGAACATAGTCATCATGCTGTTGCGCCCCATGTTGGATCTTTGCCCTGATCGAACTGTATCGGTAGTCACCGTATTTGCAAGCTGGAAGAAGTGAGAAATGAGAGAAAGAATCACGACATGAAGAGGATTTCCTCTCCCTTTATAGAGGTACAACATGCCCGGCATGGCTGGGCGCTCTCTGATTGATGAGCCTATCACAGCTACATGATGACAGCCATTATCTATTAGGCCAGTCTCAGGCCAGTCTCAGTGGAGGTTTCATGAGAGTTTCATGACATTAAATGTGCTGATGTGGCATAGGAGAGAGAGTGAAGAGTTTTATGGGATGTGAGAGGAGTTTCATCACCATGAAACTCATCTGGCACAGTTACCTAGTTTCTGGTCTAGGTAACCGTGCGATGAAACGCTGCACTGAGACTGGCCTCAGTGCAGGATTTCATCCCACGGTTACCTAGACCAGAAACTAGGTAATTGTGCCAGATGAGTTTTATGGTGATGAAACTCCTCTCACATCACATGAAACTCTTCACTCCCTCCTCTGCCACATCAGCGCATTTAATGCCATGAAACTCCCATGAAAACCCCACTGAGATTGGCCTTAACAACTGATGATGTTTTACAATTTCTGTGGCTCACTGCTGCATGCCTGCATGCATAGAGCTTAATTACAACGATTCTTTTTAGGCAAAATTTGCTATGGGACACCGTTATTTTACGAAATTGGCCACAACACACCGCCATCGATCGTATTTGCTGGGTACCATTACAAAATCGAGACCATTTGCCAAAACACACCGCAACGATTAAAATAATATTTTTCCTGATCTGAGGAGAGAGGGATGCTGGGAAAAGTCGTTTTTGCCCTCATCTTCTTCATCCTCCCGCCTGTACTCGTGCTCCCCCGCCGGACGTTCGCCTTCTACCGCTCGAAACTGTCCTGACGGAGGGCTTGCTACCTCGTGGGTGGTCAGGGCGGCGCGCGCCAACGCCGGCGAGGAGATCACGACAGCCAGCACGGTGCCCAGGCGGAGGCGGAGCAGCGGCGCGCGCATGCGCCGCGACAGCTCGGCCAGCAGCGTCAACGGGCGGGAGGATGAAGAAGACGAGGGCAAAAACGACTTTTCCCAGCATCCCTCTCTCTTCAAACCAGGAAAAATATTATTTTAATCGTTGCGGTGTGTTCTGGTAAATGATCTCGATTTTGTAATGGTACCCAGCAAATACGACCGATGGCGGTGTGTTGTGGCCAATTTCGCACAATAACGGTGTCCCACAGCAAATTTTGCCTTCTTTTTATACTACCGTTACTAATGTTTGCCTGCATGCTGCTGTTGGTGTGGAGAGAGAGAGAGAGGGAGGGAGGGAGGGAGGGGGAGAGAGAGATTAATGCTTGGCTGGGAATTATGTCAATGCGGATATGCAGGCATTTAGATGGCAATCCGTATTTTTAAAAATAATTTGAAAATCGTTTCCTATAATTGGATGGTCTATGTTCCATTAATTCACCAATAGGAGCGGGTACGTGGTGCTCTCTTGAATTTACATTGGTATACGTGTGAACTACTCCCTCCATTTAAAATTACAATTTGTTTATACATTCTTGTAATTCTGTAGATTCTAGCTCTGTTCAGTTTTCTCTTGCCGACCTGAACCTCATGCAGACAATGAGACAAACTATCTGTGCCCAACTGTCCATACACCGATACACTTGGGTTTTCAATTGTCTGAAAATTTTCACCAGGATTAGCTTCAACTACCGAACGAAACTGATAGTGAGACCTAATTAGTCCTTTTTTGAAATGAATAGGCAGGAGATCTGCCTGTCTAATTAATTACTCAAGGAGGAGAAGACCAGACATATGAGGTTAAAACAATCACACGACATTGCACAATGAACTCGAGCTTTTGCGTCCAATTCCTCAACTTTACGTTTACAAACCCCTGCTTTCCTTAAATTCCACAGTTATATATATCACATGTCATACGGATAATGGATGATCATGGATCGGATTCCCATCCTTTTGGATTGCTGGCACCTCCCCAAGCTTGGTAGTGCTCTTTCTTGGCAGTGCTTACTGGTCGGCTGGAGAAGCCAAAGGACTCAATGACAGTTCATCAAAAAGAAAAAGGGACTCAATGACAGGGAGGTAAGCCTTGATGTTGTTGAGTAGGGTACCCCAGCCCCTGCATCTCCTCAAACATGTGCCCACTCTTCTGGTTCAGAACACCGTAGATAAATCACCGAGTTCATTTTCTGTGGTCTGGATCTTCATAAGGTCAGCTGACTCGAGAAGCTTGGCTTGTCCATTAACTGAGAAGCATAAATGACCCTTCTGACAGTTCAAATGACCTGGCCACCACCCCTGTTAATTGCATCAGCATGAAAAAACATCATACCTCAAAGCAAATGCCACGCATTTTGTCCTCAATCAGTGCACCCTCCTTTGAGGCCCACTGGAATCCAGCCACAACAGAACCCTTGATTTCAATGAGATAATGCACTCCCTAACACATATAAACAACCATCAACCATGGTCGGTGGTCTCAAGTCCAAAGCACCAAATCTTCTTGGCAAAATCCTTGTCCCACCCAAACTCCTCCGAGAGGATCTTGGAATTGCACCTTGCGATCATCATGCGGAGCAATGTGGCCCTTATAGGTGGCCTTAGAGAGGCCCTATTGAAGGGATAGGCTTTCATAAAGACGGTTGCGCTTGTTGGAGGACTTGCTCACCCATAGTTCGACAGGATTTCTCAAGAACAGTTGAACATAAAGAGACAATAGGAGAGAAACAATGAATTTAGCAACACCCGTGACGTCTTCCCGTAGATCCTTCAGGCAAAACTCAACATGAAACTCACCAGCTCCAGCAGTAATATGCTCACACATTCTTAAATAGTGCAGAGAACCATAATATAAGACTTTGACAGACACTTCAAACCTTCAACCAGCTTCGGTAGTTTAGAGGCAAACCCTGCATTGAACATCAACACACACAACTGGGGAGACAGAGAACTTCATTGCTCCGATTGGGAATGCATCAACCTCCTCCTCATTAGTGAGTTATTTGTCGGTGCCGAGATTGGCCGCCCAACCTCAGCGCCACACAGAATGCGCTGTGGCCCGTCCCCTTGACGGTTGATGCAAGAGCTAGCACGCACGGTGACACAAGGGTTTATCCTGGTTCCGGCCGCGGGGCCGTACGTCCAGCAGAGTGTGCTCGCGGCACTGTACTATCTTGCACCGGGGTGCTTGCAGTGGGGGCTACAAGCAAGGCGGGAGAGGAGAGGAAGTCTCTAAGTCCCTGGATGAGTGGAGTGATTGAGGCAGAGTGCCAATATCATAGAAAGTGGTGACCGTGCGCGTGTTCGTGTCTCTTCGGTTTCGTCGTCCCCCTCCTCCTTTTATAGGCCAAGGAGGGAGGGATGCATACAAGTATAAGTACATGTACAGTGTGTGCTACAGGGGGGTGTACTGGAGAGCGTGGCGCCGGGCGTGCCATCGTCCTTGGTCCTGAGCAGAGATTTATGGTGAGCTCCGGCATCTTCGGGCGTCGTGGCCGTCCTTGTGCTTGTTCTGGAGTGATTTCGAGGGGAGGCGGGACTTTCGGCCGGTGCTTGGTCGTCGTCCGTACGCCCGATCGAGGGTTCCCATGCTCGTTCGAGGTCCTGGCAGCAGGGGAAGGACGAGAGTTGGCAGCACAAGGGTCGGGATGGAGGTCTCTGTCGGACACAGTGCATGGCGTGCTCGCCTCGCTGGGGAATGGCCAGGAGTTGGTGGATTTGACCCGGCGTTCGTCATCACGGGGCTGCGCCAGACCGGAGTTTGCGCCCGGTCGTCATCCGTATATTCGTTCGAGGGTTCTCCATGCCCATTCGAGGGCCATGCCGCGGAGGGAGGACGGGAGCAGGTGGAATAGTGGAGAAAAATGATGCCTGTAAATCCGCACAGGGCTCGCCATGCCAGCACTGTGACGGGGGCAGGTGGCCCTGTGGCCGGAGTCAACAGAGATGACTAGGCATGGCGTGCCTGCCCAAGGTTCACCCCTGGTCGCTGCCCGTACGCCGTTCGAGGGTGCCTCCATGCCTACTCGAAGGCCTTGTGTTGGGGAGGGGGCGGGAGCAGTTGGCACAGTGTGGTGGAATGACCCATGCCAGTCCGTACAGTGGCGGAGTGTCAGCACAGTGCCCGGAGCAGGCGGTATTGTGGGCCTGACGATGTCAGCGGCGTGGGATAGGGGGAGATTCTTCCTTTGACTTTGGCGCCTGGCAGGACGTGGCATTAAATGCAGTTGCCAGGCGGAGTGGTTGGGTGCCCCCGTTAGTAAGTAGAGGGGCGGCCTCGAGCGAGGCGGAGTAGTTTGCCTGCTTGAGGGGGTACGCGGCCCTCGAGCGAGGCGGAGACACGGTTCACCTGTTCACGGGGGGTGCGTGGTCCTCGAGCGAGGCGGTGCTGGTGTCGCGCCCGCCCGAGGGGATCGAAGGCCACCTCGTGCGAGGCGGAGACGGGGTTCGCCCCCTGGGCCCTTCGGCAGACGAGCTGGGATGGTCGTTTGGGCCGTGATAAGTGGTATTGGGCCGCGTCGCCTGGGTGGCTTTTTGGGCCGCCGGTGATTTGGCCCCTTTGTGGTTAACGTTTTTTGAGGGTGATTATCCCGATGGTTAGGGGACCCCCTCGGCATGTCCCCGACATTATTCATCGTGATGAACTGATCCAGACCAACCATAGTAGCAGTATTCCTTTCATAACATGGACATCACCAAGGAATTTATCTTCATATCCTGCCATAATTACAATATTACATTGACAATTTTCAGTGACATGGAAGAAAGTCCGGTAAGCTACCCTCAACCTTCCTATGCATCTTTTTCACAGTAAAGACTGGCATAATCTCTCACCAAGAGCTTGTCAGAGCATGGATGGGCCCACACCCGTGCCCTGCTTGCAGGCGTCTCGACCCCCTTCCTTCTTTTCTTCCTTCCCCTTCATCTATGGCCAGAAATTGTTGGGGAGCTTAATGGACTCCATGGGGGTAGGGGGCGCTAGCCCCCCTGCTCGCTCCGCGCCTGAGTGTAGGGACCCCATCCCAGAGGAACGCTCGGCGAGTGAATGCGGGTAGAGCCTGACCAAAAAGGGACAATTTCATTCATCAATAAACAATCAGCAAGACGGTGAGCTAGGCACGGCGAGGTGGCCCCACACGACTAGTCTCTGGGAAGCTCCCGTGACGCCACATCAAGCAGCTCTCGCCACTTTCCCCACTTCTTCCTCTGCTCCCGGACAATTTCATTAAAAAATACTTTGATGCAGTCTGGCCCTCCAGTGTAGCCCAGCTCATGATGCATGACACGTGCATGGCCACACATTTTGCCAGCTTGTTTCGCATTTACCACGCGCTTGTCTTGGCTCGAGGAGCCGACGTTCCCTGATGCCCGCGGCTCAATTCCAATGCCGCTGACCGTCTGGCTCCCACCAGAGGAGAAGTGTCGCCATTGTCTCCCTCGTCGGCCGTCCACATCATCATGCGGTAGCAGATCGGCCTCCGCCGCTTCACAAGATACGAGCACGGGGAAGGCTCTGTCATGGCCCCGACCGCCATGGACTATCTAGGATGGATCTTTAGTTAGGAGTTACTCGTCCAGACACGATGTAACCACACATCGGTCTGTGCATCAAGCACGCGGGTAACGCCTCTTTTCTAGATGTGCCCGATTGAATCCTTTACTCGAGCATCTAGGACAAGACCTCAAGGTCTGGCGCATCGTCGACCTGAAGTGTCTCAATTCCGTCCAGATCCGGCCATGAAGACTAACATTAGTGCTTTCGCGGCCGACGCCGGCATCAACTACTGGACCTCAGCTCAGCACCTTTACGGACCGTAGGGGGATTGCAACGGCAGACGAGGTAGGCGACCGAGGCACTGCTTCTTGTTCTGTACATCTATTTAGGAGCCACAAGCCATCTACGCATATTAGAGCCACATGCATTCGTCCGTGAGAAGAGCCGACGAGCAGGAATTGCGGTCCACACAGACGTCGGATTCTCTGGTCGTCCACATGTCAAGCATCGAGAGGAGGGCTGTACTGGAGAGAATTTATGGCCCGGCGGCACCGAAGCTTTTTCCGCTGCTGCTCCCCTTCCTCTTCTTCTTCCTCTCACTCTGCTCCTTCCCCGCCCCGCAGGGAACCCCATCACCCAGAAGCAGCCATGAGCAAACACAAGAAAAAAAAGAAGCCCCAAGCAAGTGCGCGCCACGCCGTCGTGTCCTGGCTCTCATCCTCCCGCCACTGAGCTCATGAGGCATGGCTCCTCACCGTCTCTACCACCTCCTCCAGATGCTCTGCCTCTCTGTCGCCGTCACGGTGGCCTGTGGCTCAGCCGGCTTCCGCGCCGAGCTCAACCATCCCTACGCCGGCAACCCCATGCCAGCCACGACATGATCCGCCATTCCACCAGCGCGAGCAAGGCTCGACTGGTGAGGCTCGATGCCAGCGTCCTCGCGCTGCTCCATGGAAACATGCCGGCAGCCGACCTGCTCGTCGCTCCACTGAGCGACCAGGGCTACATCGTCACCATCGGCATCGGCACACCGCGGCAGCAGAACACTCTCATGATGGACACCGGCAGCGAGGCAGCGACAACCATTGTACGATCCTAGTGAGTCATCCTTGTTCACCTTCTTCCCCTGTAGCAGCACCCTGTGTACGGATGGCTACCCTGTCACCAAGAGGTGTCCCAACAACTCCAGGTGCATGTTCAGCTATGGCTACGGTTGCGTGGTGGTGGACAACGTGCTCGCGTCGAGACCTTCAGCTTCGGCGGGCGCCACAAGATTCCACTAACATTCAGATGCGCCGCCACCGCTCAGTCCTGCAACGATGGCGTTGGTATCCCAACTGAAGCTACGACGCTTCTCCTACTATCCATCACCATTCGCAGATCGAAGAACAGGGGTGGACCTGGACCTAAAATTTAGTGAGGTCCTTGTATCTAATGGACTTTCAAAACCTCAGCAAAATAGGCCAAAATCATTGAAAATTAAAAGTTGAGCCGGGGCATATGCCCTCGCTAGGCTCTTCTTGGGTCTGCCTCTGTGCAAGAAGAGCAAGCTCGATGTTCTATTACCTCCCCATGGTGGGCTTGTCGCTCGGCAGCAAGCGGCTGGCAATACCGGCGACAAGCCTGACGCTCAAGCCTAATGGAACTGGTGGCACGGTGGTTGATTCTGGCTCGACGATATTGGCCCTCGTTGATCCTGCCTTCAAGATGCTCAAGACAGCAGTGCTAGATATGGTGGGTCTGCCACTGTCTAACCGCATTGTGGAGGATTAGGAATGATGCTTCCAGTTCCAGCTTCCGAGCGGTAAGGGAATGGACGCGGTGCGAACTCCATCCCTCGTACTTCATAATGGATAAAAAGCAAAAATGATTGGTGGAGAGGAGAGATGATAAATTTATTGAATACACATGCTAAGAAATCATGGATTGGAGAATATAGTTTCTAAAGAAGTGTCTTGCTAACATGGCATCATAGACACTATCCATGGACACTATGGGTTGGAACTGCCCTTAGCCGTAGGATGCTCATTTTGACGAGTCAGACAATCGCATATGCTGACACATCGACACATGATCTTAGTCACCTGCGATTAATTATTGTTCCTTCCCCCAAAAAGACGATTTCCTCACCGTTTTCCTTGGATTCCTCTGGAGTCCGTCGGACTTGAGACGATGCCGTTCACTCCACGAGGTCTATCGTCTCACACGCACGGAAAGGGACGCGCTGGAGCACATACAGTTCCCGTGCCAATACGATCTTGAGTTGTGCCCCCAATTATACATGGCCTATTAGCCACCCTTGTGCCTTGCAAAGGGAGAGCTGACGTACGCAACGAGGCAATAGCCAAAACGCTCTCATCTTCTCATCTCTCCTCCTTACTCTTCGTGTCATGGTTTGCCCCATCCCGCGTTGATCATGAAAATGCCCTCCATTTTCCTGGAGGTGGACTAGAGCGGCCGGAATTAAGAGTTCGTCAGGAGCTCCGACGAGCATATTCGGCGATCTTGTCCCCCACAGTGGATAAGCTTCTTCGATCATGAGCTTCAGCATTACACACTTAATAATAGCATCGTCTCCTCCTCTTCCCAGATAGCGCATCACTAGATCTCAGAGGTCACCATGAGGGTGCTCTCGATCTCGCCTTCCACATCTTCTTCCTCGTCTTCGGTCGCCTACCTCCTCTCTGACCCCTCAGCTCAGCGAGCTCCTCCTGGACCTCCATCACCGGTCCCGAGCCTCATCTCTCTTCCTCTCTATCAGAGTGCGCAGCGGAATCCGGCCTAGCCCACTATACCCACGGGCCGGCACCCCCATCAACTCTAGGTCCACCGGAGCCATAACCAACCAAGCCTCAGGCCTAACTCAACCCAAAAGACTACTCTGATAGGTGAGGGCTGCCCCCGCCTTATATGATATGCTCCTCCACCATCAACTCCGATGTTAGACTAAACCTAACAATCTCTCTCGTCACACATCGAGTCCAGCTCTTACATCACATACAACCCATGGTGATCGCCCGGAAGACGATATCTCAGCCCCTGAATCCAACTCTGCAGTCATAACAGCACATGTGACCCTCTGAAGACGTTCACGGGCTCCCCGTCACCATGTGACCCGTGAGATATTTTAGGTTTTCCGACCTCCGGCTCTGATATCATAGAGTGCGCAGCGAAATCCGGCCCAGCCCGCTATACCCACGGACTGGCACCCCCATCAAGTTCAAATTCACCGGAGCCACAACCAAAGAGTGCGCAGCGAAATCCGGCCCAGCCCGCTATACCCACGGGCCGGCACCACCATCAAGTTCAAATTCACCGGAGCCACAACCAACCAATGCTGAAGCCTAACTCAACCAAAAAGGACTAGTCTGATAAATGAGGGTTGCCCCCGCCTTATATGACATGCTCCCCCACCATCAACTCTGATGTGAGACTAAACTTAATACAGTAACACTCTCCTAGATGCTAGCCTGCCTCGCACCGTGGAGCACTGCACACAAGAACATGGCCATCATGCTGGTGCGCCTGATATTGCTACTGAACTGTGCTGATAGGCACCGGCAGGCCGGAAGTGAGCAACGAGGATGGACCCTTTTTTTTTGGCAAGGAGGATGTGGAGCTTTTTTAGGATAATAATCAGACAAAAATTATCAGTAATGAGACTAAATCATCACCCTTATATAGGTTGAACTTGCCTGGCATGGCAACAGGCCAGCATTAATTATATTGATTGATTATTATTTAAATACTTTTTATTCAACGGAGGCAGTCCCGAATCAAGACACTAGCATAGCAGTTTTCAAGTTTCCACATCATTCTTCAGTGCGGCTGGACTCTGTTGGTTGGGGTCGAGCAGTGCAGAGGTGAGTTTTCTTTTTCTTTTCTTTTCTTTTCTTTTCTTTTTTGATACTTGGTGCAGAGGTGTGTTGGATCAGACAAGCAGTGTCTTACTCGTGGCCCAGTATACTAGACTAGAGTAGACAATAATCAACCTGCCAGTTTCCACACGAAAAATTAATTAACATATATACATACACTCGCCTGATCCGGGTGATGGTGATGGATAGCCAATGCAGATTACTGGCGATGAGTGACGGCATAAACATTATGGATGGATTGATTCATTGATCCTCTCAATTAACACGCTAGTCGCAAGGTATCAACTCCAATTCACGGGATGATAGCGCAGTGCAGCATGGGCGCGTGGGTGTGTGCATCGCCGTCCACGTCGCCGCTGCTTTAGCTGAAACTGACGGCGCAAAATGCCTGAAATTATGTTTGCAGGTTTGTGCAGACATGCTGGGCCAGCCAGGACCCGGACGGGAATGTGTCTAGTGCATGAACGAAACGCCATGGTTTTGGTCTCTGTTCGATCATATAGCTGCCACAGCTAGGAGGAGGCCAATGTGAACCTAGGCAGGAACGTCACTGACGCGCTCATCTTCCGCTAAATTAGTCGCCATTAACCAAGACAAAGATTGCCATGATTAGTACTGCCCGGTGGTTCAAGCGGCCAACCCAAGGCCTCCTTGTCCCCAGAGCAAAGGCAAGTAATCACGGTTACGAGCTAGCTTAGCCCTCTGCGCCTCTGGACCGCATGTGATTGTTTTGTTTCCGGCCCATCCCCGTGCTGCCAATAACAAATGTTAACTGCCTTGTCTTCCCTACAGTGCAACACAAATCATTGAGACCAAACCGAGCATGGCGATTGGCCGCTCATACATACAAAAGTGCTAGTACCATGTACGTAGTCTGACTTCTGAGTAAGGGTGCTGTCTTGTCTATGGCTATGTACTTATCTCATCAGAAACAGGGCGCTGCCCTCTTGGCAGTGTGTTTTGGTAGTATTTCTCAGATGGAACGGAAAGAGCTAGAGGGAGAAAAAAACGAAGTGATCGATCAGTGTCACTTTTCCGTTCTCCGTCTTCACCCCTTTTAGTCAAGTGGATCGAGTGGAGTACCGTATTTGTTACTGCAATCAGCAGACAGCCACTAATAACAAAACGAAAGCAGGGTTTCCTTTCTAACTCTGCTTAGTTATAAGCGGCCGACCCGGTGGCCAAGTAATGGAAAATTGGAAAGCAGTGTTTGTAAAGGTTTCTACTACCTACGTGTAGACCCCGCCCAAATACTGTAGGTGGTTAGTGCAAAGAAAGGAGGACCATCAAGTTCAAATTCACCGGAGCCACAACCAACCAATGCTGAAGCCTAACTCAACCAAAAAGGACTAGTCTGATAAATGAGGGTTGCCCCCGCCTTATATGACATGCTCCCCCACCATCAACTCTGATGTGAGACTAAACTTAATACAGTAACACTCTCCTAGATGCTAGCCTGCCTCGCACCGTGGAGCACTGCACACAAGAACATGGCCATCATGCTGGTGCGCCTGATATTGCTACTGAACTGTGCTGATAGGCACCGGCAGGCCGGAAGTGAGCAACGAGGATGGACCCTTTTTTTTTGGCAAGGAGGATGTGGAGCTTTTTTAGGATAATAATCAGACAAAAATTATCAGTAATGAGACTAAATCATCACCCTTATATAGGTTGAACTTGCCTGGCATGGCAACAGGCCAGCATTAATTATATTGATTGATTATTATTTAAATACTTTTTATTCAACGGAGGCAGTCCCGAATCAAGACACTAGCATAGCAGTTTTCAAGTTTCCACATCATTCTTCAGTGCGGCTGGACTCTGTTGGTTGGGGTCGAGCAGTGCAGAGGTGAGTTTTCTTTTTCTTTTCTTTTCTTTTCTTTTCTTTTTTGATACTTGGTGCAGAGGTGTGTTGGATCAGACAAGCAGTGTCTTACTCGTGGCCCAGTATACTAGACTAGAGTAGACAATAATCAACCTGCCAGTTTCCACACGAAAAATTAATTAACATATATACATACACTCGCCTGATCCGGGTGATGGTGATGGATAGCCAATGCAGATTACTGGCGATGAGTGACGGCATAAACATTATGGATGGATTGATTCATTGATCCTCTCAATTAACACGCTAGTCGCAAGGTATCAACTCCAATTCACGGGATGATAGCGCAGTGCAGCATGGGCGCGTGGGTGTGTGCATCGCCGTCCACGTCGCCGCTGCTTTAGCTGAAACTGACGGCGCAAAATGCCTGAAATTATGTTTGCAGGTTTGTGCAGACATGCTGGGCCAGCCAGGACCCGGACGGGAATGTGTCTAGTGCATGAACGAAACGCCATGGTTTTGGTCTCTGTTCGATCGTAGCGCTGCCACACAGCTAGGAGGAGGCCAATGTGAAGCTAGGCAGGAACGTCGCTGACGTGCTCATCCCAGGATGGTGTTCCGCTTAATTAGTTGCCATTAACCAAGACAAAGATTGCCATGAACCATGATTAGTACTGCATGGTGGTTGAAGCGGCCAACCCCAAGGCCTCCTTGTCCCCAAAGCAAAGGCAAGTAATCACGGTTACGAGCTAGCTTAGCCCTCTGCGCCTCTGGACCGCATGTGATTGTTTTGTTTCCGGCCCATCCCCGTGCTGCCAATAACAAATGTTAACTGCCTTGTCTTCCCTACAGTGCAACACAAATCATTGAGACCAAACCGAGCATGGCGATTGGCCGCTCATACATACAAAAGTGCTAGTACCATGTACGTAGTCTGACTTCTGAGTAAGGGTGCTGTCTTGTCTATGGCTATGTACTTATCTCATCAGAAACAGGGCGCTGCCCTCTTGGCAGTGTGTTTTGGTAGTATTTCTCAGATGGAACGGAAAGAGCTAGAGGGAGAAAAAAACGAAGTGATCGATCAGTGTCACTTTTCCGTTCTCCGTCTTCACCCCTTTTAGTCAAGTGGATCGAGTGGAGTACCGTATTTGTTACTGCAATCAGCAGACAGCCACTAATAACAAAACGAAAGCAGGGTTTCCTTTCTAACTCTGCTTAGTTATAAGCGGCCGACCCGGTGGCCAAGTAATGGAAAATTGGAAAGCAGTGTTTGTAAAGGTTTCTACTACCTACGTGTAGACCCCGCCCAAATACTGTAGGTGGTTAGTGCAAAGAAAGGAGGATAATCATCCCAATCAATCTGATCCCAAGTCCAACCGGTCCCAGCAAGGCAACGCTTGTGGTGCAGGTTTTCGGCGGTAGCTACCAGCTTCTGAATCCTGGCTTGGCTTGGCTGGCTGGGAGGGACCATATGCAGCTTCGGCTGCCACAGATAGCCTGCAGACGCGTAGCAGATTACCGGCCTCTCTTCTCGTACTTCAAGGGTCACTGTACTATGCCTGATTGCCTTCAGCTGCCTGCCTGACCAATGGGGTTTTCTGCTTGCTTAGCAGTGCTGTACTAGTGCTTAAACACTGTCCTGACGGAGGGCTTGCTGAGAAATGATTAGCAGACAAGTGCCAGACCGCCTTGGATTTTGATTGGATCCGGAGATGAATGAATGAATGAATGAATGAATGAATGAGGAGCAGACGAGTAGACGACGAGACGACCGACATGTGACTGACCATTCCTCGTGCATGTTTGTCACCAGATTAGATCTCCTCGGTCTGTACTGTGTAACTGCACACTCCAAATCTGGTCCTATATATACTTAAGCTGATTCTCTTGCCCAGCTGTCATCTGCTCGAGATTCTGCACTGTTCAGAAAAATAATCAACCCTTCCAGCATCCGGCCGGCGATTGCATGCTCGAGTAGTAGTAGGAACGTGAGAAAGGGCAGGAACAGTGAAAGACAGAAAGCCGAGCTCCTCTTTCCAATGATAAAGCAGTAGAGACCCTGATAGAAAGAAAGAAAGAAAGAAAGAATCTCCATACCATAGACCCTTTTGCCGGTCACAAAAGGCAAGGAATGAAGCAGTAGAGCCCAGCTGCCGAATAACTTGTGGAAGGGTGTAACATTTTGCTGCTCCGCCCGGCACGCCCGGTCATCATCATCTTATTATTCCATTCCATTCCAAAGCACTTGCTTCCTATTTCGGCCCTGCCGAATTGCAGGGAAGGCAAAGTATCCGGAGAAAATACATAGATCTTCTTCGATCTAGTCTTGTGCTTTCCTGTCCCTTCCTTCCTGTTCCGCCCGGCCACCTCAAGATAGAGCACATACACGAGCAAATACATGATCGAGCCGACGAGGAGCGAGCTCGCACAAAACGTCCCTGTCCGGAGTCCAAATCAGCTCTATCGCCGGAATCGCTTGCGGCCACACGAAACGGACCGGCCGCAGCAAAGCGCCCAGCCGCCGAATCCAATCAATCGATCGATCCTACCACCACTTGTCTTAGCTCTGAAACAGCACCTCCGTTCAGGTTCAGGCTGTTGCAGGCCTGCTTGCAGCCGTACCCGTCATGAAAAACGAGGCGACGCCAGCGCCAGATGCTCCGGCGACTCCAGGCGGCGGCGGGACAGGCGGAGTGCATGATCATGAGCAGCAGTCGGGCGCCAAACCCGCCGCGCTCCCTCAAAGGTTCGTTTGGTTTCTGTTGGTAATAACTCGATACGGCTGGGTTCTGGTTGGTTCGTTCGTTCACCCATGCCATGTCCCTCCCATGCACGGATCATGCACCGAAAGGAATCAATCAATTAATCAGTAGTGAGTCAATTACTACTAGTAATAGTATAGTAGGATATCAAGCCCTCAATGATGAGTGAATAATCCCCTGCTATTACCATTTACCAGGCAGCTATCATGCCAAGTATATTTCCCTTGCGCGCGCCTACCCCAGCAGCAGTCAGATGCAGATCCAGCCAAGCCTCCCATGGCAGCACGCAGTAGCCGCCCACCATTAAAAGCAGCAGCAGCAGCAGCAGAGAGAAACCAATCGCATGACACTCCCAGCCAGGGAGGGCAGGGCTTCTTCTACAGTACAGATAAATACCCAGGCCCCGCGCCGCGCCCTCACACTTGCCACCACCACCCCTTCCTCACCATCGCAATTCACCTCCGCCCTCTGCTTGCCCTCGCACCTACCGGCGCTCACCTCTGCTGTGTTCTGTTTGTCGGCAAATTAAACGCAGGGGGGCAGCAAGAATGAAGCGCCGGGGCGTGCTGTGGGCGGCGGCGCTGCTGCTCGCGGCGTGCACTGCGGCGGCGGCGGCCGCGGCGGTGAGCGTCTCGCGGAGGCACCGCGGGCAGCAGGCGGCAGCGTCGTCGGCGGCGTGCGACATGTTCGCGAAGGGTAAATGGGTGGTGGACGCGTCGTACCCGCTGTACGACGCGGCGCTGTGCCCCTTCATCCGCGACGAGTTCGCGTGCGGGCGCTTCGGCCGCCCCGACACGGCCTACATCAAGTACCGCTGGCAGCCCGACCCGCCATGCGCGCAGCCCAGGTAACTCCTCCTTTCGACCCGACGAACGGAGGAGGAGAAGAATCCTCACGTCTTCGTTCGTCTTGGGGTGAATGCGAGACGTGTCGGAAAGAGATGGTGATCGTGATCGCGACTGATGGATGTCTCCTGCTGCTAATGTGAAGTCATATAATTCAGGTTCGACGGGGTGGCGCTGCTGCGGGCGTGGAGCGGCAAGACGGTGATGTTCGTGGGCGACTCGCTGGCGCTGAACCAGTACGAGTCGCTGCTGTGCATGCTCCACGCCGCGGCGCCGGGGGCGCGCTACGCCGTCTCGCCGGCGTCCGGCAAGGTCGACCCCTCCTACACCGTCCGCTTCCAGGTACGTACCTACCTATACCTATACATACAGCCTATCGTGGGCGATCCGATTCCGTCTGTCCGATCCGACGACAGAGTTTGTTAGGTCCCGGTCCCGGTCCGGTAATTAAAAAGGTGGATGGCTGGCGGCTGGGACCTCTTGGCATCATGAGGCGATCGATCGATCGATCACTGGGACGTGACGCTAAGGGATGCCATGGTGCGGTGGGTTTAACAAACAAACCATGGCCGCGTCGGCGAAGGGAGGCGGAAGCTCGTTGGCCAGGCCACGCCGCGGCGCGTGCGCCTAGCTGGTGGTGAGCCCGTGCGGCGGGAGTACAGGACGGGGGGACCCGGCGCGGCGGGTGGCCGGGCATGAATTGAATTGATTCGCCTTGCTGCGCGGCGGGTTTGGTGGCAGGAGCTAGCGGCGGGGGTGATCTCGACGAAGCCCCCTGCGTTGCGTGGGCAGGCACAAGTCAACAGAGAGCAAGGGTACCCGTGACGCGAGGTCATCGCCCGCCGCCTTTGGACCCCGGTCTCGTAGCGTAGCGTCGTGGAGTCTGAACAATCCAAACATCTTCTTCTTGCGTACTGGCTGGTTTTGGGCCTCGTTTCCGATCGAGCACTCTAGCGGTACGGCTGTACGTACTTCTTTTATGCGTAATAAACTGCGTGTGTACTACTTTAGTACCGGTATAGTATACTGGTACGGTGGAAATCGGGTAGGGTGGACGCTGAAAGGAGCAGAGCAAGAGGCCAAAACGAGCTGAGCTGGGCGGGATCTAGCGCTACAGATCCAGCCCCGTGTCGTGCGTGACATGTTGGCTTTGGCGGTTGGTGACAATGCTACTACGCAGTACTAGTATACTACTCCTCCTAGTGTTGGACCGGCCTTGTCCTTGTCCGCTTCGATCTCGTTCCCTATCGTTTCATTTCATTGGGAAGTTAGGTTACCTATCCTATTTCTATCCTCGTTACTTGCCGTGTTCTGTCAGGTGGTCAGTGCCCCGCCCCAAAAGAAATTTGGTCCGACAATGGACTCGCTTGGCCGTTTGCTGGCGGCCAGCTTGGCATGGCACCTCTGCCTCTGCTTGCTTCGCGCAGAGCCACACGCGCGCCTTCTTTTCAGCTCTGGCGACCTGTCTGCTAGTTCGCCCATGGCGGCCGTGTTCCTTCCTTGGCGCCATCGAGCGCCGACACGCCGCGCGCACGTTCCACTGCCTGTTTATGCTTTTGCTTTGCCACCGACGACGGTGATTGAGCCATCAGAATCAGACAGATCTCGGCTCAGGGTACTGAAAAAGGCGAAATGGGAACAGGGATGCTGTTGCCTCGCTGCACTAGTAGTAGTACTTAGCAGCAGCAGTGAACACGGTTTGCATTACGTAAGTCGTTACTGTTGGATAAGTAAGCTGATCGACTTGTGCTGTGTGCAGGACTACAACGTGACGGTGGTGTACTACCTGACGCACTACCTGGTGGACCTTGTCCCCGAGAAGGCCGGCCGCGTCCTGAAGCTGGACGCCATCGACCAGGGAAGCACCAGCTGGCTCGCCGCCGACGTGCTCGTCTTCGACTCGTGGCACTGGTGGCCGCGGACCGGGCCGACGCAGCCCTGGGACTTCATCCAGGACGGCAGCACGGTTGTCAGGGACATGGACCGCACCCGGGCCTTCACCAGGGCCCTCCACACCTGGGCCCGGTGGGTCGACGCCAACCTCGCCCACACCGACACCAAGGTCTTCTTCCAGGGCATCTCCCCTTCCCACTACAGGTACGGTCGCTAAACATTATTGCTTAATTTCTTTCCTTCGACGATTAATTTCAGAATTAGAAAGGTCCGCTGCATTGCATTACATTACATTCATAAATATAAATATATATTGCATGCAGGGGCCAGGACTGGGGCGCGTCGGCGAAGAAGACGTGCATGGGGGAGACGCAGCCGCTGAACGGCACGGGGCCGTACCCCGGCGGCCCGATCCCGCAGCAGGCCATCCTGCGGGGCGTGCTGGCCGGGATGGCCAAGCCGGTGTACCTGCTGGACTTCACCTACCTCTCGCAGCTGCGCAAGGACGCGCACCCGACCAAGTACGACGGCGGCATCTTCGCCGGCGACTGCACGCACTGGTGCGTCGCCGGCCTCCCGGACACTTGGAACGTCCTCTTCTACGCTGCGCTCACCGGCCAGTACTGACTGAGATCGATGTGCCTGCCTGCCTGCCAGTCCATTTACATTTACGTACTGGTATTGTGTTATGGGTTATTATAAGCTAAGATAGCAAGATATGTAGGGTGTTAGGTCAACAAGTAAAAGGAAAAGATAGAAGATTGGTTTATATTATTATATACCTGTCTCTTATACACATCTGTAGTAAGGGAGTCTG
>OAMR01000411.1:671679-691678 GCA_900205405.1 Echinochloa crus-galli
GGGCCGACGCAGCCCTGGGACTTCATCCAGGACGGCAACACGGTTGTCAGGGACATGGACCGCACCCGGGCCTTCACCAGGGCCCTCCACACCTGGGCCCGGTGGGTCGACGCCAACCTCGCCCACACCGACACCAAGGTCTTCTTCCAGGGCATCTCCCCCTCCCACTACAGGTGCGTAAAAATTGCTTAATTTCTTTCGATATATGATTTCAGTTTCAGTCTCAATTCGATCCTAGCTGCTCAGAACAAAAGGTCTGCTACATTACATTCATAAATATAAATATATATCGCAGGGGCCAGGACTGGGGCGCGTCGCCGAAGAAGACGTGCATGGGGGAGACGCAGCCGCTCAACGGCACGGCGCCGTACCCCGGCGGCCCGATCCCGCAGCAGGCCATCCTACGGAGCGTGCTGGCCGGGATGGCCAAGCCCGTCTACCTCCTCGACTTCACCTACCTCTCGCAGCTGCGCAAGGACGCGCACCCGACCAAGTACGACGGCGGCATCTTCGCCGGCGACTGCACGCACTGGTGCGTCGCCGGCCTCCCGGACACTTGGAACGTCCTCTTCTACGCTGCGCTCACCGGCCAGTACTGACTGAGATCGATGTGCCTGCCTGCCTGCCAGTCCATTTACATTTACGTACTGGTATTGTGTTATGGGTTATTATAAGCTAAGATAGCAAGATATGTAGGGTGTTAGGTCAACAAGTAAAAGGAAAAGATAGAAGATTGGTTTATATTATTATATACAAAGTTAGCAAGTAAACGATTTTCAAACCAAAAGGAATAGAAGAAAGAGCATCAAAGGAAAAGGTTGGTGGAATATTATTCCTGAATTTATAGGTTTGCAATATTTCAATTAATTGGCAATGTAAATGTCTGGGACGAAGTGCCTGCTTAGGACTACTTTGGCAGCCTTCAACCCGGGGTACGCTTCCCCGGGAAGGGAGCCCGACCTATCTACGTCGGGTAGATTTCCCCGGAAAGGAGAGAGGATCCCGATGGGGAAGGAGGTTCCCAAAGTAGCCCTTATTGTGGAAGATTGATACAAAGCGAATCCCATGATTTTGGCAATGTACCATCGGTCTGTTAACTTCTACAGAGTTCGATTTCCTTGACTGGGCCACCACATGTCGCGAGCGGGCCTTCTCATGTCACGCTTCGCATAATGGGCCAAAAGTGACCAGACAAGAAATCGGCTCGCCTGGCTTTCCCGCTTAATCGGGCCGATTGTATTATATATTATGGGCTAACTTTGCTTGCATTCAGTTTCCTTCAATGAGAAGGTTCCGGAATTAACCCAGAATGAATTAAGCCCACAACCTCTTTCACCTTGGCATTCCTTTCCTTAAAAACATTTCACCTTGGGTCGAATTCTGTCCGGCCCACTCCCTTTGGTCCGCCTGGCCAGCTCCACTTTCGGCCCACATCGCACACCGATCTATGGAGCTGCCTCTGCCACTTTCAAGTGATTTCACCCTCTTTCTCCTTTTTTTTTTTGCCAAATGCAGATGATCAGTTCATGTATTTTCATCTTGCCTCTCTCCGTTCATTCGTTTGCACTATCATATTATGTTCGGCTTGCTGAGATCGATCTTGTCTACCTGCAAGGGACGAGACTAACCGATCAGCAGTCAGCACCGCCGGCTGTCAGGCACCTAGCCTTGACAGGAGAGGCTCAATCGTCATCTGACAGGTTCTATCAGAGTTAACCGAGCAAAGATCATCGGAACAGTTGCCATAAACTGCTGCAGTCGGGGGCATGGCGGATGTGCAAAGATCTCTCTCGCCCGTGGCCCGTGATGCTTCAGGGCATCGCAGCGTCGGTAGTCGCAATTCAATTCATGAGGCCCTACTAGCTCATCCTGCGCCCTGCAGTGCCCGCATCATCTGCGCCCTGACATTACGCAGCCAGGCATGCATCGCGGGAAGATAACACATGCACACAGTGGATACAACACATGCCATCCATCATCAGCGGCCGAGCAGCAGGGCTTGCCGGCGTGGAGGCTAGCAGCATGCATGACTAAAGTGCTGCTGAAACATGACGAAGAAGAGATGCCAATCGGAGGACTGTATGTTCAGGATGCAGGCCGGCCAGGGGTAAAGCGCGGACAGGATTCAGGCGATGTGGATTGGAATGGGATTTCGTCGTCGTCGTGTCTTTGATAACAAGGCCATTACAATCAGACCAGACAAGACACCCAGCTGGCGTATGGACAAATTCATTAAAGCAGGCTGCTGCAGACATATTGTTATTGTGGCTGAAGATAATGTGGTGGACCAGAGATCAGCATAGTCGTCAGAGATTCCCATATAGTGGTAAGATCTTGGGAAATTTTGCCATAGAACACTGGAGATGCACGTAATTGGCCGGTTCACACCGCCAGACGGAGAATTTACCAAAAGACATCGCAAATTTGTGATTATTTACGGAGACACACCGCACCGCCAGAGCTCCATCGACCTAGGCCCGTCGCTGGCCGCTCGCTGCCCCACGCTTCACCCTCGCCTACCCGCGCGCCGACGCTCCCCGTGCACCGCCGAAGTGCTCCCCGCCGCGCCGCCAATCGTGACCGCGTCACCCTTCCCGTGCTCCGCCTTCCGCGCCCATTCGCCCTGGCTCCTCCGGCGCGACGCCGCTGGGCCCATCGACGACGACCACCTCCCACCACGCGTCGAGCACCTCAAGGAGCAGCGAGGTTAGCACCGGCGGGCACCGGACCTGCGCACCGCCCCCGTCGGCCGCCGCAACCCCGGGCTCCCCCGCGCGCACCGCAGCAGCAGCCACGCCTCGGCCTCCTATCGTGGAACCATGCCCGACGACCTCACCATTTTCCCCTGATGAGAGCTGCAGCCATGGTATGGCCGCGGATGTGCAGGCATGCTGCGCCGACGGCAGGAGGTTAAAGATAGGGTACATGACGTCCGGGTGGCTCCGCGTCTCCTGCACCACCGGCGACCGCACTTCGAGAGGCTCCTCCTCCACGCCGGAGGTTGTCAAATAATCAGTGAACGGCAGGAGGTTGAAGACAAGGGTAGTGTGGACATTTTCAACACCTTGTCTCACCTGAAATCTGAGAAATGTATAGAATAATCGGTACGGTGTGTCTGGGCAAAGAACCTGAAATTTGCGGTGTCCTTTGGCAAATTCTCCGTCTGGTGGTGTGAACCGGCATATTACATGTTTCTCCGGTGTCCCACGGCAAAATTTCCCTAAGATCTTTTGGCTGGGATGAATAGAATTAGAATGCCGAGATATCAAAGGTGCAACGCTACTGCGGTGTGGGCATGGCGCCGCATCGCATTGGGCATGGTACTCGATTCATGGAATGGAAGTTGCTAATACTTTATTCACTGAACGAAAGCGATCGAAGAGGACATGGTCCAAGGAGTAACAATAGTAGAGCATATCGATCTGGTCGTCAGAGCCATGCATGCAAAAAGCGTGCGCATAATAAATTCCATGGAGGAAGCCTCGATCTTGTGCTCATCGAAATGAAGCGATCTCGATGGATCAATGCGCCAGGGTCAGTATCGGCGGCTCCGCGAACGGGCCTTGCAGCCATGCCGCGGCGATGTACTTGTACGCCGCCTCCGTGAGGTGGATGCCGTCCCAGTTCAACGCCCTGGCCGGCTCCTCGCACGCCGTCGCGCCGGGGATGCCGCACGCCGCGATGGGGTTGTAGTTGTACTCGCCGCCGGCGCCGCAGCACGCCATCAGCGTCGACCTGCCGTCGAACCCTGCATATATATATATATATATACATATATATACCATAATATGCAAGATCTTCAATTATTGTTCAGATTTCAGACGCGCTCAATTGATTGATGGTCGATCGATCTCTTACCGAAAAGGGACGGTCTGTAGAGGAAGGCGAGGACGGGCTCGTAGTAGTCGGCGTAGGCGATCTTGGTGTACGGGTACTTGATCCGGAGCGCCCGGACCTCGTTCTTTAGGAGGTCGTTGTGGTAGCGCGACAAGCCGTTGTACTTGTCCAGGCACCCGTAGCGGTCGTAGTCGTCTGCCTTGTTGGGGCTCGCGTACAGCGTCAGCATGATGGGGATGCAGCCCGTCGGCAGGATCCCCGGCACCACGATGCGCCTTGCGCCGAGCTGGATCAGCCTCTGTATGGGTTTGATCAAGAGAGATATATGTACGTGTTAATCGTATAGCATCCTGTCTGAACATGCATGTTCTAGCCAGTTAGCAGTGTATGTACCTCGACACCAAGGGAAATGGCGTTGACAATGGTTGGAACGTAGGCTTTGGTTTCCTCCACGGTCTTGCCGGCAGCCAGCAAGAAGACGTAGTCGTTACCGCCGAGCTCCCCCATGAAGAAGAGAGACTTGCCCAGGTAGTGCCTGCATCCAGCTGCTTATTAATCGCAACACGGTACAGTACACATGTCAGAATATATACAAATGTGGTTAAGTTTTGACTTTATCTGGAAACAAGCTAGAACAATGGTCAAGTTTGCTTGCCTTGCGTGGTGCTGCAAAGCGACGGCAAGAGCTGCTCGAACCACCCCAGCTGGGCACTCATAGAGGTGTTGAACGGAGGCACTGAGCTGATGTTCTGCTGCTGGAAGTAGGCCAGGTCCAGAGCCGTCGCGCCCACGACGGCGAAGTTTGCGCCCTTGCTGAAGTCTTGCCCTTGCGCCAACGACGGCGGCACAAATGGCAAACCGAAAGCATCGGCTGCACACGCACGCGTTCCATTTAGTTTCCACGTCAAATCAAAGCATTACATTCACGCATATATACGTACAGATTGACGAAAACCATTAGATTATTCAGAGTTCAATTAAGCTCTAGATATATCTAGCACTACACGAGCGTACCGACGAAGTCTAGGATAATGCGGCCGTCGCAGGCGCGGCCGGTGGCGTTGCCGAAGAAGGTCTCGCCGTAGGGGAGGTTGTTGAAAGGAATGAACGGGATGAACGGCGCGGCGAACCTGACGAAGTTGCCGGTGTCGGCATAGGAGTCGCCGAAGCTGAATATGGCGGCGAAGGGCTTGTGTGAGTGCACGTCGGCGTGTGCGCCGGGGAGTAGGCATGGGAAGAGGAGGAGGAGAACGGAGATGGGGAGGACGGGGACCTTCATGGCTGCTGCAAACGTGGGACAGTTGCAGAAAGGGGTGTGCTGCTTCAGAGCTCCATCGACCTGTTTATATAACCAGTGGACAGTGTCTCAAAAAAAAAACAGTGGACAGTACAGTATGGCGCCAACACATGCAAACTGTAGAGCAGCTAACCATATATAATATTTATGAGCAAGCAATTAAAGTACCAATTCATCACAAAAAAACTTGTGAGGTAAAAAAATCGACCTGTGGAGGATAAGACCACCCTACGGCACTGTATTAAGAAAGAACACCTTCTCACACAGATCGAGAAAATCCCCAAACCCCTACCACACTCATACACGGTGTCACCGCAGCCTAGCGAGATTAGACTGGTTTTAAACCTGTGCTTGGCGTGGGACAGACGAGGGATTTTTTTTTAACGCGCATCTAAGTGCGCCATTTCTGGCGCAACAAATTCGCCCCTCCCAGGGTTCGAACCGTGGCTGGCCGGGTACCAAGCGAAACACTTGACCAACTAGTCTAGCTCTCGCTGGCGAGGTGCCACGTCAGAAACTAGCATGGTTCAACTATGCAATGGATGATTGATATTTCTATCCAAATCAGTGTTTCGATATCAGCCCGACGTAGTGGCAAAGTGCGGTGAAACAGCTATGAGCTAAATCGAGTTATAGCGGACAGTAATATAAATAATTGTATCTTATCTCAAATAGCTATAGTAGACTATAATGACATCTACAACAAGAGATTTAAACCCTTGACTTGAAATGCTACAAGTCTTTTCAAGTCAAGATTTATATTTGAGATTATTAACCAAAGACTTGGCATAGTACGTATTACAATTTACAAATAATGTGATACTTTGACCATTAATAATTGTATGTTGCGGGGCTACTATTATATTTGAGTACCGATTCTTTTTTTATTGTACAAGTTTTTGTTTAATCTCAATTTCTGTAAGATGACAGATGCTTGCAATCTTGCATGGTTAATACTGTAACCTTGCGTGGTAGGTGTGACATTCAGATATTATTTTGAAAAATAATGATGGGTGCTCGTGTTTCCATCATTATTAGGTGGATAAACATCACGTTCAGTACTTGATAACTGCAATATTGTTTTGAAATAATCCCATATATATCAAGCGTATCAGTGACGCTATTGACGGAAGTCATAATTTTAACGTTATGGACAGTATTGTTGGTAGCTGATACGTAGTGTGACTCATCGTTATTAGACCGTCTCGGTGCATAGTTTAGCTACACGACTAATTAGATCAGAATCTAAATAACCGAGCCTAAAAAGTTACATGATGATAAAACTCATCTCGTATACTAACACTCTTTCTCTCTCCTATGCCGCATCAGCACATTTAATGCATTGAAATCCTATGAAACCTCCAATAAGACTGGCCTTAGCCGGGTGAACGAACATAGCCTATGACACTATCAGTATAGCTCAGCCGTAAGATGGCCGTCCGACACAACATGCCGCGAGGAAGTTTACGACGAATACTTTGGCTGACAGTTCTGCACGGTTCGGGTTTCCATCATACATTGAAATCAAATATCATTTGAATTTGCAAATACTTCAGGCCCTTAAATATGTGCATATAAAGTTCGGTGGAGTCTTCTTCTGTGGTCGAGTTTTTTTTACATACGTATATAAACTATACGCGGTTACATGAAACAAAAGTAAGTTTTTGGAAGCAGACTCCGGTAGCATTGAAAATAGGCGTGGATTGACCCATTTTTGCTGCATTCAATGATCCATTCGCACCAATCGATCGGATCCAAATATGGGTCGAGGATCCAAATATTGGTCGATCTACCAACTGCATTAAGGCACGCTTAACTGATTGAGATTGGCTTCCAAGTGGAAGTGGTGGGCCCATCAAACATAAAAGATCTAGTCAGCTCGTGCAAAACGTGCACGCGGAAATCAGTCAATATTCACTGCCGTTGCCTGTGGCCAAGAGCCCAAGAGCTCTCGCGGTGAAAGAATTGGGTGGGACAGTGCCTTGATGCCCCCTTCTGATATCCAGAAGGCCAGAAGCTCGTCAGGCGTCGTGGTTGGTGGGGTGTCTGACTCTCCGTCGATTGGTACTGGCCATGAGCTTCATCTCCGGCTCCGGCCGAATCCTAGGTCGTCTCGACCTCATCTTTCCTGCACATCTCCATTACTAGTACAGTACATGTGCGTGCCGCACGTGTTTTCAAAAAAATAAAATAGATTTTTTTAAAAAATAATTGGATGTATACGGTATTTCATTCTTGTTTTAGGCAGATGGCTTGGCAAACAACACGCTATACATCCATTTAAAATAAAAAAAAAATTACATCAGTGGCAGGCAAAATGCTAGACAAACAATACGCTATGCATTTACTAAAAATCACAAACACGAAACAATCACGTAGATCGCATGATCACGTGTCGGCAACAGCCGCCTGCTCCGTCGAGATGTATGTGCCGATGGTCATGTCCGGCACCGCTGCGTCCCACCGCACCTGCACCGCTGAGACTCACCGCACTATCTCCGGTAACAACAAAAAAAAGTCCGGCTAGAATTTCCAAAAGAAGTACGTTGTCCGGTAATAACAACAAAAATTAGTACCGGGCTTGAATTTGGGTGTCTCATTTTCCAACTCCGGCAGCTCACCTTCGAGTGCATGCAGACAGAATTGTGTAACGCGCTGATGAGTCAGGGTCGCCACCGGTGTGGACAAGCTATATATATTGCGTCCCATATAATGCATAAACAATATTATTACATGCATACACAAATAAACAATGCAACGTTTAATTTTTGCTCAGATCGAGCAGGCGGCATCAAGCTGGCAAGCCTAGATAGGAGTAAATTTTATTTTTCATGTGAATATTCAAATTGTTCGCTTGGTTTCGATTGGAGAAGATGTTGATCTCTTGGCAAAAGTAAAAAAATAAAATAGTCGGATAAGGGTCACATGATTGGATGGAAAAAAGCTTTGGAGGATTTTCCCTAAAAAAAGTGGCTTCGGAGGAGGGAGATAACCATGAGGAAAAAGCTTGGAGAAGGAGGAGATTTTCGGAGATTTTTTCTAAAACTAGCAGACGCGGCACGTGCGCACGCACGTGTGTATATAGAGCTTTAGCTATTCTTAAATTTAGAGGCACATTATTTTTCGAGTTAGTTGGTCTTTATTTATATGGAGAAAAACTCTTCAATCTTTTGTCTATTAGCAATACGTGATAATGGTGTGCATGTGGGGAGTTAGGGGCTCTTTAATCTTTTGTCTATTAGCAATACGGGATAATTGTGTGCACGTGGGGAGTTAGGGGCCCACATGGCCGGAGGTGGGTACGCGCGGGACGTTGGGTGAAAAAAGTTTTGCGGATAATAAACTAAAAGCGCCTGGAACATGCAAAAATTTTGATGCTTTCTAGTTTTTCTCTCCCACCAAAGCCCGACAGGTGGGTCCTCTGTGAGAGGGTGTGGGTGGGATTTTTGGTAGAAAGTGTTTTCAATTCTCTAGGATCCTTTTAGTATAGATAAAGTGGCGATCTTGGGCGGTGGCCAGATATATAGGTGGGTAATCTCAGTCGCGGTAACAAAATAAAATAAGAGGATGTGGACTGACCTAGTTTTCAATGCAATTTTTTTGCTTCTACAATTTCTGGGTCCACGAAAGGCCTAACATGTGGGGACTTTGTGAGGGGTGGGAGAGTTTTTTTAGATAATAAAAGTTCTAAATCTACTGGATCCTTATAGTACGTATAGATAGATAGATAGATAGATAGATAAATATGTAACTACGACATATGCATGTAATGTGCTGGTTTACCAATTGCCACGGTGAAACAACCAAAATGTGAAACCCCAATTCAAATGACAAATAACGAAAACACCAAAAAGGTAGAAAAATGACGAGACCTCAAGCATACACCCCTTGAGGACTCGAGAGAACCTCATCCTTGCCCGTCGTTATAACCCCATCCGTACATAGGTACACACAAGTACCCCAGAAGCCCATAGCCAGGAAAATAAGCGAAACAAAGATGTTTCACTGCCATGCAACGAGTCTGATAGACTTACACTGCAGTGGCATATTGTAAAAATCGACTATCGGTTTATATATACAAATTTATTTGTTTTCTACATGTACATGTGCCTGTCATTACTTGCAAAACCGCATGTCCCCGTGGACGTACTTTGATAGTCAGTCGTGTAGCTTATTCAACATTGAAATATTTATGTGGCCTCAAATTTACCGAAGAAACTACGACTTAAAAACTCGAATCCTAACATTAAAGAAGGCAAAAAATGAACCAATATCCCCCATGTCAATGAACTGTCATTATGCGAGAATGGTCTGGAGGATGGTATATCTAGCTACAAGATTAACTCAACCCAAGTATATACGACATATGTTCGGTTCTTGGCTTTGTAATCAAAATAGCAAGATTAGAGACCTGATTTGGGTTGGGATTGCTGCATTATGCTGGGCAATATGGAAAACCCGTAATGATATTATCTTTCACAGAATTAAATATAACTCGATTCTGCAGGTTATTTTCAGGGGACTTACGTATTGGCTACGTTTATAGGCGCAGCTGCAGCGTGATGAGCACAACAACCTACTCTCTTCGTTGAGCACAAAGCTAAATATGGTGTCTTTAGAACATGGCAACGGAGGATGAAAGCAGTTATATCATTTGCTTTAATTCTTGTCTCTACATTTTGAAATAATGTGCTCTTTGATACCAAACTTTGTAATAATGGGCTGTGTACGTCAGATTTTGTATCTATTATCTAAAAAAATGTCAATGAATTGTATATTCAACGTGCAGTCATGCTCCGGTCATCGTTAACTGCACTAACGACACAGGCAATGCAAGCTTTGATCGCTGGTCTGAAATTTGAGTAGCAGTTGGCGTTCTGTTGATCGTGGCATCCTCTCCGTTTCTTGAATCCTCTCCATGACCACGTTCTTCGCTGCGGCCGATGACACCAGGTCGGCTAAGTCACTGCGCGCAGCCTGCAGAGATCGTGAGGAATAGCCATATTGCAGACACAGTTTAGTTCCAATTCAAGCTAGCTAGGTTTGCATGCCTTCGTTCGTAACGCAGGCAGACGTCAGAGACTCTCAGAGCTAGGTCTGGCAGCCAGGCACTTACCCTGATGAGGTGGGATCATAGGCGAGTCCAACGGTGTACTTGAGCTCACGGAGCGCGATCCTGAAGCGCTTGATGTCGTGGGGTGCGTGCGAGCATTCCAAACCTGCACACACAAGGGAAAATCACTCGATCAAGATGGATGGAGCTGGGAGCATGATTTTCACCTGTCGCCACAACCTGTCCCCTAGCGTGAACACGTTCACGACGTCGAACGTCCTACCGTCGCCGTGACTGTTGCACGGGAGTTGCACGATCTTGTACAGCCCCGTCGCCGGGTGGTACCCGAAGCTCTGTACGCCGCCGCGTCGTTGCGCACCTCGGGCGCCGTCGACGGCGGCGGGACGGCGAGCTTCTCTCCGGTGGCCGGGTTGTCCACGACGTCGCCGTGCCGGCGGCGCAGGCAGAGCAGGTCGTTGCACGTGCCGGCCATGATCGCGCCGGAGTACGCGACGCCGCCTCACAGGTTCAGATCCCTGCTGTAGGTCGTCGAAGACGTAGGCGCGGGGATAGCCGAGCCCGTCGACGAAGGCGAGGACGACCTTGGCGTGGCCCTGGGGCTTGGGCGTGCCTTCGTCAATGGCTTTGTGCCAATGCCGGCACACGAGGCGGAGCCGCCGCCGGGGACACGGCGGCACGCGCCGGAGGATCTCCAATGAAGAGGTCTTCAGGGATGCGATCCCATCGGTCGCCCATTGCGTCGGCGGATTCGACGGCGTCGCCCGTGGCAGTGCAGTACATGTTTAAATATATAGCCGCCGTCATATTGATTGGACCCGGATTCAATTAGTAGTTACCGGCATTATCTCTTCTTTCGTGCTTGGAGGTGGTTCATGAACACGTCGTACGCCGTCGTCGCGCCGCCGGACATCTCGTTCCACCCGGATCCTAACATGTTATTTATTTTACGCTATTTAATTGGTGGGTACATGAGGTGGGTAAAGAAATTTCATGGTGAGAAAAGTAATACCCAAAATGGCAATGGTAATGCTTCCTATAGGCCGTCCGACGGATCGGACGCCCTGGAAACATTTCGGCGGCTCCGGGTCAGCCTTTAACTACCGCAGGACCGCATCGTCGTTTCAAAAAAAAAATCCCATCGCTTCTCGCCTCGCACCGCCGCCGCCGCCCCGTGAGCCGATGCGCCGCCTTCCCGTGAGCCGACGCGCCGCCGCCCCGGCCTGCTCCTCCGAGTCGCCGTCGGTCTCCTCCGCGTCGTTGCCGTCGTTGCTCCAAGCGCCGCCGCGCCGTGCCCCCATCGCCTCCACCACCCATCTCCTCCGCGGGCGCCGCCGCCGCACCGCTCCTCCATGGCCGCCGCCGCCGCGTCCAGCTCCTCCGCGTCGAGGCCGGCCTCCCTCATCTCCACTCTGCGGGCGCCCGTCTCCGCTGTTGGCCATCTCCTCCGCGCCGGCGCTCCTGCTCGGCATCCTCCTCTCCATTTCTCCGCGTCGTCGGCATCGCCTGACCTACTCGTCGTCGGCGCCACCTCTCCTCCGCGTCGAGCCCCTCCACGTCGAGCTCCTCCCCCGTGGGCTCCGCCCTCCTCTGCGTCATCGCCGCCACCCCTCCTCTGCGAGCTCTTCCGCCGCCGCGTCGAGGTCCTCCTCCGCCACCACGTCGAGGTCCTCCTCCGCCGTCCCTCCTCCGCGTCGAGCTCCTCCTCCGCTTCGACCTCCTCCTCCACGTCGCCATGGCGTGCGGTAGGTAGGTTTTGGTGCATATTGCTAGGGTTTCACTCCAAGTTGCAACAACATGTTTCACGTGTTTCGAATGTTCGAGAAGAATGTTGCAGCCATTTAGTGTGAATGTTGCGAGAATAGATCTGGAATGTTTTTAGGGTTTCGCTCCATGTTGCAATAGCATGTTTCACGTGTTTCGGATATTTTATAAGAATGTTGCAACTGTTTGATGTGAAATCGTTGTCTACAGATGTTGTATATTGGCCGTAATGATTTTTTTCAATGTTGCAGCTGTAGAATTTTGATGTTGCAATAGCCTTGTTTCGATGTTACATGAAGTTTTGATTGGATGTTTCGTATGAAATTCGATTGATGTTACATATGAATTGGATGTTTCATGAAACATGCTTTGATGTTGCGGCGGGATTTTTTTACTCAATCCCCATAGCAACCAGATGATGTCCGATGGCGTGAGTTCTGTGCGCGTCCCCGATGTTGCAACCGATGACTTTTAATGTTGCAGATATTATTCTATAGTGTTACATACGCTATTTTTGGATGTTGTAAAAATTTTACATGTTGCATGCAACATCGTGGCCATGTTACGGTGGGAGTTTTAACTGCTACCGTCGTCAGAGGAAGACTTGGCTCAGAATGCGCCACGTCACCGTCCGATTTTTGTTTCCCGTCCGGACGTCCGGGCGCTAGTATAGCCGAAACGGTAAAAACTAGCTAGAAACGTCGTTTTTTAAAACTTTCCACGTCGTTTCCACCATTGGACCTGATAAGTGGGCCCTCCGTGAGGTGTGGGTAGGATTCTTTTAGGTGAGAAATATTTTTAGAAGTACTGGATCCTTATAGTATAGATTTATCCGAGGACGACGCCACGGCCGGCGGAGGGGCTAGTTCTTCTCCTTGCGCTCGGCGTCGAAGGACGTCTTGAATAGCGTGCCAGGGAACCGATCTGACGAGAGTCTGGGTACATCCGCTCGACCCTAGTTTTCCTTGTTGAACCCGTGGCATTCTGAGAGAGAGAGAAAAATTAAACATGTGCGACTTAGCATCGATCGTAAAAGGGAAACATAGCTACTCCCTTCGTCACGTGAAGAGTGTAATTTTAAGATTAAAAAAATCTGACAAAAGAATGCAATTCTAATTGTAACCACCTCTTTTATTTCTTAAAATAGATAATTATTCAATATGCAATAACAACCTCTATACCAAAATCAGTGGGATTAAGATAGTTACCGAAGATAACATGGTCATTTACCAACGATATTAATCTGACTGAAAAAAATAGAATTGTACTCTTCACAGGACAGAGGAAGTAGATAAAAAGAGTGAAAAATAAGTAATGACTAAATGTCCAAATACACGTGAAGCAACAAATATTTTTCACAATAAAAAGGAGAAAAGCACAGAGCTGGTAGAGACAGAGTAAGTAATATGAACACAAAACTATGAGTTTTGGTGAATCTACGGAGAATGGTATAAAAACGTTATATAAAAAGGCAACATATCTTATAAAAACCAACTTACGTATACAAACTATGAAAACTCACATCACAATCACTGAATATCTATCCGAAGGCTAGAAAGAGAGGTGAAAAACTTTAGCACTTAAATCCTTCCACCATTAACTTTACTAATTACAATTTTTCTAAAAATACCACGTGATGGAACAAAATGAGGAGTGAAATCAGGGGCGGATCCGGCAGAGGGGCCGCCAACCCGACGTGCATACACAAGTGGACCGAACATGGAAAAGAAAGCCCACAAAAGAGACACTCACCGGCGATGATTCAGCCCAAGCAGCAGGAAAAAGATGTGAGCACATGTCAAACCAAGTAATTAACCCGTTGATATTTAGAAAAAACCGTTGTTTTTTTTGGAAGAGAACGCCCCTGATCCTCTATGTTGTTCCAGTAAGAAAACTGTAGACTTGTCGAGTCTGCAAACGAGCTTTTTCTCTCTATTTATGCGCAATAGACATGGGTTAAAGGTGCACTCTTAGGCCTTCCACATGTGGTAAATAAAAAACAGACAATTCTGCCCATCTTGTTTCCCCTCAGGAGCTCCTATGTTGTTTACAGTCCAGCAAAAAAAATATTGTTTATAAAGTGGGCACCGATGCTTGAAGATGCGTCATTCTTAATTTTTTGGGCTCTAGCATCACTAGCTGTAGTGTGTCAAATGATGCTTATTTACTCCTTTTTCTTCTCTGAGCATCAAATCAAAGCATACACTGGGCTTAGCCCGTAGGACATGAAAGATGGGCTACATCACTCCCACTACTGGATGTCAAGGCCCAGATCTATCCTCCAGAGGGGCTTAGTTACGAATTAGTTCGGCCTTTTTGACTTTCCCTAAAAAAAAGTTGCAAAAGAAATACATTCACAACACTTGTACGCATGCACGATCATCTTTATAAATATATGTATACAAATCTTTACATATGAGTACTTTCGATATAGACTAAACCGTTTACGGAACCACTATAACAACTTGGTCTGGTTTACCATAAGAAGCTTCCATCACCAATTATATATTCGCTACGAGCACGAAGCTTCAAGCTACTGAATGTCTGAATGAAACGGTGGAACCTGGTGCCGAAGTTAATTGTTAGGCCCAGACACACGATACTTACTGTTACTAGCATGCACGAGTAATACTGTCCCAGCACTCTCATTTTCTTAGTACAAATATGAAAAGGTTTCGGTCGTCTCGTTGACGTTTGGGCCTCATACACTACAAAGAAAATGCAAATGGAAGCAAGCGGCAGCTAAGATATGAATTCAGTCGATGTCTTGAAATGGCCACATTTATTTATTCTTAGCAAACGGAGCAAAAACTAAACAAACACGTACACAGGTCAAACAAAACGAAGAAAAACGCCATGCAATCCGCTTTACGCAACTCATACACCAGGTCAGAGCCAAATTAGGGGTCGCTCGATCAGACTCCCTCAAGGATCAATCCATCCAAAGTTCCAAAAATCCACAGCTAGTGTTTCAACGCGCGAGACGCAGTATGGGTGGCTCCGCGAACGGGCCGCGCAGCCATCCGCCTGCGATGTCCCTGTACGCCGCCTCCGTGAGGTGGATGCCGTCCCAGCTCACCGCCCTCGACGGGTCCGCGCACGCCGCCGCGCCGGGGAACCCGCACGCTGCCGTCGCGTTGTAGTTGTACCTGCCGCCGCCGGCGCCGCAGCACGCCGCCAGCGCCGTGCTGCCGTCGAAACCGAAATTGGCCGGGGTCATGAGGAACCTGACGACGGGCCAGAAGTAGTCGGCGTAGGCGATCTTGGTGCCGGGGTACTTGATCCGGAGAGCCCGGACATGTCGCCGGAGAAGGGCTACCAGAATGATCGACATCTGCACCGGGTGGGAAAGCCCTTTAGCACCGGGTTTCCCACCCGGTGCAACTAATCCGAGGCTAAAGGGGTACCCCTTTAGCACCGGGTCGAATAACCGGTGCTAAAGGGCCTGCCTTTAGCACCGGTTGCTGCCTGAAACCGGTGCTAAAGACCCCGGATTTCTTTTTTTTTTGCTTTTTTCAGTAGCCATGCGTGCACGTCTATATACGTATATATTCTAATACTAAGGACATATGTTGATTTGGATATTGTAGCAATGGTAGTTAGTGTGCAGGTGTTGTGTAAACAGGGGGTTTGCTATCACAAGGAAGGGAGTGATTCATGTAGGTCATGTCCAGAGGAAAGAATAGGATGCAAGAGATGCTGGGACCACACGCAAATGATATATGTTTGTAGGGGATTTTATTGATATATCTGACAAACGTAACACATATGTATAGAGAATACTAACAACAATTTCTTAGAATAAATAATACTAAATTCCGCCGCCTCTAAATATTGACATACTTCACTTCTTTGATCAGCCTCCATTTCCTGGGAAATGGGCCATTGGAACGCATGTGTTTTTGGAAACCGCATATTAGACACCAATCGTTATTGTCGGGGTCTTGAACATCAGCCATTGCGCGATACTACCAATGGTTATCATTATCATATTGCTCTTCATCTGTGGGGAAGCATTGAAGGATTTTATTTTTTTTCCTATGACAATTTGTTACTAGCACTGATTACATACATATTAAGGAACCAAAGAAGCATTGCCTTGTTCCTCGATGATCCTTCACATTTGTGACACAAGATCGTATATAGGAATGAAAATCGGAAGGGAAGTAAAATATAGTGAATACAAGTATAGACCTTGGGATCTTTGTATGCAGCTTCCATATTGTAGTACCTTCAAATTGGTGCTGACCTTCTTGGTGGTGGACGATCTTGTCTTTGGTTTAATGGGATCAGTTGCCATGACTAAACCGAGTTCTAAGGGAATGTAAGTGGATAATGTACAAGTGATGCAACTATTAACATATCATGCGCCTTTCCGATTTAGGATCTTGTTCTTAAGATTATCCGCTGCAATTTTTATCTCATCAAGTGCAAACTTAGCCCAGTTGTATTTATGAACATTCTCAATGTCAACCAGGGGCTTCATATCCCTTGATGATATATAGTTATTCAGAGAAACTGGAGCTAAGAATTTGGTGACAATAAAGATTATGAAAGCAGTTTTAGAGCATGTTTGGATCCCTTTAGTCACTTGACTAAAGTTTAGTCAGACTAAAAAATTTTAGTCACCCCTTGTTTGGAAGATGGGATTAAAGAGCATTAAAGTGCAGATTTGCCTCCCATTCTCTCTCCTCCCCTTTCTCTCTCCTCTACCTCCCCTTCTCTCTCCTCTCCTGTGCTCTCCCTGGTTGGTGGAGGGGTGTGTGGGGCCGCTGGATTAATGGGGGGAGCAATTAATTAGGTGAGAGAGGGGATTTTAGTTTCTTTTAGCTGCCCCACCCTCTACTAGCAACTTTTAGCCTCAAGACTAATTTTAGCCCTTCTTTAGCCTTACATGTTTGGAAGTTTAGCTCTTACAAGAGACTGACTAATTTTAGTCACCCTGATCCAAACATGCTCTTGAACTGTTGAACTTCCTTGATAGTCGCAGGCTCTGTAGGTATGCTATCTTTAATATTGGTGAGGAAATTTATGGTGATCTGATCAAATGACACCTTATCAAAAACAGAACAGAGATATTGTTTCATGGTTACCACTTCATGCGGTGTTGCAGGAACTATATGCTTTCACTACCAGAATCCTTCACATCCGCCCGCCTCCTCCGCCTCGGCCATTTTTGGACCCGGTGCTGATGGGGCTTCAGCACCGGGTCCAACGGCTAGGAGCGGGGGCGGCGCGGAGGTGTGTCCGGGCGGACACATTAGCACCGGGTCGTGGCACGACCCGGTGCTAATGTTCACCCTTTAGCACCGGGTGCAGCCACGACCCGGTGCTAAAGGCCTCGGGCACATTAGCACCGGGTCGTGGCTGCACCCGGTGCTAAAGGGTGCGCATTAGCACCGGGTCTTGCCACGACCCGGTGCTAATGTCTTCGCCCTGACATCCCGCAGCGCCGCCCCCGCTCCTAGCCGTTGGACCCGGTGCTGAAGCCCCATCAGCACCGGGTCCAAAAATGACCGAGGCGGAGGAGGCGGGCGGATGTGAATGATTCTGGTAGCGTTGTGGTAGCGCGCCAGGCCGTTGAGCTTGTCGAGGCACCCGTACCTGTCGTAGTCTGCCTTGTTGGGGCTCGCGTACAGGGTGAGTATGATCGGGCTGCATCCCGTCGGCATGTTCCCCGGCACCACGATGCGCTTGGCGCCCAGCTTGATCAGCCTCTGCCAAAGCGGAATGAAACTCAAGCAATGAATTCTCCGTCAGAGCTCAAAGGCAGCAGGCTAAATTAAGCCATAGAAATAGAATGTCTGCGCTAAGCGTTTAACATGCTATTCATATATCTACTAACTAATCCTCAGCTATCGATCTATAGAATTGTCTGTATGGTGTATCTGATTTTATTTTTACCTTAGCGTTAGCATGGGCATGCTACTAAGATGTCACCCGTGGTCTGGCCAAGTTTATCATTTTTGCCCTTTGTAGATACGCGAGATGCACGACTAGATTTGAAAAATATGAATATTGTTTTTGAAAATCAATAGGAAAAAGTTTTGCCGGACATATATATTACGGAATTACAGAGAGGGAGGTAGAAAAAAAGAAATATAAAAAGTTCCTTTGAAGACAATTGATCCATAAGGCCATATAAGCCCATAACCCTATCTCCTCCCGCGAGTCAAATAACGGGCCATTTTGAACAAGAGTAAAATACACCACCGGTCCTCAAACTTGTCCCGGGGTGTCATCTAGGTCCCCAAACTCTCAAAATGCATATTTGGGTCCCTGAACTTGCTGAACCGTGTCATTTAGGTCCAAAGTTCCAAAAATACCCTGTGTGGACATCAGCACTGACGGTCATGCATGCAGCTGCTCTTTGCATTGCTTGCCTTGTGTGGTGTTGCACAGAGAAGGCTTGAGCTCCTCGAACCACCCAAGCTGGACACTGAGCGAGCTCTTGAACGGAGGGACAGAGGAGATGTTGTGCTGCAGGAAGTAGGGAAGTCCAGAGGCGTCGCCCCGACGACGGCGAAATTGGCGCCCTTGCTGATGTCCTGCGCCTTGTCCAGGAATGGCGGCACCAAAGGCAGACCCAAAGCCTCGGCTGCAAAGTACATATATGTGGATCAAAGAACATTTCTACCTTGTGCATCTATCGACATGATGCAGATTTGCAATGATCTAAATATATAAACAAAGGAAGAGCACGTGTAGATATAGTGTACACATGCATGCATACCGATAAAGTCTAGGACAATGCGGCCATCGCTGGCGCGGCCGGTGGGGTGGCGGAAGAAGGTCTCGCCGTAGGGGAGGTTGCTGAACGGAATGGAGGGGATGAACGACGCGGCGAGCCTGACAAAGTTGCCGGTGTCGGCGTAGGAGTCGCCGAAGCTGAAAATGGCGGCGAAGGAGTTGGGCCGGTGGACGGCGGCGGCGTTTGCGCCGGGGAGCAGGCACGGGACGAGGAGGAGAAAAGCGATTGGAATCATCTTCATGATTGCCGCCTGATGAGGTGCTTTGAGAGTTGGTTGATACTTCGATATATAGCCGTTTACATAGAGGGAACCAAATGGACATGTATATTTGGCGCCAACGCCATATTTTGATCAGGATGGGTATTATTTCTTTTCATAGAAATAATTATCAGCAAACCAATCCAAAGTACTCTGCTAGGTGAGATTAATAATTGATGTGGCCGAGTAATATAATACTACTACTCATATTTTTAAATATATATTTTTAATATATACATGATCATGTGTTTAAAAATGGATCGGAGGGGTATCAACAAGGGAAGCATGATCCCTTTTGGTCAGAACGAGGCAAGTCTGTGAGATGTGGCCGGACACGGTAGTTTGGTCGATCGACGTGCGAGGATGACTATTAGCTGTTCATAGCTCTTGTTTGATCATACATGGATTTTTCAACGGTTCTTTGAAGTAAACAGCATGAGCATGCTCGCCGCAACCATCACGTACTTATCCACTTGTGTTTATTCTTTTCGAACTCGTAGTCGTAGTGTGACACTGGCAGGAAATTAAACTATAGTTTTAGCCATTCTACAATAAAAGATTCTATATAATTGTACTTACGATATATAGGATTGTGTGGCATTTTTTTATTTCAGTCCCTTTTTAAAAAGTATTTTATATTTAGACTCTAGAAAATATATAAATACATTCCATTGTCTTTGTGTATCCTGCTTCTTTTCATAAGAAACATCACTTTGCACCAATCTGTTACTGTACGTTGGGGTCGGAGAAATTAAGAAGATAATTAGTAGTGGTCGTCCATTTTCAAAGCCGGCCGTTTATGTTGTTAATCAGCTCTGAAACTAAAATCCGTTTTCATGCGCAGTTACCATAAAAGAAGCCTTGGGAAACCTATTTCTAGGACCGATGTGCTTAAAGACCGGTTGCTTGATCAGGATTGTAACACCCAAAAATGGCCCATTTAAAATTTTTAGCATTTAATTGATTTATTTATTGCTTGTTCATAATTAATATAGGCAAAATAATAAATTTCTCAAAATT
>OAMR01000411.1:701058-719255 GCA_900205405.1 Echinochloa crus-galli
ACCATTGTGTAGCTCTCGTCGAGGCGATCAAGATGCATATGTGGAACGTCTAATTTGGACTCCTGATGAGAGAGTTGCGACTTCGACAAGATTTGCTCTCGAGGGAAACCGGTCTGACCGGTTTGCCCAACCAGTCAGACCGGTTTGGGTCTGTAATTCGAGTAGGTTTAGGACTCTATGTTTTATCCCGTATTGTAACCGAACTTGAAGGTGTATGACTTCCCCAGCCTATAAATATAAAGGCTCAAGGCCGATTGAGGTGTTCCCAATCGAACCAACATATTTGTCGTTTACTTTTTATCTCTCAAACCCTAATTTTTTCCAACCCCCATATTCTGTTCTTTGCTTGTCTCTACGGCGTTCAAGGGCGTTCTAGGTGGCCTGCCGATCTTAGAGCAACCCTAGCTTGCTTGAGCTCCGACGGGGTCCCTCCCGAGCTCGAGTTTCTAGGTCTTCACGAGTTCCTGCCTGAAAGCGGTCTGACCGGTTTCAGGAACCGGTCTGACCGGTTTGCCCGAGGAGCTCAGGAGTTGGCCGTTGTGACGGCCGTGCTGCGCGTTCGATCGATCTCGAGTTTGTTGGCGCATTTTCGTGTCAACAATAAGCCCTACAAAAACGAACTTATTTTCAATGACCTTTTTAATTAGTATACAAACTTACTAATAGAATGCTACCATTACCCGATGCTCTGCAGATCGTGAGTGCTCATAGTGAGAAGTTGTTTGGTGGGCCTTTTTGCTTATTGATTGTGTTAGTTGTTCCATATAAAGCCAAGTAGCCAACATAAATGGAGGACACCGGAAGTCCGGAATAGATACCAGGGCATTCAGTCTGACCGGATCCCTAAACCGGTCTGACCGGTTTGGGTGGGGCCGCGGCGAGTTCATCGTTTCGTTCGTTTGCGCGATCCGGCGCTCGTGTGTGTGGACCAGAAAAAGCGTCAACAAAAAGATTGCGATATCTCCCATCGAGCACAATGCCGTCTAGCGCATGCTGATTTGTGCATGCAGGCTCCTTGCCATCATCCACAGACTGAATGCCCGTTTACAGAAGTAACTTTGCAGTATTTTGTCAGGTGTAGTATATTGCTCCCCCTGTTCCAATTAACTAATTGTTTTGTTTTTTTCTATATACATAGATTTTACTATATCCACCTAGACATGGCGAATGTATAATTGTAAACCAAAAACTATATATGTACAAACTCCAAAACGAATTGTAATTTAGAACCCAGAGAGAAGTTGTCCTGGAACAAATTTACGACCGGATGGATCGATGGATCGGTGGATCGGTTGCCGAGTGCCAGATATTAGTTTTCTGGTCTACATGGTGTCACTTTAACTAGCTAACGGTGGTCCTCTTTCACTCTTTCAGTTGTATATATATATATATATATATATTCATCTCATCCCCCGTGCTGTACTTGCTAAGTGACTCTGTTACTTACACTTGTTGCTATTATTCTATTTTGGGCAAAATCCCGGACGGGTAACAGATTGGAGTCAGGCTGACTACGAGGTGGAGTTTCCGGAGGATTTACCGTACTTCTGAGTTGGCGTTCTCCCAGTCAGAGTCCCTGTGGGATTGCGGCTACACCAGAGAGATGTATTAGACTTCCGCTTCCCATGTATTTATTTTCAAAGCACTCTGATGTAAACGCTACTTTATGAAGAGATTAATAAAGCATTGTTCTCTGTTTTACCATATTCGTTGCTATATGTGTCTGTGGACATCCTGGGCACACATATGGCCACATTCGGGTTTCTGTGAAAATCCGGGTGTGACAAGGATACACACGTGGTATCGGAGAAGTTCAATTTTCAAGGCCGGTTGCTTACGTACGTGGGACTTGCCCTGGAAATGGTGGCACTTTCAGGGGTGGTTCTCTTATGTCAACGGGTACTTGAGATGCATTTCCAGCGATGGACTCAAGGAGTGGTCCCACCTGGTTATTTTTTGAGCCGTATCAAGTGTGCTCGAACACTGTTTGTAGAGAACAGGAGAAAACCATTCTCCACCCATGCATCCGCCCCTTCCCTAGCTCCATGGTTCAATAAGTCATGCGTACCAATAATAATATTGCATCTTTTATTTCATTCTTCAGCACGTACTAATTAAGAAAGGCCATGCTGCAACGACGAGCAAGCTAGTACATATCCATAACACGAAACTGCAGGATCAAGCACCACACCCAGCTAGCTTTTCATTCGCGCCAACGGTAGCATGCATGGGCGTGGACGCATGCATGCATGTACACGGCTGCATGCACGGATGTCGATCAAGGCACGAGAGGGAGGGTCAGTATCGGCGGTTGGCACGTCGGGCCGACCAGCCATCCGCCGGCGATGTCCCTGAACGCTGGCTGCGTCAGGTGGATGCCGTCCCAGCTCACCGCCATGGACGGGTCGGCGCACGCCGTCGCCGGAGGGTCGCCGCAGAGCGCGGCGGGGTTGAAGTTGTACGGCCCGCCGCCGCCGCAGCACGCCACCAGCGTCGTGCTGCTGTTGAACCCTGCACGCACGCACACACACACACCGTACCCATCGCTAGCTCATCAGTCTCTCTGCTCCGTTTCCAAGCAGCTTCAAGGACATGAGATGATGACTGATGACTGATGAATAAGTTGCCAGTTAATTAGCTAGGGTACACTCGTGGACTCGATGGTGATCTCACCGAAGAGCGCCGGTGCCGTGAGGAACGCGTGGACGGGCTCGTAGTAGTCGGCGAAGGCGATCGCCGCGTTCGGGTACTTGATCCGGAGCTCATACACCGCCCTCCGGAGATGCTCGTTGTGGTGGCGTGCCAGGTCGTTGATCTTCTTCAGGCACCCGTAGCTGTCGTAGTCTAACATGTTGGAGCTCGGGTACAGCGTCAGGATGGCCGGGAGGCAGCCCATGGGTATGTTCCCCGGCAACACGAGGCGCCTGGCGCCGTGCTGGATCACCCTCTGCGATTATTCATGCCACATGCATGCCGGCCGTGTTAATTTTTCAAAGATCGAGCACCAACTATATATATGCTAGCATGTTCTGATCAACGAATGCAATATGTATGTGTACGTATAATTTCAATCAGTACCTCTGCACCGGCGGCGATGGCATCGACGACGGCCGGGACGCAGGTTTCCTTGGTTTGCTCGACGGTCCTGGCAGCAAGGCAGGCGAGGTAGTCGTTGCCGCCGAGCTCTCCGACGAAGAAGAGAGACTTGCCGAGGTAGCCACGGCAGTCGTCTTTGGTGGTGTTGCAGAGCGACGGCTTGAGCTCCTCGAACCACCGCAGCTGGGCACCGAGGGAGCTGATCGCCATCGAGCTGATGTTCCGCTCGAGGAAGAAGGCCTGTTCCAGCGCCGTCGCCCCGATGACCGCGAAGTTGGCGCCCTGGCTGAAGTTCTGGCTCCTGTCCAAGTACGGCGGCACCAGAGGCAGACCTACACCCCTCGCTGCGATTGAACAAACAGATACGTACGTACTGTTAGATCATCGTCACTGCGTCGACGGTGATCATCGATATCAATGGAGCGGCGGCGGCGGCAGCAATGGCGGCGGGTGGACTTACCGACGTAGTCGAGGGGGAGGAGGCCGTCGCTGGCGCGGCCGGTGGGGCGGCCGAAGGTCTCGCCGTAGGGGGAGAGGTTGAACGGCCTGGGGCCCACCAGCCTGATGAAGTTGCCGGTGTCGGCGTACGAGTCGCCGAAGCTGAATATGGCCGGGAACAATGGCTTCGCGCTGGGCCAGCCGCCGGCGGCGTCGGCGGCGTTCGCGCCGAGCGCGAGGAGGAGGAGGAGCACGGCGGCGGGAAACCTCATGGTGAACATTCGGATTTCGGAACTGATCGATGTGCCTATCATGATGAACATTCGGAGTGCATTTATAGGGATCCAGGGATCGACGATCGTTACAGTTTGTGGCCGCCATGTGACGTGAACCATGAGCTAAAACCTCAAGTACACTTTTTTTTTTGCTAATAGTGGCACTGGCATTTTCCGTCCATTCCACAACTGGGATATGCATTTGGCTGACTTCGCTATGCATGAATCAAACTTATTGTACGAGTGTCCCATTACCGTTTTCATGAATGATCGGAGTACGTACTCCCGTTCAGGTTCATCTAAAAGAAATATCATCGTGACTTTCTTTTAGTTAAACTATTCTTTATGTTTGACGAAAATGAACAAGCTGCGCACACGGTGCCGCCCCCCTGACTCCTGTGGACAGCACAGTGTCTTCGGGCCGTAGTTGTACGGGCCGCCGCCGCAGCCCGCAGCAACGCCGGCGGTAGCAGCAAGGAGACGGAGATCGCTGTGCTGGCCGTTGAAACTTGCATGCAAATTGCCGGTGACACGCTGATCATTCTACAAGCGGAAGCCGCTCAGCTCCAACACCTCAAATCCATCCTCCAGCGTTTCTCAGACTTCTCGGAACTCAAGATCAATTTTGACAAAAGCACTTTCGTACCCATGAATGTAACAGCAGAGCAGTCGGCTGAGTTAGCCGGTGTCTGCTGGAAAGATCATTTTGGATCAGCCCGGGGCCTCTGTCCTCTCTCATGCCGGCCTTATTCTCGCATGTCAGGCGGCCAAACATCACGGTTGCTGGTGCCTGTCAAGCGGAACATTGGGATCTCCATTTGCAAAACATCGCATGTCAAGCCATTGCTTCATCGTTTCCAAATGTTCCATGAGATACCCGTCACAACCGCATGCGTAGCCTGCCAGGAGGTGTGTCTCAGATGCATGGTTCAGACCACAGCTGGTGTATGGTCGATAGCGAGGCGCCGAGGCCATATTGGCTGTGTTTAGTTACACGTCACATCACTAAAATTCTCAAAATTCTCTCTCCAAATTTCACTATTCACCTATCACAACAAATCTCTCTCATCGTGCATGGAACACTAAACGTGGGTAAATAAAAAAACTAATTACATGGTTTTGATGTACACGACGAGACGAATCTTTTGAGGCTAGTTAGGTCATGGTAGGACAATGTTTACCACAAACAAATGAAAAGTGCTACAGTGCGCTACAGTATCTGATGTGACTTTTCAACCAAATTTTACCCAGCCCTTTTTACAACTAAACACACCCATTGGCTGTGGGTGTGGTTAGTTCAAAAAAATTACCAAAATTTGACGAAAATGTCACATCAGACATTGTAGTGCACTGTAGCACTTTTCATTTGTTTGTGGTAATTGTTATCCTATTATGACCTAACTAGGCTCAAAAGATTCTTCTCGTCGTGTACATCAAAACTACGTAATTAGTTTTTTTTACCCACGTTTAGTGTGTACGTATAATTTCAATCAGTACCTCTGCACCGGCGGCGATGGCATCGACGACGGCCGGGACGCAGGTTTCCTTGGTTTGCTCGACGGTCCTGGCAGCAAGGCAGGCGAGGTAGTCGTTGCCGCCGAGCTCTCCGACGAAGAAGAGAGACTTGCCGAGGTAGCCACGGCAGTCGTCTTTGGTGGTGTTGCAGAGCGACGGCTTGAGCTCCTCGAACCACCGCAGCTGGGCACCGAGGGAGCTGATCGCCATCGAGCTGATGTTCCGCTCGAGGAAGAAGGCCTGTTCCAGCGCCGTCGCCCCGATGACCGCGAAGTTGGCGCCCTGGCTGAAGTTCTGGCTCCTGTCCAAGTACGGCGGCACCAGAGGCAGACCTACACCCCTCGCTGCGATTGAACAAACAGATACGTACGTACTGTTAGATCATCGTCACTGCGTCGACGGTGATCATCGATATCAATGGAGCGGCGGCGGCGGCAGCAATGGCGGCGGGTGGACTTACCGACGTAGTCGAGGGGGAGGAGGCCGTCGCTGGCGCGGCCGGTGGGGCGGCCGAAGGTCTCGCCGTAGGGGGAGAGGTTGAACGGCGTCACATCGGACACTGTAGTACTTTTCGTTTGTTTGTGGTAAATATTGTCCTACCATGACCTAACTAGGTTTAAAAGATTCGTCTCGTCGTGTACATCAAAACCATCCAACTAGTTTTTTTATTTATCCACGTTTAGTACTCCATGCATGAGGAGAGAGATTTGATGTGATAGGTGAATAGTGAAGTTTGGAGAGAGAATTTTGGGAAGTTTGGGGAAACTAAACATACCATGTGTTTAGTTCCGAAATTTGGAGAGAGAAAGTTTAGTGAAAATGTCACATCAAACACTGTATTACTTTTCGTTTGTTTGTGGTAATCGTTGTCCTACCATGACCTAACTAGACTCAAAAGATTTGTCTCGTCGTGTAGATCAAAACTATGTACTTAGTTTTTTTTATTTACCCAAGTTTAGTGCTCCATGCATGAGGAGAGAGATTTAATGTGATAGGTGAATAGTAAAGTTTGGAGAGAGAGAAAGTTTGGAGAGAGGGAACTAAACACAGCCCAGTAAAAAGAAGTAAATTTTTTGCAAAAAAAGATGGCAAAAGTTTTGTCATTAGGGGTATTTGGATTCAATGGTAAAACTTTGACAAAAACCCATTTAAACCCATTCTCCCTTCTTTTACCATGGGGTGTTTGGATGTAAATGGCAAACATTTTACCTTTTTACTCAATTTACGATATTGAGCCAAAAGATTATTGCCATCTCATTTTTTAATTTGTCCTGTTATCATGAGGTGTTTGGAAGTAAATAGTAAAAAAAGGTAAAATAGATGCCATTTGTCATTTATCCATGGATCCAAACACCTCTTAATATCGGCATTAATTAATATCCGGCCCACCTCGAGTTTGCTTTGACACGTCTCTTGGTGAGCACGTCTTGCTATAAAACTGGCAGGTACCCCCCTCGCGTTTCCTCTCACATCTCGTTCCTCGTTTAGGCCCTCTTCGCCAACAAATCGAACTCCTCTGTTTTATAGGCCGTATTTAGTTGTTTAGCGATTTTTTTTCCAGAGAATCTTACACATATGAGTTCATTAGTCTATTTATAATTTTTTTAAAGATAAGTGTAACTTTACGCGGTAAATTTAATATCCTAATTAACCTATGATCTACTGTAGTAATATTACAGTAATCACAAAGGTCTTAGGACAGTCCCAACCCTCTAACTAGGATGATTTTCATACCATTAAATAGGGTGACACGTAGGACTATTGTCTTATGTGGCGCTATATTAAATAGAAGAGAGGGAAAAAGAACATATACACACAGGACGCTACTAAGTTTGGGTTGGGAGATGACAGTGTCTTCATTATAGATAAAAAATAAATACGATTGATGGAGACGAGAGATGGTGAATTTATTGAGGACCCACACTAAGAAATCATACGGATTGGAGAACACAATGTATAAAGTAGTGTCTTGCTAACATGACATCATGGACACTACCTATGGACATCATGGGTTGGGACTGCCCTTATCAGATAGGTCTCACGAATTAACTCGGGGTTCTGTACGTAGTTTTATAAACTGACTTTATTTAATATCCTTAATTAGTGGTCAAACGTGTGTGTAAAAAATTTCACCCTAAAGAAACAAGGTCAAAGTCATGGTTGGGGGCGTCGTGTGCAGTGCAGTCCCTGCCGGGAGGCTTCGCCGAACCAATGAGGCTCGTGGCTTATCCGCGCCCACACGTCGTCTACTATAAAAGACCATCCCCTAGGGTTTCTGGGGTTCATTCCACCCAGCCGCCCCATCTGGAGAAGCCTGGGGAGGCGGGATATGAGAAAGCGACAACGGCTTGGAGTCGAGCAGGGAGCCGTCGTCCTTTCGATGGCGCACTACTGCACTGCCGCCCATGCTGTTTTTCAGATCAGAGTAGGGAGTCGTCGCCACCACGCTAATCCTTAGTATGAGTCTCCCTCCGTCACCACTCCTAATCTGCTATTTTTGTTCGAACTCGTCTCGTCCACTCAATTCGTTTTTTCGATCTGTCTTTTCTCTATCTTCTACAGATCCACGTCTCCAATTATAGATATGAATCTTGTTATAGTGCTATTGTGAGACGTATCTTTAAGAGTGTAGTTCGTTTTATCAGTAGTGTAATTTTGAAATTTCAGTGCGTCTATACTCGAAGTACAAGCTGCACTACCACCCATTCCACCACTCGAAGCGCTTCTACACCCCCTTCACGTTCAATGGCTAACGTTCCAGCCGTTCCGCTAGTTTATGATTTGCTCATGTCAGTACATTATCATGTTTTCTATTTTTAAAATAGACCTCGTATGTTGTTGCAGTCTTGTATTAGAAATCTTGTTCTAGTTCCTCAAGAGACCTTTTATCCGTGATGTTGTTTGATGTGGCTTGTTATATTCTGTTCGTCAGTGGAATTGTGTGATGCTTTTATTTTAACCAATTGTTTGAGGAAAATATTGTTGTAATGAGACTAGTTTGTTAGTTTTTTGTCTAAAGTCAGATAAATAGATTGTTTAAATCTGGTTATCTGTAGTATGGGTTTAGATGAGAGACTCTTTTAAGGTCAAGCTGGTGGTCCTTTTTGCAAGGGTTGAAGTTTGAAGTGTTTTCAGCAACTATGTAGGGAAAGTTAATTGATGTGTAGCAAGGATTTCTTATATTCCTACTATTTTTGTTAGTTTGCAAGCTTTGTCAATTATTTGATGATACATCTTATGTCAATTATTTGACAAACGATTTGTTTTGTGTTTTTACAATGAAGTCATACCTCGTGTATGATGAGTATGTTCTGAACCAAGATAATGGCAATCGAGTTGTGTGTGTTGATGATTCTGTCTCCAAGAATGACTTCAAAAAGGGAAATCGGATTATCAAGAGGATGAACTAGCGTACAGCGTCTGATGGTGTACCTAGTCCTCCTGGTGAGACGGGTGCTGATTGGTATTATTCAGCAACACACATCATCAGAAAGGCTTCCAAATCTCTGCTCAAGAAGGTGGTAGAGGTTCATAGTGAAGGATGTTGCTTGGAATCTTTAGTTGAAGGGAACGTTCGAGTGTATCTATCTGGAAAAGTCAAGTTGCGAGGTGTACGACGTCTTACATGGCAGTTTCTGAATGCTAAAGATTTTAAGAAGCTTCTGAAAAGAAACTATAAGACTGCTTCTCTTATCATTGACATATTGTTCTCTGTTCCATGGTTTTGCATACCCCATGATATTCATCAACTAATTGATGTGTTGAATCATCATGACATCACGGGTAGGTATATATTCCCCCATTCACTTCAGTCTTGCTCCCTTGGTTTCCTTCTCTGCCATTTTTAAGGAGTTCAAATATCATCTTGATGCCAAGGTTAGTGATTGAGACTATCACACAATCTGTTCTTCCATCAACATTGACGGTAAGGATTGGAGGGATGAGGTTCTTTCGAATGATCTTCTGTCTGAGACTTACAGCTTCAATCATTCAAACCCATACTATGAGGTCCCGTGCAATACCCCAGGTCAGACTCGACGAACAACTGCTCAACAATCTGCTCTTGATGAAGTGGTTTTGGTTGGTAGTAATCCTACCGGACTCACTCCCTTTGAAGAGAGAGAGTGATTGATGGGCACAAACTATTGAAGTTTCTGAGGAACTGTTACGCGTACTGCAGTGAAACCTTGGAAGGTGGCTACAAGACTTGGAACCAAAAGGGGCACAACTTTTCTGCAAGAAGCTCTGAGGTTGTGACAAGAGCCTCAAAATCAAAAATTGCTTGAAAATCCTCAAATCTCGTCTCATCCGCCCGCTAATTCGTGCTCTTCCTCGACGCCGGCGGCTACGGCAAGCAAGACGGGGGACTCGAAAAGACGACAAAACAAACGGGACGATATGGATGTTCGGAACCAGCATACTCAGAAGGATAGACCAGCTTTTTCACAAGGCCGCATTGGCAGCGACGTCAAAGAACAGACGAGAACCAGTACCAATGAAGACACAAATAGCCTTCATTTTTCTCCAGAGCGGCAGAAGATGGTGGATGTGATGTTTTTGGCGAATTGTCCGTATAAGGAACTTACACGACCACTCCGCACATGGGACGAGACGGTCGTGGAAGTTCTAAATATGGTACACTACCGAGACTTCACTGAACGAAGCCCCAACCTCAACCTCCCTCATCGTATAGCCTCCCTCGTCGCGCCACCGCCCCTCAGCCCCGGCGCTCAACACCGCCTCCCGCTGCCGCCCATCCGCACCGGATGAGAAGCACTGCCGCGAGGCAGAAGGGAAAAAATAGAACAAACCAAATTACACACCGACATATGGGCCCCACGTGTTAGGAGAGAGGGAAAGGGGAATGAGAAAAGGGGATCTGTTGGAGCACCACTCCCAATATCTCAAAAGATTATTTTCTCAATCCCCTTTAGCAAGTATATGAGAATATATTTTTCTCAATCTGTTGGAGTTGCTTTAGATTGAGAAAATCAATCCCCTTTCCCTATAATCCTGGTTAAAGTAGTTTGAGAAAATCAACCCCCTTTCGTAATCCCTTTCCCTATCTTTTTTTCTACCGCCTGCGAGCCGCATGCCGCCGCGCGTGCCGGCCGCCGACTGCCCCGCACGCCGTGAGCTGCACGCTGTCGTGCATGCTGGCCGCCCACGCGCCGCGAGCCGTGCACCGTTGGTCGCCCGCAAGTCGGCGGGCAGCGAGCCGTCGGCTCCTCCCACCGTATGGCTGCCTTGCTGTCCCTGCTTGAGCCATGCCGGCAAGCCGTGGCCTCACCGCTCCTGACCGGCCGCATCGAGCTCGGGTCGCGGCCCCACTTGCGTTGTGGCACTCCGCTCCGTCTTGGCACCCGTGCGTGTGTCGTCGCCGTCTGTGCCATCCCCCGTGGGCACCGCCACCCTCTGTGTCATCCCCCGTGGGCGTCGTCGTCCTCCGTCCTGCCGCCGCACCGCCTCCGCGCCATCCCCGACCCTGTGTCCTCGCGAGCGTCGCGGCCCACTGCCACTTCCGTCGACACCACCACCGCGCCCCCACCTCTCGCCTATACTTGAGCAACTTCCTCCGTTCCAAATTATAAGTCGTTTTGGCAAATCCAGATTCATAGTTAGTAGTATGTATCTACGTATATACTTATGTCTAGATACATACTACTAACTATGAATCTAGATTTGCCAAAAAGATCAATAATTTGGAACGGAGGGAGTACCTAAGAAAACAAAGAAAAACGGTTCAGTGGAAATTAAGGGAAAATCGGCAAAGCAAATGTCATGAAAATGGATTCGAGATTTTGAGGAACATGTGTGTCAGACCTGAGCGGCCCGAACCCGGCCCGCCCACGGACCTTACTGGACGGGCGTGGTCACAGATCTTGCAGCCCGAGAAAATAAATTTTGGCCCGAGCCCGGCCCGAAATGCTGTTTTTAGCTATGTTACACTATAAAATGCACGGGCGGCCCGCCCAAGCCCGGGCCCGGCCCGAGCCCGGCCCAAAAATTGAGGCCCAGTGTGCCCAATAGGACGGTCATGGGCAGGATTTTCTCGGCCCGAAATAACCGGATTTTTTCAAGCCCGGCCCGAACCCGGCCCGGCCCGAAAAATGCTCAGGTATACTCTCGCCTCACTGTCGCCGCGCGCCGTCGCCACTCCACCCACCGCCGCCGCGCCTGTCGGGTTGTCGAGAACCCCGCGCTGCTCAACGCCATCGACGACCTCTCCGCCGCGCCTACCACAACAACGCGTCGCGCACCTGACACCGCACGCCTGCCTCCACCACCCGCCACGCGCAGCACCTCGCGGCCTCGTCCCAGCCGGGGATGCAGGACTCCTCCGACGACGTGGCGGACGAAGACGACAGCGACATCACGCTCAGCGGCAATGGGGAGGACGACGAGGACGAGTCCGGCGACGGTGGTGACGCCGCAGAGGACGCCGAAGCGGAGAAGGTGCACGGCCGCGGCGGCGTGAAGCGCGCGAGGGCGGCCGTGGCGCGGACGACTTTAAGAGGATTTGGGTTGTATTTGATTTCAAGGGCACTTTGGTCCTACGAAATGTTGTACAAGCCATGGTATGTCTGCAGGTGGGCCCAATATCGCTGGACGCGTATAAAATGGCAAGACTCAGTGAATCGTCGAATTGTAATGGTAAGTTTTCAATATCACGAGTTGTAATGGCATATTTCAAAAACGAAAAAATTGTAATGACACATATCTAATTAACCCAAACGATGAAATCGGAAAGTCTTCCAAAATGACAACACGCCACCGGCATTGGTGATTCAGACTGTGATCGTGGATGTTCTTTTTTGGTCTCATCGAGTACATGACCCTGTTTAGAAATCCCGCCTGCGTGTGTGGAGTGAGCGACTCTGTAATTACAACATGTAAATCTCCGTCCTCCTATTTTTCACAAATTATAGGATGTGAAACTTTATCATTTCAATAACAATGTTCATATCGGCTCATGCTTACCGTAGGTTCCTCGGAAAAAAAAATTGCATGCAAATCACACGTTCAAAGGCATGGTCGTCGGTCAAATAAACGTGCACATTGGGCCATTGAGTCTACTTGTAATCGGGCCGTGGTGGTTTTATAGCTATATGTCTTGTATAACTTCCGGAAGTCATACATCTGGAACGGCCCGTGATGACAGACTCTGCCTGCAGGTGCGACGCCGATAACAGATCGGAAAAAAACGGATCAGCGGCTAAATTTGATTCCAGGGACTTTTAGTCCTGTCACATCACATGTACTGGGGCTAGAGTTGACATGTTTATCGTTTCATCCATCATACTCCCGGAGTACCAGATGCCTTCAGAAACCCCCGGAGTCAGCAGCACTCCCCTACAGCAGTCAGAAGTTCAGAACACAAAACTCCACCATTTTAATTACGAGTTACCCATCCAGTGTCACGCTAGTACATACGCACACAACAGATTAATTACCACTACTAGCTCACACATTCACAGCCTTGACACACAACAACAGATCAGATCACTTGCTGATCTTGTCGCGTCGATCGATCACTAGCCTGTACGTCTGCCTGGGAGGGACGATGATCAGAGGAGCCTGGGGCTGGTGTAGGGGCCGTTGAGGATGCTGTCGGCAATGGCGTGGTAGGCGGCCTCCGTCAGGTGCACGCCGTCCCAGTTGGCGTACGCCGACGGGTCCGTGCACACGCTGGAGCCCCGCACGCCGCAGCTCGCCTTCGGGTTGAAGTTGTACGGCCCGCCGCCGCCGCAGCACGTCCGCAGCGGCCCCTCCGTGAACCCTGCACGACATTCAGAGAGCAGATTCAGTCTTTCAGAGCAGCAGGGTGAACTCACAGTCAGAGATACAGAACTGCGTTGATTTTCTAGGGAAAGTAGTACTCTGCAATCTGCATTACTTAACAAGTAACATGAACAAAGTTGGATCATGTCACGAACAAAGTTGGAGGTGGCTAATCACGTTTGCCATGAGATTACTGGATGAGTATCTGGCTGGGTGTGTGGTGTAGCTAGGATGGCCTTTTGAGGGCTAAGACCAAGAGGAAATGCCTAAATATGGGCCGAAACTGTTGCTAGCATGGATAGAAGGGGCTTGAAACCAAATTCTTCAGACTTAGTTCGGAGTCCATATACCCACCAATTCAGATATCATCTCAGCGGTGAACTGTCCATGTCTATTCAAAACCCAACCACACAACTCTGGAACTGTCATCTCAGTGTAAGTTGGAGGTCAAGTCTAAACAGTTGGCAGTTACCCTCCAAACCAGCACCGTCTTATCGTTTTCATTTCCTCAATAGAACAGAAAAGAACAGATCGTGACAGGGGGTCTAAGTTGAGCTGCTAACGAACTCATCAATATTGACACAAGAAAGAGAGATAGATTTGGTAGAACTGACAGTGACAGATTAAGTTGAGCTGCTAACGAACTACGAATCAATTTACCGGTGTACGCCAAATAAATACTCATCAGCTGATTAAGCCCAAGATGCCAGTGACTTCTTTGGAGCTGTCAAATAGCTAGCAACATATCTGACATTCCTTAAAAATTTTGTGGATGCTGATGAGTAGTGCTGTATCTATATCAGGTTGGAGCCTCAAAGTCAGGGAGTTCAGATTTTACTCTACCAGGATGGAAGCGTCCCTGCCTAGATCAGCATTATAAAAGAAAAGGCTTTTAGCACTCAATGGGAAAGATCCTTTTTTTTCAGTGTCCCATCCATGTGTTAGCTACTGCATATGACTCACTAAAAGAACCATATGTCTTGAGAGTGTAGCAAAAGTCAGCAATAAGCAAGACATAGCTCTCTTTTCTCGAAAGAATATTGCCGGATAAGTATCTTGATCCCCCAACCTTTTCTGAAAGAGCCCTACAATTTGCAGCCCATTCTGATGCCAGATCGTGGCGGGCCATCCTCCATCTAAGCATAGTGACCATTTCGTGTCACTTTCAGTCGAGCTAATCAGTCTGTGCGATGATCAGACTCATGTCAAATTTATCTGTCCATTTCATGTGCAAAGTCCCGACGAAATTCAGAATTTTTTTTGACGAAATTCAGATTTGATACCGGTTGATTGAGCAATTGTACTCACCAAACTGCTTGGGGTTCTTGGCGAAGGACATGGCGGCGCCGTAGTAGTCGGCGTACATGATCCTGGCCTGCGGGTACTTCAGCCGGAGCGCCTGCAGCTTCTGCTGGAGCACGTCGTTGTGGTGCTGCGCGAAGTCGTTGTACGTCCTGAGGCAGCCGGCGGCGTCGTAGTCGGTGCCGTTCCGGCCGGGGTGCAGGGTCAGGTACGCCGACGAGCAGCCGATGGGCAGGTTCCCCGGCACCACCAGGTGCGTGGCGCCGGCCTTGATCAGCCTCTGTTTGTTGTTGGGAGTTTGCAATTTGTTTAGTGGCGATCGAATCGTGTGAGGAAATAAAGAATGGGAGATGCAGAACAGATTTGGTGACCTCAGTGGCATCGGTGACCGCGCCGGCGACCGTGGGAACGTAAGTTTTGGCGTCGTCCAGGGTCTTGCCCTTGAAGAAGGCGTAGTTGTAGTCGTTTCCCCCAATCTCTCCCACCAGGAACAGGGACTTGCTGAAGTACTCCTTGCACTCTAGTGTTTCAATTCAGTCAAGAACAGAAATTCATTTTGCAATCAAAGCTGCAGTTCAAGTGGAGGCCATCTTTTGAACAGAACAAAAAAAGTTGTAGTGGAAAGAAATGCAAAATCTGAGTGAGAGAGAAATGAGGCAGGCAATGTGAAGAACAGACTCTTTGGCGAGCTGCAGAGCGAGGGCTTGAGCTGCTCGAACCAGCCGAGCTGGACGCTGAGGGAGAGGTTGGTCCAGAGCTTGTCGGAGGCGCCGATCTCCTGGAAGAAGGGCGGATCCATGGCGGTGGCGCCGCCGACGGCGAAGTTGACGCCCCGGCGGAGATCCTTCCCCTTGGACTGCAGGTACGGCTGCAGCAGCGGCAGGCCGAACGCTTGCGCTGCAGGAAACATCGTCAGAAAAGAAACCGGCACGGACGGCGGCGGCAATGGGCGGCGGAACGGAAGGCACCTAGGAAGTCGACGACGAGGCGGCCGTCGGAGCAGCGGCCGGTGGGGCGGTGGAAGTAGGTCATGCCGTAGGGGTAGCGGCCAACGATGTGGTTGGAGAGCGGGCTGGAGACGAGCAGGTTGCCGGTGTCCGTCAGCGAGTCGCCGAAGCTGAACATGGAGGTGTAGTTCTGCGGAACGGCGGCGGCGCCACCGCCGCCGCCGCATTGGGCCACCCGCGCCAGGGCGCAGCAGAGCAAGGCGGCGGCGAAGACGGGCAGCAGCTTCTCGTTGGAGGTCGCCATGGGAACGCGACGAGACGACTGGCTGCGCAGGCGCAGGCGCGGCGAGTGGTGGCAGTGTGGCTGGCGCTGGTAGCTTGACAGTGGTGACACTGATGGCTACTGGTGGTGGTAGCTATGGTGACACTAGCGGCAGCAGTAGCGGAGCATGAGGAGGTGAGGTGGTGGCGCTTCCGCGTTGCGAGACTTGCGATGGGGTTGAGCAGCAGTAATGGCGGATTGCCTGAGATTGTAGGTGGGGGAGTAAATGGCGATGGCAAATCTGAGCGAGTCGGAGGTGGGTGGAGGGGGGGAGAGCGGCCACTCCAGTAATTGTGCTGTCCGGCCGGCAGAGCAAAGGCACGGGGAAGAGCTCCGCCCGCGTCGATGGATTGGGATTGGAAGGACACGACTCACGTGTGTGTCATTCCGGACCCCGACGCTCGCTCCCAAACCTCAATTATTCTGCCGCCCCGACACATTTTTTCTTCAGAAAAAAAAAATGAGAGCGCAGCAAGTATCTTTCTCTTTGTTCCTGTTTACTACCGCCGCGCATGACATTCCTCGCTGTGGCAGAATGGTAAAGGCAACGGACCTGTAGCACAGCACTCCATGGAATTGATAGACAGACAGGTCTTGGCAATGCTCGCTGTGTTTAGGCCCCGTTTAGTTCCCCGTCCCATCTCCAAACTTTCAAAAATTCTCTTTCCAAACTTCACTATTCATCTATCACATCAAATCTCTTTCCTCATGCATGAAGTACTAAACGTGGATAAATAAAAAACTAGTTGGATGGTTTTAATGTACACGACGAGACGAATCTTTTAAGCCTAGTTAGGTCATGGTAGGACAATGTTTACCACAAACAAACGAAAACTGCTACAGTATCCGATGTGACATTTTCACTTCACTTTTTCTCTTTTCACATGAACTAAACACCGCCTAGTTCCCACCAATTCACCAAACTTTCCAAAATTCTCTTTCTAAACATCACTTTTCATCTATCACATCAAATCTCTCTCATCCTGTATGGAACACTAAACGTGGTTAAATAAAAAAACTAATTATATGGTTTTAATGTACACGACGAGACGAATCTTTTGAGCCTACTTAGGTCATGATATGACAATGCTTACCACAAACAAACGAAAAGTGCTACAGTGCGCTACAGTGTCGGATGTGACATTTTCTCCATTTTCTCCCTTTTACATTTTGGAATTAAACACAGCCGCTGTTCAACCATTCATGAGCTCTATTACTGCTCCTTTTATGAGCATTCAGGGCTCTCGTAAATGTCATCCAAGAACTAGTACATGAACACAACACCATGCCGTATCTCCGGATTGCCATGTCGATGGCGCTTAGCAAACAAATCTCAGAGACCATGGATCAACAAGATCCAAACGTCTAAAGATATACTGCTACTATATAATCGAGCGGATCAGGCTGGCCCGTGCGCTGCACCTGCGACGCTAGATTGATTACCAAGAAAGAGAGGTCCTGATCCTGATACTACTACTATACTGCGATCAGATCTCTACTCCTAATAAAAACGGCCTGGGGAACCGCGTCCGTGAGAACCATCGCTCTGCCCTCCGAAATCGCTCTGCCCTCCGAAATCGGTCCGCCTGCGATTCATCCGTACACGAGTCATCCGACGTCTGCCTGCGATCCCGCGTCCGTCCCCTCTCCGCTCCGCAACAGGAGCGATCCCCCACCCCCCGCTTGTCCGCCTCCCGTCCCCCACCCCACACCCCGCCGCCAGCCCGACTCCCGCCCTGCGACCGATCCACCCCCCGCCGCCCGCTCGACCCAGACGGCCGGCAGCTGGCGGCGGGGGGTGGATCGGTCGCAGGGCGGGAGTCGGGCTGGCGGCGGGTGGGGTTGGGGACGGGAGGCGGACAAGCGGGGGGTGGGGGATCGCTCCTGTTGCGGAGCGGAGAGGGGACGGACGCGGGATCGCAGGCAGACGTCGGATGACTCGTGTACGGATGAATCGCAGGCGGACCGATTTCGGAGGGCAGAGCGATTTCGGAGGGCAGAGCGATGGTTCTCACGGACGCGGTTCCCCAGGCCGTTTTTATTAGGAGTAGAGATCTGATCGCAGTATAGTAGTAGTATCAGGATCAGGACCTCTCTTTCTTGGTAATCAATCTAGCGTCGCAGGTGCAGCGCACGGGCCAGCCTGATCCGCTCGATTATATAGTAGCAGTATATCTTTAGACGTTTGGATCTTGTTGATCCATGGTCTCTGAGATTTGTTTGCTAAGCGCCATCGACATGGCAATCCGGAGATACGGCATGGTGTTGTGTTCATGTACTAGTTCTTGGATGACATTTACGAGAGCCCTGAATGCTCATAAAAGGAGCAGTAATAGAGCTCATGAATGGTTGAACAGCGGCTGTGTTTAATTCCAAAATGTAAAAGGGAGAAAATGGAGAAAATGTCACATCCGACACTGTAGCGCACTGTAGCACTTTTCGTTTGTTTGTGGTAAGCATTGTCATATCATGACCTAAGTAGGCTCAAAAGATTCGTCTCGTCGTGTACATTAAAACCAT
>OAMR01000411.1:737082-813851 GCA_900205405.1 Echinochloa crus-galli
ATCGCTCTGCCCTCCGAAATCGGTCCGCCTGCGATTCATCCGTACACGAGTCATCCGACGTCTGCCTGCGATCCCGCGTCCGTCCCCTCTCCGCTCCGCAACAGGAGCGATCCCCCACCCCCCGCTTGTCCGCCTCCCGTCCCCAACCCCACCCGCCGCCAGCCCGACTCCCGCCCTGCGACCGATCCACCCCCCGCCGCCAGCTCGACGACGACTCACCGGGTTCGCTGCGCGTAACACGCCGCCGCCACGACGCCCCGCCGCCTGGCCGGGCTTCCCCTCCGCGTCCTACGGCCGACGCACGCCGCCAGCCGCCACGCTGCCGCCACGGCCCCGCCGCCTTCCCCTCCAACGAGATCCAGCCGCCACGCATCAGGACGCCCCGCTGCCTCGCCGAGATCCATGACGGCATGACGCCCCGCTGCCTCGACGAGATCTACGCCGCCTGCGATACGACGCCCCTCGCCGGCCGTCCCATCCGCCGAGGTCCATGCCACCGCCACTGCCTCGCCGGGCTTCACCTCCAACGAGATCCGAGCCGCCACGCCGCTGCCACAACGCCCTGCTGCCTTGCTGGGCTCCAACAAGATCCACGCCGCCGCCACGCCGACACCAGAACGACACGACGCCCCCCCGCTAGCTGCTGGTGAGTCGCGTGCCTCCCTTTCAGATTCTAAGGATTGATCTTGCACATTGAGTTTATGGCCCTTCACATTGTTCTGTGGACGTCAATTAGGATCTGTTTTTGATGCAAGATTATGAATTTATTTATGCTGAACCACAATTTCTCTACACTCATCACCTTGCAATATAAGATAGCTCCGAAAAGAACATTTGTCTTTGTATGAGTCCCCAGCAAGCAGTAGCATATTTGTCTTTGTAACTTGCTTGAGCATGATTGCATGAAGCAGATCCTTGAAACACTGTACCCTCCAAAGAATAGCTGAAGAGTAGATGCTTGATTCAGGGCATCAAATCAAAATAGTCTATACATACATATCGATTCGATATCAATCTTGCCTTTCAAAATCAAATTAGTAATCTATACTTATCTCACATATCTTCTGTTGGTCTTACCTTTCCCTTCCAATAATATTTTACTTTCATTGCCGCAAAAAATTTAGCCCATTTTAAAAATGTATAAATTGAATACCGGAGTATAACTTTACAGGTATACTGTCAAAAAGGGAAAATGGTGTATTAGTGTACATACAGCAAGAATCAAAGGAAATATTTGATTTTGCTGCCAGCCCAATAGCTTACCTACCCTCATGTATCTGTTGTCTATAATTGAGTAAAAATTCTGATCACTACCAATGATGCTTGATTATCAAATGTCTCCAAGATATTATTGTTCTAGCACCATCGGAAAAGAACAATTAGTGCCACTGCCCAGTTTTGTCAAACTGATAAATTTTTCATCTTCTTTCTTTAGCTACCAGATAGTTGCATGCTTTAGCTACCAGTTCATAGCTACCACTCTACCAGATAGTTGCATGCTTGATCTTGTGAAGGGGAGCATAGCTCGTGGAGCTCATGAAGAATTTTCTCATTGTAATTAAAAATCAGTCTGTACAAAACAAGAAGTTCTCATTGTAATCTACATGCCTCTGTTAAATACTCCAGTGTGTGACTTCTGCATCTCATTTTAAATATATCCTCTCATTGGAGGGGTCTCTACTCCGAATACCAGAGATGAGGAGAGAGAGCACCTTGCAAAAGAGAAGGCAAAAGATTAGAATGTTGGTGGGTTTTTTAAAAAATAGTTAGAAATAAGTTTAGTCATTCCAGTTTAACATGTGACCCCTCTGAATATATTTTATTTAATTCTAAAAGACTAGCAGTTTTTAGTCTTTTAGGATGGTTGTTTCAATTGTGGAAATATATATAATAATTTAACTAGGGAAGTATAATAGGCAATAGTTCTGGTCTTGACTGCTTAGTTGACATGTGCAGTTGGTTCATGATGCACCCTTGTCTGAAATAGTATTAGCCACTTAGTTCTGAATATTTTTTCTGATATACATATGATACTTGTAGTACTTCTGAAATAATCCTGAGCTTTACTCTTTGGGTGTGCTTGTTGATTTAGAAAAGCCAGTTCAGTTTAATGGATGATGGCTTTCTAATGTGATATTCAAAATTAGTGCATGATGGCTTGATTAAAATGTGATGCCTGATTAAATTCTAATGGTTCCCAACAGTATAATTTGTTTATACCTCTGATAATTTTTGGAAGGAGGACTGGTATGCTATTTTTGGTACCTGAATGATTATTTACTTTTCTTTGCAGTTCATCCTGAATCTTGGAATCCATTGTGGTCTGTAGCAAGGTAAACATATGCCAATGACGCCTTTTATATGTGATGCTTTTTTTTCGATTCCGTATCATGTTTTTCATTTTTGGGTACATCATACAAACTTTTAGTTACTGGTAGTCAAATTAATGCTATTTGATAGTCCATAAACATTTCAGCTGCGTTTGTTTCCTCCGCCGGCAACGGCAGGGGAGGAAGGGAAGATCAAGAGATGGGACTCGGAAGCAAGTTATCGTCCGGCTTTTTGCCGCCGGTTAATTTGGGGATAAGTTATCGCCTTCGGGCTTTGGGTTTTCCAAGTTCCCAGCCACCGGGTCCGCGTGAGAGGAAAGGAAGGATGATGAGACTAAAGTTCTTTGAAGCTGATGGGAAAGAAACAACTGAAGAAACTGAGCACGAGACTGGAGCGAGGGCAGATATGGTTTTTGGCAATGGTGAAGTGCGGCTTGCAGATGATTTTGCGTATTACGAGCCTTACCCAAACTTTATGCAGCTACCTTACCTCGAAGGTAACTCGTATGAAAACATTGATGCTCTTTTCAATGGTGAGGTGGCTCAGGACGGCGTAAACATCGGAGGTCTCTGGAGTTTCGACGATGTGCCTATGGACCATGATGCTTATTGAGGCACAGCAGCCTCAAGGGATCACTATTGGAACCTGTAAGCGCCGTCATCTCGCATAAATAACAATCGAGATGTTCCTTTCTTTTTGTCTATTTTCATAAGAGTTACTATTCTCCTACATTGACACAGGGAGCGAGGGAAGAACCAGGCATTGATTGAGTGATATAGCTTCTGTTAACGTGTGGTGCTACTCCAAGATGATTTCTAATTCTTTTCTGTTGGAAAACGCAAGAGTGATGCTTGTTGACACGTCAATTTTTGTGCTGCAGCATTCTTACTGGACTTCTGTCATTTATGGTAAGTTGTTCCTTGCGCATCATTGTGAGTTAGCCTTACCAAAAAGGAATATGTAGTTCCAATCATAGTTTCTAGGGCACATATAGATGTTGTAAGGTTACTTGTTGATTAGGGCCTAACAATTTAATGGTACTTTAAAAGCGATGAATGGCCTTTCACTTGCAAGAATTCCCTTGGTTTTAGGTGTTATTAATATATATAATTCTTGGAATTTCAGATGGATGATGCTCTAACAACTAGAAGCATCAAGACTTCAGATGCAGAAAATAGTCGCTTAGCGGAAACTTCCCCTCCCTACAATTGCGAGAGGTAGAGGCATTTCTCTAGTGGCTAATTCATTCTGATCATGTTCTTTCCGTAGAATTGTTTAGAAACCCCCCCTTCAGAAAGAGAATAGAGATTGGCTTCTAAACACATTGTGTAGGAAATATACTTGGAAGAAACAACTTAATTTGGTCAGGTTGCTGTGTTTTCCATGTTCAAGGAACTCATCTTGGCTGCAAGTTCCTACATAAATTTTTTGGAACTTTCACATTGTTTGTTCAATTTTGCATTCATTTACTCAATAGTATTTGATATTTTCCATGACAAGTCAGCTCACTACATGCTTCTCTTTGCAGCAAAAATTGCCTGCTCTTCAGGAAACTGTCCTAGAGTATGTTGAGAGTGGCAATATAATGGAGATTAATGAATATCCAAGAAAAGAATTACAACCTTTAGTCTATGATATGTCAATGCGCACACCGATGTGGTTTTGCCCAACTGTTCCGTCAAAATCTAGATAGCTCTTAGGACTTTATTTTAGTTAGTACAATAGAAGTGTAATAATATTAGTTATTCGATTGTTTTTAATATCAGGTGTGCTATTACAAACTTAACTTCCTTTGGGCAAACTTTAAACTATGTTATATCCATACTTTGCATGAAGTGAGCTGCTCGAGATGTTCTTTGTTTTTGTCTATTTTCATAAGAGTTACTGTTCTCCTAAATTGACACAGGTAGCGAGGGAAGAATCAGGTTTGATCGAGTGATATAGCTTCTGTTAACGTAGGAAACCACTACAATCAATTAAAGTAATTACAACAGTAATTAAAGTATTACAAGAAATATTGTGTATGGCTTCGGTGCGACTCTATAGCCGTCAAAATTGAATTTTTTGTGTCATCTATTTATCTTGCTCTGTGTATCATACTCGTGCAACGCACGGGCACTCACGATGAAGGCTGTCCTTTTCGCCAGCCGGGCGATGCGGAGGATACTCGGGCAGGGAGGCAGCTTTCGAGTATCCAATTATTTTCTGGGCCTTTTCCGCCCACGCTGCTGGGAGGGCGCAGCCGCCATCATCTCATCTCTCGTGAATCGATCGGTGGCGATGCGCTGCATGGAGGACAAGTCGGGTCTCCGTCGCCCAGTCACCACCCATCGCCATCCAGCGGCAGCACCATGCGCCACTCGGCCACAGTACACAGCCCTACAGCGTGGCGTGGAATCCCTGTCCCCTCTTCCTCTCCCAAGCAGAGCAGACACCGGCCTGCCTGGCTCCACCACCGCCAGCAGGCCCGCAGCGAGTTGGGATAAGCATATACGGGCCGGCACGGGCCAATCGTGGCTAATACATTTTGGGCCTTAGCCCAAATAGATCAAAATCTATCGGACGGCTGCGATTCGCCAGTCTGAGGACGAGATGACCCCGCCGCCGCCGGGGCTTCTATATAACCAGAAGAAGGCCCCCGAGCGCTAACTCACGAAAGCCGCCATCTCACATTCTCACCCAGGAGGCTTTTCCCCTCTTCAGCCATCGATTCCTCGTTCATCCCCTTGTTTGGATGAGCGTTTTGCTGTTTTTGTTTCGTCGGCATCTGCAAGTTGAGATTTGATCTGCGTTTTCTTCTCGGATAGTCTCTGTTTATCGGATGGTGGATTTGAGTTTTCTTTTCGGATAGTTTCGGATTTGAGTTTTCTTTTCGGATAGTTTCTGATTCTCTGATGATGGATTTGAGTTGCTTGTGGGTTTGAGGACGGTGAAGATCGTATCTATTGGTCTCGTTCGTCGTAACTGGCATCTGTTTGCCGTGCCGACCATCCTGATATATCACCACCCATATTCCGAGTCCTCTCAGCAACAATTCCCAGTTCCAGTATTGGTTTGTGTCTTTTGCTGGTTTTGAAAGTCTGTTTCTAGATCTGTTAGTTTTCCGGCCGAGGATTAAATCAATAAAATAGACAAGCATATGTCTGAATCATTCTGTGTGGAGAGCCTAATCTTCTCTATGAGGTCGACTAGATCTTTCAATCTTAGTGCATTTCTTTACTTTGTTTGCTCGGATTTTCATTTCATTGCGGCCTAGGATGAATCATTTGGATGATAATTTTGTATGATATCTTGGTGATTACAAAACCATTACTGCCTTCCTTCTGAGGCCTCTTCAGATTTTTTTCATATGCTCTTCCAAACTAATTTATTTAAAGTTGAGTGATTTGCTTGTGATAAGGTCGGGTGATGAGTAAACGTGCATAGTTCAGATGATCTAACCGTAGTGGTTGTGATTACTTTGAATAAATAGTCTTACGCTCCTAACTGACGACCTTATCTACGTACCCAATCTCTCTTTTTTGTGGTTTGTAGCTTTTTCTTCAATTCTTCAATTTCTTCATAACAATTTGATAAACATCGCAATATGAATCTGATGACTTACCTTTTTGTGGTTTGTCTTGATTCTTTTACAGACCTATGTTGTGGTATCATGGTGTTTTGTATGAACTTACTATATGCTACATTACAATTTGAAATAATGGAGACTGCACAATTTAGAACGGTCAAAATTTGAGATGGAAGGTGGAGCATTTCGTCTGCCATGGCAGGATATATCAAGCAGTATCATTTTTAACTTGTATTTGTATACAGAGTTCTGTAAAATTTGAGCGCAATTTATTTTTACTTGTAATCTGAATTGTATTTGTATGCAAGATTATTTTGAAATTTATATAAGACGTGAAGGAATGTATTTCTATGTGTAGTTTATATTTTATAAATTTTATATGACTCATAAAAATTCTAATTTTTAGTATTGGTCAAACATTTTAATTTTTTGATGTTAAATATTTTAAAAAATTTCAAATTCTATTAACTAAGTTTGTGATGCTATTTAAAATTCACTGCGATCCCTCAATGAAGTTGATGCAAGGTCCATGTGGCCAGTAAGCAGGAAGCGGAATATCTTGCAGGTGGACACTACAACCCATACAACCCATCTCAGGTTAATTGTTTCACTTTTAAGGTTTGTGTTGAAGGCTTGAAGCTCTGCTCAAATGTGGAGTTTTTCTTTCTTTTTTTTTTTTGCTCTGGCCATCGAGTGAAAAACGATCTTTGCTTCAGTCAATTTTTATCCAATTCCAATTATATAAAGACACGTTAACAATTCAGTGTTAATTTCCAGCTACTATTTCCCCCTTCGAATACCTTCTTTAATTCCTGCTCCGGTTTTAAATCCATATACGCTGAAAAACAAGTGCCACGAAATTCTCAGTGAAACTACATAGATCATCTAGCTTACACATCAATCAAGAAGCCTATTTTATTCGTTAGGTGCATGCCTATTTTATTCGTTAGGTGCATGCCAAGAAACAAATCTTACTCCGGTTTGGGTGAAAAAAAAGCGCCGTACAAAAAAGCTTATATAACAGTCGAGAAACATTCATTGGAAAATTTAGTCAGTCCAGTGATGCAAAATGACTCTGAATACACAAATGCAGGTGCTCCGAAATAGACGAGTGGCAATATATACAATATACTTACTGTTGACATTCATTTCCGACCAATGGAATTCTGAATGGATAAATCTCGATCCTCTGACCCCACTTTTTTTTTTGGTAAATTGTCTCGGAAACGACACTATGATTCAATGGAAAAATCAGATCCATGACTTGAGGTTAACTTTGGAATCTGTTTCTAAAATCGAACTACATATCCAGGTTTATTGCCTACACCAGGTTTAAAGATTGGACCGCTGAAAAGTTTTTGCCGAAAAAGAAAGAAAAGAAAATCGTGCTCTGTTTGGTAATCACGTTCAGAGACTAGCGTAACTGCGTAAGGGGCCCCTGAGCCAGCCGTCGGCGACGCGGCGGTTCGCCGCCTCGGTGAGGTGCACGCCGTCCCAGTTCACGTACGCCGCCGGGTCCGAGCAGGCTCTCGCGCCGGGCGTCCCGCACAGGGCGGTGAAGTTCATGTTGTACTTGCCGCCGCCGCCACAGCAGCACCTCAGGCCGCCGCCGTCGATCCCGTGCCGCCGACCCGCCGCCGCCGCCGCCACGAAGTCAGCGACGGGCTTGTATGAGTCGGCGTAGGCGAGCCTCGCGCCGGGGTACCTGCCGCTGAGCCACGCCAGGGCCTGACGGAGCTGCGAGTTGTGCTCCTTGGACAGAAGGTTAAGGTCCTTGAGGCACCCGGTCTCCGGCTCGTAGTCGCCGGCGTTCTGGGTCCCGAAGAGCTCCAGGTTCGCCGACGCGCAACCCAGTGGCGTCAGCCCCGACACCACCACAGTCTTGCCGCCTTCCTTCACCAGTTTCTGAAAGCAAGAATGGGGTTAACTTTGTTTGATCTACATTTGGAGAAATGATACTGGTAATTAAATGGTGGGAGAATGCATGGATCGATCGTGTACCTCCGCGGCAGCACAAATCACTTTGACCACCTGAGGCAAGTGAGACCGCGCTTCGCCGACACTCTTGCCGGCGAGCAGCGTGACGGCGTAGTCGTTCCAACCAAGCTCAACGACGAACAGCGCCGGCGCGAAGTACTCCCGGCACGCTAGCAGATCAGAACGCATGTTTTCAGGTCAGAACATTGATCGATCGGTGCCTGGTGGATGTATGAATGAAGGGATTCCTGCGCGGCGTGTATGTCACCTTGGGGTGAGTTGCAGAGGGATGGCTTCATGCCGTCGAACCACCGGAGCTGGTCGCTGATGGAGATGTTGTACGGAGTGACGACGCTTGCGTCGCCGTCCTGCACGAAGAGCGTCCGTTTCAGCGCCGTGGCTCCGCCCACCGCGAAGTTGGCGCCTCGCCGGAAGCTCTGGTTGGCCGCCATCGACGGCGGGAGGAGAGGGAGCCCCAGCGCTTCAGCTGCGTCGTATATAAACTTTGATTCTCTATACATACATTGTATGTAGTTGCTAGTATCTTGCTGGAAGGAAACGGAATAATTAAGCTTACCGATGAAATCGATGGCCAATCTGCCATCAGAGACGCGGCCCGTAGGGTGGCCAAAGAAGGTAATCCCGTACGGCGGGTTGGTTATCGGCAGCGTCGACGGGCCGGCGATGATCGCGAGGTTGCCGGTGTCAGCAAAGGAGTCGCCGAAGCTGAAGATGGAGGTGTAGTTGGTTTGTGCGGAGGAGAAGCTCCGGAGTAGCAGAACGATCTGAAAGGAGAAAGCTACGAGTCACATTGTGGCCTGCCTTCCGATCCGATCCAAGAACCAGGGATTCCCGTCCCTTCATAAAAAAGAAATGCAGCAGCAGGTTTCTGGTCGTATTTTGCCCATAATGGTATCTGGATCTGTGTGGCTCATATGCAAAACTGTTCAGAATTTCGGCCGAAAATCGGTCTTACCGGTAGTGACCGGTAAATGGTCATACCGGTATTACCGGTTACTTTTCGGTTTGATTTCGTCTAGTATTTCAAATTTTCAGTCAAAATTTGTTCAAAATTCAAAAATTTCGGCTGAAATTCGGGCCAAAAATCGCCTTTCGGTGTTACCGGTCCGCTCCGGTTTTTTTTCTCAATCCGAAAATTTAAACACTGCAGAAGAGCTGAAGTCTGAAAGTGATAATCTTATCATCATCAGGGGACCACCATTGAGGATTAAAGAAAACGAAACGGGACCGACCACTATTCATGGTCCTTCTCTCGAGTCTCTCCCCCCTTCATCAACAGTATTGCTGAATATGAATGCTTATCAGTTACTTCGTTTCAGAAAAAAAAGAAGGCTTATCAGTTACTCTAAGTTTTTACTTGAACTAATGGACCCATCGGCTCAATTGGTATTAGATTTAGAATCTTAAATTGAAATCCTAACGAATGCAATTAAAATAGTGAACCGATCATAGGTTACCTGTTAAGGTTCAGCTATTTTTTAAGTGCTACAAAGCGGAGTATCTCTATCACCATCAGAGCGCGAAATGCCGAGATAAAGAAAGGAACGGGCCACACTTGAACGATCTAGCGGCCCCCCATAAACTGCAAGTGACAATGTTCAGCCCGTGGAGGTCGGATCTGCACGTCAGATGGACAATGACACCTTCATTTCTTATAGTTTATTTTGCCAAACAATGGGAGACAGATAAAACAGGCTGTGCCTGCTAATTAATCACGTGCAGAGGCAGAGAGTATGGGCGGGTGGGCGTAGGGTCCCCTGAGGCAGCCGTCGGCGATCCGGCGGTTCGCCGCCTCGGTGAGGTGCACGCCGTCCCAGTTCACGAACGCCGCCGGGTCGGCGCAGGCGCTCACGCCGGGCGTCCCGCACATGGCGGCGAGGTCGACGTTGTACCTCCCGCCGCCGCCGCCGCAGCAGGACCTCAGCCCGCCGTCCGCCGCGTCGAACCCGTACCGCCCCGGCGCCGCCGCGAAGTCGGCGATCGGCGCGTAGAAGTCGGCGTAGATGATCCTCACGCCGGGGTGCCTGCCGCCGAGCCGCGCCATGGCCTGACGGAGCAGCGAGTTGTGCTGCCTGGACAGGTGGTTCAGGTCCCTGAGGCACCCCGTCTCCGGCTCGTAGTCGGCGGCGTTCGAGCTCGCGTAGAGCACCAGGTTCCCGGCGTGCACCCCAGCGGCGACACCCCCGAGATCACCACCGTCTTGCTGCCTGCCCTGATCAGTTTCTGGATGCATGCGCGGCGGCGAAGAATGAGCGAGCATGGTGATCACTGATCACATCGGGGAATCATTGTAATAACTTGATCATGGGCGAAGAATGAATGAGTACCTCCGCGGCGGCAGAGATGGTTCCGACCACCTGAGGCACATGAGACCGCAGTTCGTCAACGCTTTTGCCGGCCATGAGCATGAAGCAGCAGTCGTTCCAACCGAATTCCCCGACGAAGAACAGCGCCTGAGCGAAGTACTTCCGGCAAGCTAGCAACCGACGCATGCAGAGAACGCATGTTTCAGGTCAGAACAACATTTGGTCGATGGGTGCCTGCTGGATTAAGGAATTCCTCCGGCGTGTACATCGATCACGAGAGCTAATTAATTACCTTGGGGTGAGTTGCAGAGGGACGGCTTCATGGCGTCGAACCACCCGATCTGGTCAGTGAGGGAGGTGTTATACGGAGTGACGGCTGTATCGCCGTCCTGCACGAAGAACGTCCGGTTCAGCGCCGTGGCTCCGGCCACCGCGAAGTTGGCGCCTTGCCGGAAACTCTGGTTCGCCGCCGTCGACGGCAGGAGGAGAGGGAGCCCCAGAGCTTCAGCTGCGCGCGTGTTCGTTACTCATCAAATCAAACTCTTCTTTTTTTTCTTCGGCGTAACTTGTACTTGTCGAAAGGATACGGCGTAACTTACCGATGAAATCGATAGCCAATCTCCCATCAGAGATGCGTCCTGTGGGGTGGTGAAAGAAGGTCATCCCGTACGGAGGGTTGGTTATCAGCAGATTGGGTGTCGTCGGGCCGCCGATGATCACGAAGTTGCCGGTGTCAGTGAAGGAGTCGCCGAAGCTAAAGATGGAGGTGTAGCTGTTGTTGTTCTGGGTGGAGAAGGAGGAGCTCCAGAGTAGTAGAACGACCTGAATCAAGAGAGCAATGAGCTGCATCGTGGGCAGGCTTCGAGTCGAAGGCTAGCTAGGTTGGGACCGAGAGCTTCAGGTTCCCGTCTTTTTTCTTCTTCTTCTTCTTCTTTTTTTTTTGCAAGGGGCTGTCTGTCTATATATACATGCGTTAAGTCTATCTAGCGACCAGTCGCGCTCGCGACTTACCGCGCGACCCCGTGACTATGGGCTGGCCCAGCAGCTTCACCCCTCCCGGCCTATCTCCCGGTCCCTTTCCCAAACTGTCGAAGCTTTTTTTTTCTAGAAACCACCGACCAGAGACGGAGGAGACTGCATCGGAGGGAAAAAACCGAGAGCCAGGGAGACGGAGGCGACTGCATCCGAGGAGATTCCTTCACCGGCAGTGGTGGTCGCCGCCCCGCAGGGTGGGGACAAGTAGAGCGGATCTCCGGTGCCCTCAAATGTGAGTAAACGTGCACCCAGCTCTCCTTTCCTCGCTTTGATTTGTGAGCACTTGTGCGGCGGCGGTGCCATGGGGGTTTGGGGGTTGGGGGTTGGGGTGGGGGACACGGCAATAGGGAAGAGGAAGAGGCCATGGGGGCAAAGAGGAGGATGCGTTTCATGCTCATTTCATTGATTAATTTGGTGAACGAGGGTTTTGGTTCATAATTTGTACAAGATTTGGTCAATTTTTCGCAACATTTTATACTGAATTTGTATAAATTTTGGAGGTTTCATGGACCTAGGTATGGTTGGATTTCACAAACTAGAGTAGAGTCAAATCATTCACCGAATACACAGGTTGTGACAGTATATAGTGTCAAATCAACTATATTTTACTGTCAATCTTTTAACCTTCACTAGATACACATATGCTGTGTCTGATTTTTTTGGAGTATCTAGTAATTAATCCACCCATTGTTATATTGTCATTTATACACTATTGTAATAGATTTAGAGTATGTAGTATTAATTTTATCCTCACTCTACAAACATATGTTGTGACATTTAGAGTATACAATGTCAATTCATTGACATTATATTGTGGTGGCAGAGTTGTCACAGAATTTGGATTTGTGTGGGAAGAGCAGAAGACAGTCTGAATTGGCAAATGGGTGGGGGAGTCTGCTGTGTTTTTGTTGGGGTGGGAGGAGTGACATTGTCACGGGATTGGATATGTTGATTTGGGTAGTATCTAGGGGGTACTGTGTAAAAGTACCATATTGACCTGAGCATAGATATTGTGTCATTTTTTTATCATTTTTACAAATCAGTTTATTATCATTTTTACGCATCAGTTTATTGTTACGCCTGTTTTTTTCTAGCATGCCAAGGAAACAGAAATCCGAAAATAACGAACATGATCCCTCTTTGAGAGGAAATCAACAGCAGTTTGAAGTGGTTTGTGATACCTCTCAGTCAGAATCGGGACGGTGAACCTGCTCACAACCTAAGTAAAATAGGAGCAAGCCAAATAGATGTGAAATGAAAGTCCGGAGGTTTGGCAAACGAAACTCTGATGGTGTATTCAAGAGAAAACGAGCATATCAAGGGCAAAAGACATGATGAATGATTGCCATAAAAGCCAGAAGCAACAGGTTATGGTATTCCACCAAAATCTTTCTCTAAAAGCATTTTTTATGTATTTTTTCTCTGTGTAATTTTGTTGCACAACCATCATTTATCAACCTATGATATTTTTTTTGTCAACCTGTATAGTGAAGCATTATCAACCTAAAGACGTTTTTTTGTGTCAACCTATTCAGCCTAGCATTATCAACCTTTGACCTTTTCTGTCTGAACCTATATTTTTGTAGTACTCTATCTTTAATTGCTTCATAAAGCAACGGATCTTTTGATAAGTCAAAACTTATATTTGACTTTTGTTCCTTTTTTCAGCATTTGGATCAGCGGACAGGCTCATTACCATCAACAACAAATTTGAAGAAAACCAACAAAAGGCCATTCAAGGTGTTGCTTTTGGAAGCTATTTGCTGATAAACTATTCCTGTGTACCAGAGAAGTTATCCCATTGTATACGTCGTGTCTAGAAACCTATGTGACATAAGCACCATATATTACTATCAACCTGTATACACCTTGTCTGGCAACCTATATACAACCATCCACATATGACTAGTACATTCAGATTTTACATGCTAACATACTTTTCCTAGCAAGATACTTGCATTTTGGAATGCCAACTTGAGTACATTTAAATTTTATATGCTAAACTATTTTCCGAGAAAGCTTACCTAACAGTCACACAATCTACATGCATCCTAACTATCAACCTACTGTGGAGACATGACATGCGGTTTTAATCAGGACCTGATCCATCAACAACCCTCGTTCCTGGTAAAAGAGTGTACACACAGTAGCCGAATTTGACTGCAACACACTCTTGGGAATCTGCTAGACTTATATTAGACAAACAAACCATAAGTTGGCTTGACTTATTTCCCTGGAATGTCAACCTCTTGCATTCTGACTGTATTTTTTTTGTTCTCTTGCATTCTGACTGCATTTTTTGTTTCAGTGGCCCAAAACACACTGACATTTTTCTACAACGGGGTGCGAGGTGAAAGGAAGGATGCAAAGGGAAAGGCGTGAAGTGATTCTGCTTAGGGGAAAATGGGAAAAGGATGTAAATAGGATAGCATAGATTTGTGCTATTTTTATATGTGAGGAAAAACAGAGATGATTCAAATAGGATTGGATATTTCATGGTACTTTTTAAACAACATATGCAGGATGGAGTGGATAATTTGCGCAATATGCATGTATAAAACTCAATGTTGTGTGGTTGTAAATTAAAACACTTAGTTGAATACAAGAAATATGCTTATGCCATTTCTTTGGCACTGTCTGGTAACCACATACATACTTCAAAACAATTCAAAACAAAAATCACTTTTTTGCTCGAACGTTCAATATAATCCACTGCTCTAAACAAATTTTTTTACACAAACCATCGCTATTGTTCCACCTTGCAGTTCCTTAGTATGTTCACTACAACCACAATAGCCACACGCCAACAGTTTCTTGTTAGATTGCAGACCGAGCGGATGCTTTAATCTTTTAGCCTCCAGACGCCTTGCCTTTTTGTCATTGGCTGTTAATTCAAAACGGGGGTTTCATAATGCTGCAAGAATTGCAAAAGGACAAACCATAAGTCAGCCTGACACATAAAAACCTGCTAAAGTTGGCATAAAGCATGCATATTGGGGATTGACACTATGAACAAATTGAGATTGACACTATGAACGTATTGAGGCTGACACACAAACTATGCTGAGGTTGACACTGTAAATAATCCAACTTGTTTGGGCACATAAGTGGGCATACTTGATTACAGGGACACAACTATAACCACGTAAGGGACAACTGCCTTTAGTTTGAAGAAAGAAACATCAATATCTAGAGATTTAATATTGAGATCAATACATCCATTATACACCAAATATTTTTTAGCTACAACAAAATACACAGGTCCATAGAAACAGAGCATATAGGTTGCATGAAAATAATACACAAATTGGTGCTTCAAAACAAGCTTCTGATGCCAGAAATGACAAAAGGATAAATCAAAAGTCAGGTTGACATAATAACCTTGTCAAATTGACAACACATAGGTTGACAATGCAATACAAATATTAATTCATAGGAGGAAACAAACTCATAGTACTCAAGTCATCACATATGTAGTAGACAAGTTTCCATCTATGCAAAATTACGCACATATCGCAGGTGAACAGAGAGCAAAGGAGGTTGTTACCCGCTCTCTAGATCCTGCTTGCATGTCAATACCTCCAGAAAACATCATATTTTTTTAGCTACTACAAAGCAAACACAAATATTTTACAAAAAAGAGCGCATACATGTTGATAGAAAGAGAACACATCTGTAGCACATGCAAATGCAAACAAAGTTAAGTTAACACACTGGTAGTAAATTAGCAGCTAGCAACAAATTAAGAGTCCAAACTCACGCAAATTGACAGTTTCAAGGTCACTCAATTTGATTTAAAGTTCAAACTTACTAAAATTAGTTTCGCAATATGGGAAATAGTTATAAATAAAATTGACTATTGAAATCTACTCAAGTTGACAGGAATAATATATAGGGTTGCCAACGCAAGTTGACACACTGTTAGCATATAGGTTGCCACATAGCCTAGTCATAGTTTGACATACTGCAAATACACAGAGCATGAATACATACTGCAAATAGTCATGGTTTGGCTAACAACACACAGGTTGACAGCTACAACAAAACATGATGAATTGATAGGGGGACGAAACAAATCTACAAGACTCAAGTTGGATAAGGAGAAAAGATGAATCTGCTCTATAGATCTTTTTTGTGCAGAAGAATTTTTCCCGTGGATTTGCTGCAGCCTACTCCCCTCCTCTGTTCCTACAGAAATTGATAGGGGAGGATGAATCTAGAAGAGAAGGAGACACAGCCTGAAGGAGAACCAATCAGGTGAGCTGCAGCCTAGAATGGAGAGGAGCGGGACACGCACCTGGAAGGAAGGACGGGCAGGCGCGGCCAGGGAGGGTCTACAGGAATCACGATGCAAATCCCGTCATCTCGGATGCGAGCGAGGAGGGGGAAGGCAGCACACTAATCTCGATTTGGGAGGGCGGACTGTAAGAGGAAGGAGGGAGGAGGGGGAACGACGGGATTGCCTCAAAAAGTAAGGTGGGGACGGGGTCGCGCCGTACCCTGTAGCGCGACCCGTCGCGGCATATCGCGGTCCATATACATGATGGGGATCTGAGGCTCCGAGCCTGTGTGGTTCATATGCAGAAGAAGAAAGCCAACCGTCCAAACGCTCAAGGTTAGGCCTTGTTCGTTTAATCCCCGAGTGAATGGGATTGAAGGGGATCGAGGGGGATTTGTTCCCCTACAAGTCACTTGGGGATCCAATCCTCCTCAATCCCCTCCATTCCATCCCTCCATGGGATCAACCGAACAAGCCCTTAGGGAATCTGATCGTCTCGATTTTTAGGACCACGGTGAAGATTAAAGAAAATATGTAGACCGGACCAATCATTATCCATCTTCCTCGAGATGGCGATGGCGTTTGTCGTTCTCACTGGCGATGCGCTCATGGAGGGGGAGGGGCTCTATCACCATTCACCATACGCCCGCACATCCCATTGACAGGGTGCATTTCCCAGTGGTTGTGTGACGAGCCTTGTTTAATTCTAAAAAGCAACTTCCAAATGCACTATAAAAAAAGAAAATTCTTCATTATATTAAAATATCATAACATGCATGTAGTACTAAATATAGATGAAATCAAAAACTAATTGCACAATTTTGTTGAACTCTGCGAGACGAACATTTCGAGCCTAATTAATCAATTTTTGGACAATTTTTCGTACATGCAAACGAAAACGAAATGCTACAGTGGCGTAATGATTACGAAGAGACCTCAAACTTCCAAATTTAGGGTGGGAACTAAACAAGGAGTCTGCTGACTTAACTGCGCGTTATCTTGTCATTGTCTCACAGTCACAGTCACACTCACACTCACACTGACATAAAGACTCGTACCTGCAAACAGAAGATTTGTCTCTGACATGTGGAACTCATGGAACCCAGGTCTGTTGGTGAACAAGCAAACCCTCAAACAGCTTATTGCACACTAACATTTGGAACAACCAAAGCAGCTAGGGCTATCGGAGCTTAATCTTTCATCTCTTCAAGCAGCCTTTGTGGCTTTGGATTGACTTCTCTTGGTCATTGAAGATGTGCCTATTTCTTTCCCTCCAATGGACAATGCGACGAGGATTCTTTCCCGAGCTGGAGGTCGACTCTCCAGCGAGCTCCTGGAACCAATCCAAAAAATATTGAGGTTCCGGCCAAGCCGATGGGCACAAATTGGGGCCATGATCCAATCATGGATCGCCTGCCACATGCTCCACATCGATTCTCCTATTATTCTTCTAAAAACAAACAACCCAGATATGTGGCGGCGCCTGAAATCCGGCCACTTCTCTTCATCATGCTTGATTGTAGCCAGCAGTTGCTACACTGACACTGTCACACTGGATGTAACAACCGCGAACACAAAAATCTGAGTGGTGGATACATACAGCATCAACCAAAAAACAAATACAACCAGCGTCACCAACTATAATTTCCGAATGAAAGAAGCTGATCTTAATCGCTGGATGCATTTGCATGCCAAGTAGCAGAAACAGATGCTAACGGTTCGGGTGCAAAAACCGCAGTAGTACAAGACTTAGACAGCCAAGGAAAATAGATCTTCTGTCATCCTGTATGAAACTGTCAAATCTATGACTTACCTCGCCTGCCTCAGGGTTCATTGGGATATTAGCAGACAATAGAACATTGTATACAGCCGTATTGATCTATGATTAAAGAGGTATATCTTGGATAATCTAGACAGGTCAGTGTAAGTGAGGTAAAAAAAATGTGCACATATATATGATAATCTAGACATGTGAGGTAAAAATAACACAGCTAGCAAAAAGACTCTGAATACACAAATGCAGGAGCTCCCAAATAGTCATAGTTACTGTTCAGAAACATTTCTAATGAATGGAATTCTGAATTCACAAATGCCAATTGTCTGAACACATACATATGCAGTAACATAGTACGAGAAACACAAATGGTTGCCCGGATGTGTTTTACCACTGGAAAAAAGTCAGTATGTGTGTGTTTTAGACTTGTGCCTGCATTGAATTTCCGGAAATCGACAACATGTCTATGCTGATTAATTAAATCTAGTTTTCAGACAGTTAGCCGCAAAAAAAAATCTAGTTTTCAGAAGATTGATGAGAAAAATAATAGCTACTGTACTTTAACCTAGTGCATCTGGTGTCTGGAAATGACAGCATGTTTAGGATGATTAGGTAAATCTAGTTTTCAGAAGATTTATGGAGAAATTAGGTCCATAACTTTGGGTTAACTTCAGAATCTGTTTCGAAAATGAATTACATGTTCAGGCTTATTACATACACCAGATTTAATACTGAACCTACATTTTGGTACAGTTGATTCATCTATTGAGTCATCAGTTGATGACTCAACTGTACCAAAATGCAGATTCTGTATTAAAAACTAGCATGGTGACTCCATCAGTTGATTTTGATAAATAAAAGGGTGTTATATGCCTATATGACAACATTTGATTCAGTAAATATAATGAACTGACAGATGCAAAAGAAAAAAAACTGAATAACGAATAACTGAAAAGCATCTGTAGTCCATCGTAGTTGCCTCTGTCTGCTAATGACGAGTTGAGTATGGGCGGGTGAGCGTAGGGGCCCCGGAGCCACCCGTCGGCGACGCGGCGGTTCGCCGCCTCGGTGAGGTGGATGCCGTCCCAGTTCACGAACGCCGCCGGGTCCGCGCAGGCGTTCACGCCGGCCATCCCGCACACGGCGCCATGGTTTTAAATAGCGGGCTAAGGGGTTCAGCGGTTGGGTCAAAAAAAACAGCTAATAGCGGCTAAACGAGGCTATAGCGGATTATAGCGGCTAAATTGTACATTATTTCAAATAATGGTTTTCTTTCTCAAAAGGCTATAGCAAGACTATAGCGGGAGATTTAAAACCTTGCACGGCGCTGAAGTTGAAGTTGTACCTCCCAGCGCCGCCGCCACAGCAGCACCGCAGGCCGCCGCCGTCCGCTACGTCGAACCCGTACCGTCCCGGCGCCGCCGCGAAGTCGACGATGGGCTTGTAGAAGTCGGCGTAGATGATCCTCACGCCGGGGAACCTGCCGCCGAGCCGCGCCATGGCCTGGCGGAGCTGCGAGTTGTGCTCCCTGGACAGGAGGTTGAGGTCCTTGAGGCACCCGGTGTCCGGCTCGTAGGCGGCGGCGTCCTGGCTGGCGAAGCTCACCAGGTTCGCCGGCGTGCACCCCAGCGGTGACACCCCCGACACCACCACCGTCTTGCCGCCTGCCCTGATCAGTTTCTGCGCGCAGCAATAATTAATGAGATTGGATGAACTGTCGCTGATTCGATCACACCTGGAAATTGTGATCACACTCATTGAATGCCACGCCGCCTACCTCCGCGGCGGCGCAGATCGTTCCGACCACCAGAGGCACGCGAGACCGCACTTCGTTGACACTCTTGTTGCCGGCCTTCAGCATGAACGTGTAGTCGTTCCAGCTGAACTCCCCGATGACGAACAGCGCCGTCGCGAAGAATTCCTGGCATGCTAGCAGAGATGGCAACGATGCAGAGTGCGCAAGTGTCAGTTTCAGGGTCAGAATTAATTCCTCCCTAGTTCCATGGTGTCTCACGAGCTAATTACCTTTGGGCGAGTCGCAGAGGGATGGCTTCATGGCGTCGAACCACCCGAGCTGGTCGGTGAGGGAGATGTTATACCTAGTGACGCTCGTGTCGCCGTCCTGCACGAAGAACGTCCGGTTCAGCGCCGTGGCTCCGGCCACCGCGAAGTTGGCGCCTTGCCGGAAGCTCTGGTTCGTCGCCATGGACGGCGGAAGGAGAGGGAGCCCCAGAGCTTCAGCTGCGTGCACATGTTATTACACATCAAATGAAAAAAAAATTGAACGAACGAAATGAAAACTTATTCTTCCTTTTAAAAAATGAAAACTTGTACTCGGAAAGGAACAAATGAAAACTGTCCAATCGTCTTAAACTAATGTTTTGAGACCAAAAAGCTATTTCCAAGACTACTGTACTTGCTTGCCGGAAGGAGACGAAACGAGCTTATTAGCTTACCGATGAAATCGATGGCCAGTCTGCCATCAGAGATGCGTCCTGTGGGGTGGCCAAAGAAGGTCATCCCGTACGGCGGGTTGATTATGAGCAGGCCGGGTGTCGTCGGGCCGCCGATGATCACGAAGTTGCCGGTGTCAGTGAAGGAGTCGCCGAAGCTAAAGATGGAGGTGTAGTTGGTTTGGACGGAGGAGGAGAATCTCCAGAGTAGCAGAAAGGCCTGAATGAAGAGATTAACGAGCCGCATCGTGGACAACCAACCTTCCGATCGAAGAAAGGGATTCAGAGATTTCAGACTTTCAGGGTTCCCGTCCCTTCCAATTTCCAAACGAAACACAGCAGCCAGTAGGTTTCTGATCGCGATGGGATCTGTTTCAAGAGTCAGCGACCAACGCTCCCATTATATCGATCAAAAGAGAAAACAACAAGAAAATAAAAATACGACTAACTCTTAAAGTGGTAATATTATCGTCACGCGCGTGGGACCCACCGAGAAGACTAAATTAAAGAAGGAAGCCGGGACCAATCATTGTCACTAACTGCTTCTGATGGCTCCACGGCACCCTTCTTCACTGCACTGCCGGGGAATACTGATTATATTGATGGACTCGGGGCATCATAATTTGGAAAAAAAAGTCCTTTTTCCGTCCCTCAACTATTGTCTAAGTCCGGCTTTCATCCCTCATCTCTAAAACCGGATATTTGTGGTCCTCAACTCTGAAAATCGGTTGTTTTTCGTCCTCAGCAGTTTTGAGAGTGGTTTTGGAGGGGGGTAAATTGAGCTCCGGTTAAAAGTTTGAGGACGTAAAATGTTTTTTAATGGTTATGCAAATATTTCTTTTCTAAGAATTATTATTAAAACAATGCTAAAGTCTAGTTAAATCTTATAAATTTCAAAGAAAATATTTAGATCTGAAGAATATGAGACTAGTTTTATATCTTCATCGAAATCATCTTTTCAGACCACGATATACCAAGAAACTAGTATGGCTCCAAACTAGGCATCAAAAGAAAAAACATGATTTGAGGTAACATATTTTTCTAGTCTAAAATAAAATTTATATAAATTTTTAAGATTAAATCATATTTTATAAATTTTTAATTTTTTGAAGAAAAAAGTATTTGCATAACTTTTTTTAAAAGACTATTTTACACCCTCAAACTCCAAATAAAGTCCAATTTACCGCCTCTAAACCACTCTCAAAACCGCTGAGGATGAAAAACAACCGGTTTACAGAGTTGAGGGACCATAAACATCCGATATTAGAGATGAGGGATGAAAGTCGTACTTAGACAATAGCTAAGGGACGGAAAAAGGATATTTTTCTCAGAATTTAGGCGACCTAACAAAATCTGACCGGTAATTTTGCTCATGGACAGTAGAGAAGCATGAAATTGACCATAAGAAATTGCTTAATTTTATCTTCACTGGAGGGCACTTTTTATTTATGTCAATTTGCCACAAGACATCGTAACAAATAAAGTATTAATTTATAAGCTCATGTACTGTCAAAAGTCAATCTTGCCTTTAATAACATGAGGTTCACAAGTTAGTTTTCTCCTCACCTCTCTGGCCGCTCCTTGCTCCTAACAAACTCCTCGCACACCGCCCTGCTCTCTATCTTGATGCGCCTAAACCGTAGCGAGAAAAAAATAAAAAAAATGTGTGGGGCTCAGTTTAACAAGGGTAAAAATGACTTCTCGTGCTTTTCCTCTCTCCTCTAATCAAAAAATAAATATCTTATTCGCTCGAGTGTCCATCAGGTAATTGCCAAACTTAAAGAGTGTTCATGAGCAAAATTCGAATTAAACGATGTTTATCGATAAAGACTAAAGAGTGACATTGAATGGTGTCTTACAGCAAAATTTCCCAAATCTGACGCAGCACATCCATTTATTCCCGTGACTATCAAAACAGGAGAGGCGTGTGCATCGCTTCTGTGACGCTAGGCAGTGCTGAGGTTGAGGATGGGCGGTTGGGCGTAAGGTCCCTTGAGCCAGCCATCGGCGATCCGGTGGTTCGCCGCCTCGGTGAGGTGCACGCCGTCCCAGTTCACGAACGCCGCCGGGTCACCGATGGCGCCGACGCCGGGCATCCCGCACGCCGCGCTCAGGTTGAAGTTGTACCGCCCGCCGCCGGCGCCGCAGCAGGCCCGCAGCGCGCCGCCCGCGCCGCCGCCGGCGAACCCGTACCGGGCCGGGGACGCCGCGAAGCCGACCACGGGCGTGTACAGGTCGCCGTAGGTGATCCGGGCGCCGGGGTGCCGGCCGGCGAGCCCCGCCAGGGCGCGCCGGAGCTGCGAGTTGTGCGCCTGGGACAGCAGGTTCAGGCTCTTGAGGCACCCCGTGTCCGGCTCGTAGTCGGCGGCGTTCTGGCTGCCCAGGAACACCAGGTTCCCCGGCGCGCACCCCAGCGGCGATAGCCCCGACACCACGATCGCCGTGGCGCCGTCGTTGATCAGCTTCTGAATGAATGAACACAGCAACAGTGGAGGAAGAGTTTTAAGTATTTCTTCTTCGATCGATCGATCATGCCCGATCGGGTCTGATTTATTTCTTGCATGTTTTGTTGTGTTTATTTTACCTCCGTGGCTGCAGAGATTGTCGCCACGATTCGAGGCACGTAAGATTGCACCTCGGCGACGCTTTTGCCGCCGCTGACCAACATGACCCCGTAGTCGTTCCAACCCAGCTCACCGACCACGAACAGCGCCTTTCCGAAGTACTCCTTGCATGCTACAGAGATCGAGAGCAATAATATAATGCAGTGTACGTTAAGCTTGTGTTGTGAGTACAAACATGATGATTGATGAGCGACCAGATCGATAGATGACCGGACGAGGAATTAGAATTACCTTGCGGTGAGCTGCAGAGCGAGGGCTTCATGGCGTCGAACCACCCCAGCTCGTCACCGAGGGAGATGTTGCTAGGAGGAGGAAGCCTGACGCCGCCGGCGTGCACGTCGGCTGCTCCGTCCTGTTTCAGTGTCGTGGCTCCGGCCACCGCAAAGTTTGCGCCTTGCTTGAAATTTTGGTTCTTCGCCAATGAGGGCGGAAGGAGAGGCAGGCCCAGTGCTTCAGCTGAGTACATTATACACCGACGGCGAGAATCATATACCTTTGCCAGTGCTCAAATGAAGAACAGCCAAACGTACATACAGACGCTGAATCCACGCCGGAAAAAAAGAAGAACTTACCAATGAAATCTATGATCAATCTGCCGTCAGAGAGGCGGCCGGTGGGATGCCCAAAGAAGGTCATCCCGTACGGCGGTTTAGTTATCCATAGATTGGGTGTCCCCGGGCCAGAGAGGATGACTTTGTTGCCGGTGTCAGTGTAGGAATCACCGAAGCTAAAAATGGAGGTGTATTGGGTTTGCGTCGAATAAGAGAAGATGGAGAGTAACACAGAGACCTGCAGGCAAAGAATTATGTGCCTCATTGTAGGTCCTGAAGAACAGTGTCTTCGGTTTCTACCTCTTTCTCGAGAAATGTTCTAATCGTGTAGTATTTCCGAGCATGGTACCTCAGGTTTTGTTTTATAGAGAACATGTTACACCGTAATTAACTTGTTACTGTTTGTGCTAATGTTATGTATGGCACTAATAACATTCAGATAAAAATTGGTCTGGACCTTTTTAGCAACTGATATCTCTCCAATCAATATATACCATCAAAATATATATGGGGACAAACTCATTTCGTAGTAATTAATCAATTTCCTAAAAATGAGGTGTATTGGGTTTGCGTCGAATAAGAGAAGCTGGAGAAATTAATTTCACTCAAAATCAAGAGGTTTCCTCCACTGATTAATTTCTGTATTATTATTGCAACAATTAAAGGTACAATGGAGAAATTAAACCACACATAAGGGTCCAACCTTTTGCAAAATTATATACTTCTCCATTGTTGTTCTTGCTCGTGATTGAAGCAAATATCAGGTAACATCTTGTTGGAACATATAAATAGTGACATTAGCATGGTCCATGTATGTCATGCTATAATTAAGCTAGGTTGAAATTAAAGTTAGTTGCTTTCAAGCCTCGTTAATTCCTCTTGTATGGAGCAATATATTAAATGGGAACATTACCCGCATGATTTTGTTGAAATTTATATGAATTTTGCACTGTTAGACAAGAACCCCACTATATAAGAGATTATCTCAGAGGGTACTCAGGGTTTGACAAAGAATCACAGGTTTAATTCACATACAAGTAACACCATCATTCTTCTCCTCTTCAATCAATATATGTTTCCTTGAGCATAACAACACATACTAACCTAGCTTTTGAGGGGAGGCAACGATATCAATGATAGGAGTGAAGAAATCGGCATAGATGACTTTTGCATCTCTGTGCTTGGTTTGGACATTCTTGATGGCTGCCTGCAGCAGCGAGTTGTGGTAAATGGCCAGGTCATTGAACTGCTTCAGGCAGCCGGTTCGTGGGTCATAGCCTGCAGGATCGGCGCATGGAAACATGGCTAGGATCGGCGGTGAGCATCCCATCGGCGGGATCCCGGGGACGACCACCGTCTTCGCCCCCTGCTTGATCACTCTCTGACAAGATTTTACACAGGATTGTCAGATCACTCTGATAAGATTTTACACAGGATTGTCAGTCAGAGCCCAATCCTCTTGCTGCTCGATCGCCTGGATGACACTTGACATCATATACGTGTCAGTTGATTACCTCTGTTGCCATCGAGATGGTTTTGACCACGTCTGGGACGAAGCATCTGATCTGCGACAGGTTCTTCCCGTAAACAGAGAAGCTGTAATCGTTGACGCCGAACTCTCCCATGAAGAAGAGTGACTTATTTATCCACACCTTGACCATCTGTAATCGTTGGAGCATCTAATTTGGAAACAACTTTGTACATGTGTGCTACAGTACTATACGTAATTGATCGAGTAGTACACACCTTGGGAATGAGAAGGGTGGCACAGCGACGGCTTGAGCGACTCGAACCACTGCAGCTGCACGGCACGACGGCAGAGCTGGTGTTGAGAGCGAACCGACCGACGACGGCGATGTCTCTGTAGAAACTGGCGTCGCGAGCGAAGGCGCCGGCCACGGCGAAGCTGGCGCCTTGCCGGAAGCTGCCGTCGTGCGCCAGGGACGGCGGCAGGAGCGGGAGCCCCAGCTTCTCCGCTGCGCATGCACAAGCCGAGCGAGAGCACGTCCACATCACACAATTCACCAGATATACATCTATAGCCACAGCGCGTGCTTGCTAATTACGTACCGATGAAGTCGATGACGAGGCGGCCGTTGGAGTTGCGGCCCGTAGGGTGGCCGAAGAACGTCATGCCGTAGGGAGGCCCTGCGGCCGGGGCGACGAGAGAGTGCGCGGCGAAGACGACGATGTCATTGCCGGTGTCGGCGTAGGAGTCGCCGAAGCTGAAGATGGAGGCGTAGCGCCGGCGGACGGGGAGGGAGGAGGAGACGGTGGCCCCTGTCCCCGTGGAGGCGAGGAGGAGAACCGAGAGGCCGCAGAGCAGCTTCATCGGATGGTAAAGGAAGGTTGATTATGGACGATGGCTGACGCGACAGGCGGCATATATATATATATATATATATATATATATATATATATGATATATATAGTATATATATATATATATATATTATATATATATATATATATATTATATATATATATATATGTATATGTATGTAAAATAGACGGCTCGGCACGATGTGCGCACGCGGATTTCCAGTGTTGTGCTGCTGCATCGGCGGAAAAATGTTTCAACGTCAGGCGGCGGCGGCCGTGGATGGGCAAGTTGGCAACTGAAAATTCGGCGTGTCAACTGCTAAAAGTGAAGAAATGGGCGGATTTTCCTTGCCGGGCAGCCGACGTCTCTCCCCTTTCGCCTGACAAAGTGTCGTCGATTCAAATCCAAAGGGTGCGTAGGCCCAACACAATTATGTGAGTAGGCCCAACTAAAACCCAGCAGCATGATTTGAGCCCATAAAAAGTGAACCAAGGCCTGCAAATTTGCAAATGTGCTTTCAAAGTAAAATGATTAGATCACCAACTGAGATTATCTGTTTGGCCTGTTCTTTTCTCTCTTATTGGGCAGGGTTGCAGAAAGGCGAGGATAAAGGTGCTATGGAGAAGAGCGTGGAAATGCTCAAGGCTGCTGCAATCCAGTTCCACCCACAGGAAGTGGGGCAAGAGGATACTGGTGTGGTGTTACTTCAGTGAAGCTGATCAAGTTGAGCGTGAGCAGGGGTGCTTCAAGCTGTTAGGCATTCTGTCTGTGGTAGTTTTTCTGGAAATGTTGTAAATAGAAAAGCTGGTGCTCTCTGTGGAGCTTGGGAAGTGTTTTGGTGGATAGTCTTTTTTTGCCTGCTGTAGGTTCGATTGGGGACTGTTGTGCGCTTTTGGACAACTGGGCTGTTGTTACCCTCTGTGTAACAATTGCTCAGTTGGGTATGGGCTAGAGGGAGAGCCCCAGCTCGGGTTCAGACAGACAGCGACTGCTAAAAACTTTGTAATTTCGTTGCCATATGGGAATGAAACTCGGGGGTACCTGTTGTGGAAAAAAATGTGCTAGGAATTTTGCTTTTGCTCATATGGTGGTGCTGGATGTTCACCTGCCAATCACCCATGGAACTAACTGGTACGAAACGTGAGTTACTCACTCATGTTCAAGGCTTCAAGCCTTTATAAATTAGGATCCCTCCATAAGTTCGTACCCAGAGCAGAATAAGAACAGAGCAAGCAACAGAAAATGGCGCTGAATCTCCTTCCCGCTCAATTTCCTTGACTATGAGAAGCAGTATACAAAGCTATGCTACTACACATGCATTATTCTGAATTTTTTGGTGTACATTTGCACGTTATGATGGACCTGCTGAACGCCATGGTGCACAAAGCCTCTGAAGAACAGATACAGAAGCCAAGTGCAGTTCAGCAATTGCAGCATAGGGCATTAGGGCCTCCCTGTATGGTAACGGAAAAAAAAACGGCATGGTGTGCTTCGCGTACGCCCATCATGTTCCTATCATCATGGAAAGGACGCCTGATCTGATCAACAAGGGAGGTAGGCCAATCATTCCTGCTTGTACACTGTATACTGTCGTCTTCCACCATCTACATCTCATCTGTGCTCAAGGAGAAGACGAGGGACATTTGTTTGTCACTCGCGGGAAGCAGGACGTACGCCGCTGGCCGTAGCACCTGAGCTCCACGGCATGGCGAACACGCCACTGCGACGTCTGGTGGCGAGGCAGATATGGCGGGGCGCATCCTTGCTGGGCGATTGTCTGGCTCCACCCCATCAGACGCCGGCGGCCGGCCTGCATGCATCGTGGGTCAATCTCCTGACGCCGGACATCGCCGCATCGGCGTCGGTGCGACGTGCGCGCGTCGTCACGGCGCGCCGGCCGACGACGGCCGAGTCGCTGCGAGCATTGCGTCGCGTCGTCACGGCCGATGGCGAGCCCCTCGACGCCGATCTCGCACACGATCACGTCGTGCCTGCTGGAGGTGGACGCCCGCAAGAAGCACCACGACCCGGCCGTGCGCTCGCGGCGAAGCACCGGCGGGGGTGGACGGTATTTGAAATACCGACCACCCCTTGGGTCCTTGAGAGCCCTTGGATGGAGCACTTGCGGCCCAGATCGAGGTCGCGGGCCGCGTGGTCAACAGTTGACTCGGTCGTCCTTGTCAGGCAGGCGCGGGAGCAGGGCGACGCCGTGGCACGCTGGAGGAGTGGAGGGCGGACGCTAGAGCGCGATGCGGCACGGCGGCGTTGCTCGTGCTCTGGGTCGATCGCGCGCTCGGCGCTGGGCGGAGCATCCAATCGAGTGCCCGGGCAAGGAGACGGAGATGAACGCGGCCGACGGCTCATTCAAACATCGGCGTTCTCGTCAAGCAGTGCGAGTTTGCATTGCAGTTTCCAGTGGACCACGGATCAGCAGGAACAGCAAATGAATGGCAACCTGAACTTCGGCCTGTCTGGGCAAAGCCGAGCGTGTCCCTCGCGCGGCGCATCGATCAGACGCCGGGACGCATGCATCGCTGGTCCAATCTCCTGACGCCGGGCAGTGGCGTCGCGCCACGGGCGAGCAGCGGTGGCGAGCTCCTTGCCTCCTTGCGGCCTGAAACCCCGACCGGGGGTGGACGGTATCTGAAATACCGACCACCCCTTGGTGCTTCAGAGCCGTTGGATGAAGCACCTGCGGCCCAGATCGCGATCGCGGGCTGCATGGTCAATGGTCGACTGGGTCGTCGTCCTTAGACCTTAGGCAGGCACGGGAGCTGGGCGGCGCCACGCCGGAGCGCGATGCGGGCATGGCGGCGTTGCTCGAATGCTCGATCACGCGCTCTGATATTAGCAGACAGGCGCACAACAATTCCCGGGAGGTGAACGCGGCCCGCCAAATCATACCACGTTGCCGTCCCCGTCGAGCTGGTGCGAGTTTGCAATGCCGGTACTATTGAACGAAGGGTCAGCAGGAACAACAGAGGAATGGTGCGTTCTGCTTCTGCCTGACGGAGCAAGCAACAAAAATGGCGCTGAATCTCCTTCCCGCTCAATTTCCTTGACTATGAGAAGCAGTATACATACAGAGCTATGCTACTACAGCAATATCAACAGAAAAAAATCACACACCAAGCAGGTGTGATGTGCCCCCTCCAAAACAACACAAACAAACAACGCAATAATCTAAACCAATTAATCTGAACAGAGCGCGCGCATCGATCCTTATTTCCCCTTTGCCGTTTCGTCTCCTCTACATAGCAACCATCAATTTGCTTTGCAGGTGTCCCGTCCCGGCGTACGTGCAGACAAGACGAACTCTGTACCGGCCGGCTAGCCGGCGCTGGATGATGATCGACTAGCCGAGGTGCTTGTTGTCGAGGATGGGAGGGTCGGCGAATGGCCCGTAGAGCCAGCCCTTGGCGATGTGTCCGTACGCTGCTTCAGTGAGATGGATGCCGTCCCAGCTCCAGTGGTTGGAAGGGTCGTCGCAGGAGTAGGCTCCTGGCTCGCCGCACTTGGAGGTGAGGTTGAAGTTGTACTCGCCCACGCCCGGAGCGCCGCAGCACGCCCGCGGCGTCTGCTTCAACATCCCTGCATTCGCAAAGAAAACACACGAGGAGAAAACATCGTCAGACCACATGCCATATTGCTCGCCTTTTTTTCGTCATCCAATCGTCAACGACGTCGGTCCTACGCCGCCGTTCGTTCGTTCTTTCCCGATGAAAGGAAAATACTAGCAAGGATGCCATCGCGCATGTATGGCGTGTGTGTGCATTAGATTGTTTCTTTTTTTAATTGAATTGAATTGGGATAAGATTGTTAAGAGGGGGGAGTATGGCCATGAGTGAGTGATTGAACTGAATATCTCGTTTGATAAATTCCATTCCCAACCCGGATTGTCCGGATCACGTACAGCTTGTGTCGTACTTGTACTCAATCTTTTGCCTGTTCGTTCTTCGCTCCTCGGCGCGACGACAAAATCTTTTTAAATATAAACATATACTGTATTCAGGACATATGGGCATTGCGGTATTCGTCTTTGTCGTGAGCTATGCGTCCAAATTTGGCGACGCGTACGCAGCACGGTTGACGTGGCAAGTACCCAAGCCATAGCCATGGCACTTGCTTGTAGCTGCTCATTTTTATGGGTTACTACAGTCGTTTCTGACGAACATTCAAAGTTAGCAGGGAACCGTTGAGTCTCTTTCACGAAAAGTTTGTCAATGTTAGTTCTACCAATCGTATATTCGTATTGGTTCATTGTTTACCGCTCAAAAATAATAAAAAAAAAAGTTAAAAGAGTAGGTGTGCATAGACCGGCGACTAATCGTTGGTATACCAATACCATATCATGAGGAGCAACTTGTCGTCTATGAATCATGTATGCAAAAGCAGTCGTGTCTATTATTGCTGAATGATTACATGATAAAAGAAAATCAATTAAGCTGCTGGAAGATTGGAGGTTGAATATGTCCAACTGAATTATTGGACAACCCCAGATTCGAATAATATAATTCGGCCCTTGTACTTCTCTTCGTACTAGTCGACTTCGTGGCACTAGCTAGCTATTAGTGATGATGTACTTGTCTTCGTCCCTACTAATAATGGACGTCGTGGCACTAGCTATTAGTGATTGATGATATACAAGTGCATGATGGATGGAGTACATACATGATACATTTGGCTACTGATTTGCTTTTGTTGTTCTCTGTTTCTGAGGGAATCCTGTGGGCTTCTGGATGGGTTACTGACACTCTGACATCCCAATTGCCCACACAGCTAGCCCCAGTGTTGAACACTGTAATTAAAATCCTACTGTTACTGCACGACTACCTAAAATTTTCAAAAATAAAAAACCCTGCACGGCTAGGTACTACGGGCCGGCAATTGGATAGCACGTACGTATAGTACGTCATCCAGGAAAGGTCCACGGCTCGCACATCACATGGGGCTCAGCTCGTGCAACTAACCAAGGTGCATGTTTTATCATTAGACTTAGGACAATGTTGCAATTGACACGGTCACATACTCACATGCATGTGTGGTCGCACAATGCAAAAGCAAGTACACACACACCAGCTACATACTACTCCTAACCGACTTAATTATTCCACGAAATCTTTTCCATGGAATATAGTATTATTCGACCCAGGGTTTTATTATTTTAACGATCTATATAAACTCGATCATTGTTCCAGGACATGACAGAAGCAGGCAGCGAGGGTTCGTTTCGTCTACTTGATTACCCTGTCGTCATCGCTAGTTAGGCGTCGCCTTCAACCACAAAGCGAGCTCTCTGGGCATAGGCATCGAAGCCTGCTGGAAACTAACACCCCGGCCGGCCATCTTTTTCCTAGCTATTCATACATATTCAATTCATTTCATAGCCTGAATACGTCATAGCTAGGGAGTGCCTGTTCAAAGTTGCTTGCTTGGCCGATCACGAAAACAAGGCCCGGGAGAACGAACGCCAACCACCCTGCTTTATTTGATCTTTTCCGGATGCATGATCGCGAGGCCTCGCTCGTGAACCAGCAATGGAACAAAATAATCTGACCAGCAACGTACCATCCCTGAATTATTTCACTCGACCATCGCCTCCATAATTATCAGCTACATCCACGACCGGAATCAAATTATGGTATATTTACTAGTAGTACATGTATGATGTCGCTCGTGTTGCGGTTGCTTTCTTGCTGAGTTGTATTATAGCCTAATTTAATCGATCGGCCAGACAGAGTATAGCTAGCTAGTTTCAGAATGGACTGATTCTTCTCCGAAGCAAGCACAAAAGAATGGACTATTCTCATCTCATCTCAACTAAGATTTTGTCTCCGTTTGGATTTTATAACAACGGCGGGGAGGAGAAGGTGACGTGGACGTGTGGCGCGCATGGGACCCAGGTGTCAGCGGCCCACGTTGCCGTAACGAACCGAACTAGCTACCGAATCGAACTCTCGCTCGCAACAACCTCAGACGACGCACGGTGGGGGTGCCGTGACCCCCCGGCCGCCGCCGCCGCCGCCGCCCGGGAAGAAGATCGAAGATTAGAATTCAGGCGCATCAATCAGCCAAACGATCAGGCCGGCATCAAGAAAATCCAGTAGTAATTAATGAACTGACCGTATTTGTCGGGGTGGAGGACGAACTGGATGGCCGGCGTGTAGTAGTCGGCGTAGACGATGCGGACGCCGGGGTGCTTGGCGCGGAGCTGCGCGAGCTTGCGCTGCAGCGCGGCGTTGTGCGCCCAGGACAGGGTGTTCATCTCCTTGATGCAGCCGCTCCGGGGCCCGTAGCCCTCCGGCTGCTTGCGGAAGATGGAGAGGTAGACGGGGAAGCAGCCGATGGGGAGCACGCCGGGCACCACCAGCTCCACGGCGCCCTCGGCGATCAGCTTCTCCACGCCGGCGCCGATCGACTCCACCACGTGCGGGATGAAGTCGTGCGCCTCCGAGAGGGGCCGGAACGCGAAGAGCGGTGTGGAGGGAGCCCGAGTTCCAGACGGTCTTGCCGAGGCCGCGCTCCACGAAGAAGGGCGTGTCCAGCGACGTCGCGCCGGTGATGGCGAAGTTGGCGCCGCGGTGGAACGTCGCGTTCCGAGCCTTGGACGGCGGCAGCAGCGGCAGGCCAAGCTCCTGCGCTGCTCGATCGATCGCCATGGACAAAGCCAGCCAGTCAGAACGTACAGTTGCTACTATATCTGCGATGATCACTGATCGAGATATCACGAATGCGTTACGGCGTACCGATGAAGTCGACGACGAGGCGGCCGTCGGAGCACCGGCCGGTGGGGTAGCCGAAGAAGGTCTTGCCGTAGGGCAGCTTCGCCGTGGCGAGGTAGTCCGGGATGCCGTCCACCACGAGGTTGCCGGCGTCCACCAGGGAGTCCCCGAAGTTGAAGATGGCCGCGTACTCCCGCGCCATGGCCGGCGCCGCGAGGACGACGAGGGCCACGAAGCACGCCACCACCAGCCGCCGGCACGCCATGGCCAACGGAGTTCGACGGCACGATACGACACGACACGAGCTGTGTATGTGTTGCTTTGCCTCTGCTTCGTCCCTGCACGGCTGGTTTAAATCCCCGTGCGGTGCGGGAGAGCTGGTCGCCGGGCCGTAGGTAGGTACGGCGTGCTTAAATTAATGAGGGGGTTTACTTGTCCTGATTGAAGTGCAAGAAGGGTACTGCAACTGGGTTAATTTGATAGTTATTTGATCAAGTCTTTGATGGGACGATCATGACCACGATGTCTCATATGCTTGAGCTTTTTTTTTTTTTAGGGCAATGTCATATGCTTGAGCTCATGAGCTGGGTCAATAGTCTCAAAGCACGATGCATCGATCCTTCTTTTAACGGGTTTCGTTCGGGTTGCGCTGCTAACCCTCAGCTCGTGTCATGTGGAGGATCGGGGTAATTGATTAATTAACCAGCAGACCCGGTTTAGGCACACATGCATGGAGGAATCTTCTTATCGAGTGCGTGCAGTGGCGAGGAGAACGGGAGCAAGAACATGCGTTGAATTATTGTCTTTGCAGCTAGGGATTAGTTAGTTGACCTTCATTTCGATCAGAGTTGACATTCTGAGCTCTTTTGTCAGGGATGTCTTGCGATTGGTTCGCATCTCAAGCACCACACATCTATTATCACCCGAAACACATTTTGTACCCCCGTTAAAAAAGAGAACCTTTTGCTTGGGAAGATTCTTAGTCGATGGATCTCACTGTACATGTATCCCAGTCGAGATAGTAGGTCGTCTAAAAAAAGGCCGGGTTGATGGACAAGTGCACATCATCAAACGTAGCATCTATCTTTCAAAAAAAAAACGTAGCATCTGATTCAGACCCGGAAGTGACTTGTGCAAGTGGCACTTGCACACGTGGAAATAGGTGTTTGGTTACACTGGTGGATGCAAAGCTGATGTGGTAATTAGTGCGCGATTAGTAGTAAATATTAAGTCGTAATAATGCATTTTTTAAAAATAAGGATAACAGTAAGATAAAGCATGCTAAAACCATACTCTCAAGAAATAATAACACGTATTTCTTTTAATTTATCTCATACAAAATGTCTTTCTGCAAGCAAACATATACTCTGTAAGCGGGCAACCAAACACACCAGAGTAAATTCGCAACCCGTCATTGACTAGTACTACTGGAGTACGCATATCTTATATATACCAAGTATACGATCGAATAGAGAAGCTCCGAATCACATGTGCTGCAGAGCCAATAGAAGGCGGCATCGCCCCGTAGAAGTCTGCACGCTCACGTTTCAGAGCAAAGGAGGATGTTCATGGTGGTTGCGCCATTCCTGTCATGGATGACAACGCCGCCTCCGAGCTGTCCATATGCAAACAGGGATGTGTGCATCCGTCATGGATGGAAAATTCCTTGATGCTGCATTGACCCTGATCATCATTTGCTTGGCTTAGCTCTGTTTTATCTTTTGGTTTTTCTGAAAAGAATTTGCTCGGCTTAGCTCACAGAATCCTCTGTATTCTATCTATCCTCCGTATCTCTGCACGTCCTGTACGCACAAACCACAGCTACGTCTCAGAATTCTGTCTCTCTCTGCAGTCTGCGAAGGGCACAGCTTGGAAGGAGTGGCAGGCCATGTGGGCGGCAAATTAGTTTAGATCGTGCTAGAGCCAGTGGTAACACAAACATGTTGAATACTCGACCTGCTTATCGCACATGACTCTAGCTGCTGGTGGTATAGGACAGGTGTATCCAAAATTTTAAACCTACCTACCACTTGAACAAAAAAAGCTTCAAGAATTCAGTGACAGAGAGATGTGCATATGGTGATGGTCTATAGAACAAGAATTCCTCCCTTGATTCATTTTCTTCTTTCTTTTCTTTGTTAAATGATGAAAAAGGAAGATCGAACAAGGCATGATCGAGCTAACTCTGCCTTGTCCATGCCGATCGGGCTGGTGAGTGTTGCAGATCGATGATCACCCGTGCGTCTGTCGTAGGCAGACAGGCAGGCATGCCCCTGTTCAGCTCTCTCAAGAAAGCGTTCTATCTGTTCCTGCAAAAGGATACGAGTACAACCAGCTCTGCACGCCGGCGGCTAAGCTTTAGCTTCCATGGATGGACGCATGCCACGCTGACAAGCCGCACAGCTACGACAGTCCTACATGCTGATGGGTCGAGCTCAGCCCATCTGTTTGCATTGATCAACATGCGTGTTAAAAAAAAAGATTGGTTTACTAGCTCATTCAATCAGTGGTGGTGGTTGCCAACGATCGATCGACCTGGCCCTTGCCTTGGTAGGTACTTTAGTGGTCTTATCTTTGGCTCAGCGTTCACAAGCAGAAAGATCAACAGACGATGATACATAGTATATCAAAAACACCCAAACATCGATGGATGCATACATAGCGTGTGCAGTTAGAGCAGTGACCTCGTCGTCCCATTCTTTGCCTTGCCTGCCCTTAAACAATTCGCATGATTGCAGTGTTTAGTACCTGTGTACTTGATCACTGATCACATGAGGCCATTCAGCAATCAAGCTTGCTGCGTGCGACGTTGACGATTCTACTTCAGGAACTGTTCACGATCGGTTGCGTGTGGCGTTTACTTGCGCAGATGGAGACGAGAGAGAGGAGTCGTGGGCGATGGCGCCTCCGAATAAGCAGGATACTGGGGTCTAATAAGCTGTGTGGTTAGGCTACTGACGAAACTGAAAAAGACAGAAATGATTTCTTTAACTGGTCAGGAAATTGTTTGATTTTTAGCCTGTGGGTAGGTAGGAAAATTTGCATGCTTTCGAAATTAGCTTGGCTGGCGCACGGGTGCTCTCATCAGTGCGCTCGATTGCCAGTCGATACGTCCGTGCAATCAAGTAATCAACGTTCAGTTTCTGAAACGGCGACTTGGCAGACTGCGACTCCAACAGCACAAGGGGGCATGGGCAAGGACATAAAGAAACTGGCCCAGGATTCTTCCAAAAAATGGAAATGCGGCAAGGGCTGGTTGGTTTGCGTCTCTCTGTCTCTGTCACGGATCAAAAGAAAATTCAAAAGGCTGGCCTGCATAGTTGGATTTGCACCATTTCATGGCTGCAAACGACAACCGCGACCATCGAATCTGGTCACTGTGCAGTTACGTCCTCAGGAAGGGCCTACTTTGTTCTTGGAGTTCCTGCGAATGTGTTATGCAGAAACTGAAGTTTATGGAAGCAGTCTTTTGGACGTTTGTTCCCTCTGTTTCTATAAACACATACTTATAAAGGTAGGGTTGCCATCAGTAGCAGACTGGCACCCCGTTTTGTACCAAACATTGCAGCCGCGTTCTAGTTAGTTTCCACAGATGAATGTATTCGTCATACAGATGAACATATTTGTCATACTATAATTAAGTTTGGCCATTTAGGCAGGTGACTTCTCGTGAAACTTCCAAAGATGCAATTTAGAGGATTAGAATATAGTAGTCCAAGTTATACCCGAGCATTTTTCGGGCGGGCCTGAAAAAAATCCGGTTATTTCGGGCCGAGAAAATCCTGCCCATGACCGTCCCATTGGGCACACCGGACCTCAATTTTCGGGCCGGGCTCGGGCCGAACCCCGGGCTTGGACGGGCCGCCCGTGCATTTTATATTGTAAAATAGCTAAAAACAGCATTTCGGGCCGGGCTCGGGCCAAGATTTATTTTCTCGGGCTGCAAGATCTGTGACCACGACCGTCCAGTAAGGTCCGTGGGCGGGCCGGGTTCGGGCTAAAAATGCTCAGGTATGGTCCAAGTGTAGCAGGTAGGTAGGAAGATGAACAAGGAACATGAAGATAGAGATTGGTAGCAATGTGCTCTTCCATTGGAATTTGGACAAGGGTAAGGCAAGGCAATGTATGTTTATATTCATCCCTGGTTCCATGAGATTCGAGTTTGGTAAACTCTAGAATTGAAGACTTCAATTGCGGGCGAGAATTAGCATTTGCTGCTTTCAGAAAAGCTGTTGGATTTATTTGTACAAATGTAATTAATATTTGCCTTTAGAGCATATCTAAGAGTGCTCAATATGTGAACTGCCAATAATATTGGATTGGGTCTTCCTAAATAATTTCCGGGCCTATAAAACACAATCTGACATGTAATTCTACATGGAACCTCGTGTTGGATAATTACACAATCGATTTACTACAGCGGCAGGACCTCACCACGCCATGCCACACCTGCGAGGCAAGCGAGCGCGCACGTGTGAGTTTTTTTCTTCTCCCATACCATCATATAAGGAAGTGAGGACAGCTTCCATATTTATGTTGATCATACTACACTTTCACTAACAGTATGGGACTAAAGAACAACGCCATCTTTTTTTACACAAAAAGAACAACACCATCTGAGCCAACTTTCTTGTGCCCTCATGGCCTTTTGAGATTTTATTCAAAATTTCTGAATTTATTATTGGCCCAGGCCCATATATTCTAGCACATCCTTTCCTTACACTGGTTCTTATTCTGGCTTTTCCTGCAATGTTGTCCCCTCGTTTTTTCCTTCCCGACGTTTCCTTCGGTGATTGAGAGCGCGGTGAAGAGGCGGAAATCAGGATAGTGATTGTTTGTATCAGATATGTGAAAAATTAGGAATACTAGCAGACGCGGCACGTGCGCACGCACGTGTGTATAGAGCTTTAGCTATTCTCAAATCTCAAATTTAGAGGCACATTATTTTTCAAGTTAGTTGGTCTTTATTTATATAGAGTAAAACTCTTCAATCTTTTGTCTATTGGCAATACGGGATAATTGTGTGCACGTGTGGGGAGGTAGAGGCCCACCTGGCCGGAGGTGGGTACGCGCGGGACGTTGGGTGAAAAAAGTTTTGCGGAGAATGAACTAAAAGTGCCTGGAACGTCCAATTTTTTCTTGTTTTCTTGTGTTTCTTGTTCTCCAAAACCCGACAGGTGGGTCCCCTGTGAGGGGGTGGGGGTGGGTTTTTCGGTGGAAATCGTTTTCAATTGTCTAAGATCCTTTTAGTATGGATAATTGGATATCTATTGAAGTTATTGTTTTTCACATTCATTTCTATAACTTGTTATTGGAAGGCATCCTTGGAGATGCTCTCGCCATTTTGTGCTGCAGCTGTGAAAGGACCTTGATGTCACCTAGAGGGGGGGTGAATAGGTGAATCTGCAATTTACAAACTTTTTCACACAGTCAGTACAGAAACCGGTCAGACCGGTTTGCCAAACCGGTCAGACCGCTTTCTAGAAACCGGTCAGACCGCTTTGCCAAAGCGGTCAGACCGGTTTTCAACAGAGAAAACCAACTATGTAAATTAACCCCCTCTACAAGTTCTAGCACAAACCAAACTTGATGATGACCCAAACCGGTCTGACCGGTTTGGGAAACCGGTCTGACCGGTTTGGGAAACCGGTCTGACCGGTTTGGGCTCTGACAGGCATAACGGCTCTTTGGTTTGTAAACCGGTCTGACCGGTTTGGGAAACCGGTCTGACCGGTTTCCAACGGCTATAACGGCTAGTTTTGGTGTGGGGTATTTATACCCATACCCCTCTCCTTTGAGGGTGCTGGTTGCCCATTCATTCTTGGCACGCCTAGAGCTTCCCAAGCACCAGCAAGCTCTCCCCAAACCTCTCTTTGTGAGAGTTGATTGATTTAGTTCATATCTTTGATTTGGGTTGAGGGATGTATGTGTATGAGCAATAGATAGCAAGTGATAGCAATTATCAGCTATATAGAGCATATCCTTAGTGTTGAGCACTTCCGGTGAAGCCAAGCATCCATTGGAGCATTTGTTACTCTTGGAGGTGATCCTCCTAGACGGCTAGGCGTCGCCGGTGAGCTACCTCGTGTGTGGTAAGCCACGGATTGTTTGTAAAGGCTGGCCTTGCCTCCTTCGTGGAAAAGGGTCAAAAGCTAGTGATACCGAGGAAAGTGGCTTGGAGTGGATAAGCCCGCCTTTCGTAGGCCCTCAACGGAGACTAGGATTCATCGTGTCTTTGTGACAGCCTTAGTGGCAGCGGTGAACTCCGAACTTCGGGAAAACAAATCTTTGTCTCTTGTTTTACTTCACAAGTTCATTTCTAGCATTATATTCGCTTCCGTTCGATCTACTTGGGTGTGCTCTAATTGTGTGCAGGGACTTAGTGGACCTGCTTGATATCATCTACAAGAGCCCATCATCAAGTTTGGTTTGTGCTAGGATTTTTATCATATCTTTAGATTTGGGTTGAGGGTTGTATGGGTTGTGAGCAATAGATAGCAATTGATAGTTCTTATCAGCTATATAGAGCATATCCTTAGTGTTGAGCACTTCCGGTGAAGCCAAGCATCCATTGGAGCATTTGTTACTCTTGGAGGTGCTCAACACTAAGGATATGCTCTATATAGCTGATAATTGCTATCACTTGCTATCTATTGCTCATACACATACATCCCTCAACCCAAATTCAAAGATATGAACTAAATCAATCAACTCTCACAAAGAGAGGTTTGGGGAGAGCTTGTTGGTGCTTGGGAAGGCTCTAGGCGTGCAAGAATGGCAGGGCAACCAGCAGCCCTCAAAGGAGAGGGCCAAGGGGTATAAATACCCCAATCCCAAAAACTAGCCGTTATAGCCGTTGGAAACCGGTCAGACCGGATTCCCAAACCGGTCAGACCGGTTTACGAACTATACTAGCCGTTACACCTGTCAGAGCCCCAAACCGGTCAGAAGACGGCGACGGCCTTACCGGGCGGCAGCGCGGCCGCGGCAGCCGGATTTAGAATTGAAAAACATTTCAATTCATATATCCACTACCACTTGTTCGCTTTCATGTCATTCATACCAACAATGAGCTTATATTCTTCACAACAAATATATTACATGAATATCCATAACAGTAGAACCCTGCTCATATGCTTAAGCAAACAAGTTAAATACAAATCATATTGTCATCCAAAATCACCAAAACATATAAGTGCCTAGATGCACTTTCAAGCTGCTATGGCATTTGAAGACTGTGGGAGCATCATGGGCCTCATGGGCCTCATGGCCTTTTCAAGATCCATGGCTTGGATTCTGTTCTCTTGAGCTGGCCCATGATTTATTTGTTTCTTTTATGTATTACAGGAGAATATATTTGATATATTGAGTGATTTTTTTTTGTGAAACATGGAAGCATTGAGCATCTGCTGCTGTTAAGCCCTATCTGAGAACTGTGGAAGAGGCCAGCAGACAACTTAATAAGAGCAACTCCAGCAGGGGCCTCTATATGGGCCTCTACTCTAAAATTTAGAGGCTTGGAGCAAAAATACAACTCCAGCAGGGCCTTCAAATGGACCTGCATTTTGCATAGGCGTCTAAATCTCCCCACCAAGCCTCCATTTCTAGAGGCCCTCCAATTCCCCCAACCATGGATCCCACTAGATATTTTCCATCCATTTGGTTGACAGGTGGGTCCACGGAGAAATACAGGCCCGAGTTTATATGCCCACTGGAGTTGAGTGTTTACTTTGGGCCTCTATTTTTTAGAGATAGGCCTGCAAATAAGTTTTGGAGGCCTCAATTTGAAGGGCCCCACTGGAGTTGCTCTAAGGAGTAAGAAACATCAATGGGCTTTGTTTCAAATGAGTGGAACTTTTTCTTCTGCCCACAATTGTTCTACACCACCATGCCCGTTTTCCATTAATTCCCACCAAGTCACCACAGCCATCACCTTTTTCTTTGAAACAAAGGCAGGACTGCAGGAGCACTGCCGATTCAACCATCACTTTCCCTGTCGAAAATTATTTTTGCCAACAGTTCCTATCGTTACAAGATCCTGCCAGTTACTACTTCACATTCAGTGATACACCGTGCTCTGACGGCAGACGACTGCATCTCTCATTCAGTGCAGGATGCCGGGGGTGCAGTAGGTCCCGTTGAGCCACCCGTCGGCGACGGAGCGGTAGGCGGCGTCGGTGAGGTGGATGCCGTCCCAGACCAGGTGCTTCTCCGGGTCTCCGCAGGCGCTCGCCCCGGCCATGCCGCACCGCGCCCTGTTGTTGTAGTTGTAGGTGCCCTGCCCGCCGGCGCCGCAGCACACCTTCAGCCCGTACTTGAGCCCTGTAAGCACGTACATACACATGGAGCCATTGGTGAATGGTGACTGATCACTGATCAGGTTGCTTGCCACGACGCACCAGCTGACGAACAACAAGAAGGGCATCACGTCGTCAGACTGTCAGAGCTACCCCGCCGCTTTAGCTTGCCGGCCGGATGCAGGTTAATTTGCTGAGCTCACGTAGGCACCGCAGGACTCTAGGAGTCTAGGCTACATGACAGATAGCCATGATGTATGCATCGTTGGACCCGGGTATCCTCTGGGTGTGTTTTAGTGCAGTGTACATGTCTGAAAACTGAAAAGAAGCCATGGCCGGGTGTGTACGTACATACCGAAGCTCTCGGGTGAGCGGACCATGTCGGCGACCTGGGCGTAGAAGTCGGCGTACATGAGCCTGACGCCGGCGTGCTTGCTCTGCAGGCGCGACACCGCCTGCTTCAGCAGATCGTTGTGGTAGCTCGACAGGTTGTTGAAGCTCTTCAGGCAGCCGATCTCGTCGTAGTCGTCCTTGTTGGAGCTCGGGTACAGCGTCAGGTACAGCGGGAAGCACCCGATCGGCAGCACGCCCGGCACCACGACGTCCGCCGCGCCCAGCCCGATCAGCGCCTGCACGTCGCGTTCGACCGTGTTCGAGCCGTCGTGACACCAGTTAGTTTACCTCTAGGCTGCACCTTGCGTGTGATGGACGCGTACCTCTAGGCTGCTGGTGATCTTGTCGATGATCTGGGGCACGTAGGTTCTGACCTCGGCCATGGCCTTGCCGCCGAAGAGCGGCGCGTTGTAGTCGTTGCCGCCGAACTCGCCAACGACGAACAGGGAGTTGTTCAGGTAGCTCTTGCAGTCTACACGTGCAGCACACAATTCATCACGTATTGATCGATCAGTTGAAGCCTGCGCTTACAAGAGCTAGCGAGCTTAATTAGTGATGAACGAAGTAGCTAGAGATGGGGAAACGGTCACCGGTGCCGCAGATGGAGGGCACGAGCTGCTGGAACCACTGGATCTGGGTGCCCAGGGGGCCGTTGTTCCAGATGCTGTTGCCCAACCCGTGCGACTTGAAGAACTCCAAGTCCATGGTGGTGGCGCCTATGATGGCCATGTTCGCGCCCTTCTTGAAGTCGCCGCCGCTCGCCTTGGACGGCAAAAGCATCGGCAAGCCCAAGTGCTCAGCTGCGTACGTTGTCATGACAAGATCGATCGATCACCAGGCAAATGTTCCCCATGCCATGACATGCATGATGCCATGTAACTGGCTTGTGCAGTGTGCACAGTGCACATATATACAAAGATAGATCTGGTACACAACACACCTAGGAAGTAGGAAGTCGACGACGACGCGGCCGTCGGTGCACCGGCCGGTGGGGCGCCCGAAGTGGGTGTTCCCGTACGGCGGCTGCCCGGTGGTGAGCCAGGACGGGCAGCCGCCGGAGCCCGTGCAGAGGTTGCCGGTGTCGGAGATGGAGTCCCCAAAGCTGTAGATCGCGTTGTAGCTCTGCGAGCACCCGTGACGGGCGACGGAGAGGAGGAAGACGATGAGCACCACCGCTCTCATCGGCATTGCTGATCAGATACAGCGGCTGTAAGTTTGTGCTTGGTTGGGCGCACAGCGAGCGAGTCCATTTATAAGCACGAGACTGCGAGCACGTCACTTTGGCACCGGCTGAGGTGTCGTCTTTGGAGGGTTGCTCATGACGTCGAGCCATCATGATATGATGTGCTTTCAGATCTTGTTCCTACTCTGATGCCTCATCGTACGCAGAGTAGTATACAGAAGACCAATCCTTTCTTCAACAGCGTTACCCATTTCTGAAGACTACATTGCCTAAAACTGTCCAACTAGAGCTACATAGCTGAGCTTCAGTTATAATTATGAAGTGAAACCGGATATCTAGCCCTGTTTGGCAGTGTCGTTCCAGTTCCAGAAATTTTTTGAATCACTAAATGCGTCACTATAGCATTTCGTTTGTATTTGTGAATAATTATCTAAACATTGATTAATTAGGCTCAAAATGTTCGTCTCGCAGAGCACAACAAAACTGTGCAATTAGTTTTTAATTTCATCTACATTTAGTACTCCATGCATGTTATGACATTTTGATGTGATGGGGAATCTTATTTTTGCATAGTGTATTTGGGAGGGAACTTTTAGGAACTAAACAGGGCGCATCAAACTTACTGCAACATGATCAGTCCTGCTGGCCTAAAATGCAACCTATTGAAAGCAAGCAAGGATTGACGCCGAGTTGCTAGACCAAAACGCAAGCCTGAATCAAATACGTAGATGACCAATCAATAGCAGCCTAACATATTTCCTGAAAATACTGCTGGCTGGTGCTAGTTTCTGCTGAGAGAAAAACACTGTTCGCTGGCTGGAAACCATCCTTGCACCCATATTGGGAGTAAATTTATTAAAATGCTACAGTAGATTCATTTTTTCCTTATCCCATTTCTACAACAGCCCCACTTGTTGTCTGTGACCTAATTGGTTTTTCTTTCCTTTTACCCCTCTCTCTCTCTCTACCAACCTACACTCCATCTTCACGCGGGCGCCATGGATCCCCAATAGTACGTGAGGGTCCTTGGTAGCAAGCAGGGCTGGGTGGCCAACTCGGCGGTTGCAACGGTGGCCCTTGGCCCTGCCCGTGCACTCCTTCCTTGGCTGCTCGTTCTAGTAGCCCTCTACGCAGAGCAGTAGCGAGAAGCAGGGCTAGTTTTTTTTCCCCCATAAATTCTACGTGCTGCGATTAACCAACTGCCCGTTTGAAATAATCTTGCACGTTTCACATTGCTTGTCCATCAGTTGTCACCTGGTCACCATAACCATCAGACCCTCGCAATATTATTATTTCGTCATTGATCCCTGCCGATCACTAGTACAGATCAGTCATACACATCGCGCTGACTGCACATCAATGCAGGATGCCGGGGCTGCAGTAGGCCCCGTTGAGCCACCCGCCGGCGATGGAGCGGTAGGCGGCGTCGGTCAGGTGTATGCCGTCCCAGACCAGGTACTCCTCCGGGTCGCCGCAGGCGCTCGCCCCGGCCGTGCCGCACCTCGCGCCATTGTTGTAGTTGTAGCTGCCCTGGCCGCCGGCGCCGCAGCACACTCTCAGCCCGTACTCCAGCCCTGCACGAACACACGGTGCAAAGTTAAACACAACTGGATTCAATTCGATCAGGCTGCTGCCACACCACGCACCAGGGAACAAGAAGGGCATCACGTCAAATCTGACGACAAGCCGCTCGCAGCATTGAATCTGTACGTACCGAAGGTCTTGGGTGATCGGACCATGTCGGTGACCTGCGCGTAGAAGTCGGCGTACATGAGCCTGACGCCGGCGTGCTTGCTCCGGAGGCGCGACACCGCCTGCTTCAGCAGCTCGTTGTGGTAGCTGGACAGCTCGTTGAAGCTCCTGAGGCAGCCCGTCTCGTCGTAGCCGTCCTTGCTCGAGCTCGGGTACAGCGTCAGGTACACCGGGAAGCACCCGATCGGCAGCACGCCCGGCACCACGACGTCCGCCGCGCCCAGCCCGATCAGCGCCTGCACGTTCGCGTCGTGTTCATCCGATCCGCACGTCGCAAAGATCACGTCAGATTTGGGGGTTTTTTCCTATCATCGTCATCAGGACACACGCGTGTGTTCTATAGTTCTGCACTCGTAGTAGTACCTCGACGCCGCTTGCGATCCTGTCGACGACCTGGGGCACGTAGCTTCTGGCGTCGGCGATGCCATGGCCGGCGGTGAAGAGCGCCGCGTTGTAGTCGTTGCCACCGAACTCGCCCACGATGAACAGGGAGTTTTTGAAGAAGCTCTTGCAGTCTGCATCCGCGCATTAGATTCAGGATGCATTTTTGTTCACAAATAAAGATACTAGCTCGGAGGATACAGGATAGTGAAACAGTTGTTAACTATGTACCACTGCGGCAGATGGAGGGCATGATGATCTGCTGGAACCACTGGATCTGGGTGCCCAGGGAGCCGTCGCTCCAGACGCTGCCGCCCAGCCCGCGCGACTTGAAGAACTCCAAGTCCATGGCGGTGGCGCCGACGATGGCCATGTTCGCGCCCTTCCTGAAGTCGCCGCCGCTCGCCTTGGAAGGCGGAAGCAGCGGCAAGCCGAAGCGCTCGGCTGCGCGTGCACGAGCGGATCGAACGAAATGCAAGGTCACAATCAGAGGCCAGGTGTTCGTCGAAATGACATGAATGCCGAGAGCATGTAACAACCAAGATTAGATATGATCAGGCACGAACCTAGGAAGTCGACGACGACGCGGCCGTCGGTGCACCGACCGGTGGGGCGCCCGAAGTGGGTGCTCCCGTACGGCGGCTGCCCCATGGCGAGCCCGGGCGGGCAGCCGCCGGAGCCCGTGCAGAGGTTGCCGGTGTCGGAGATGGAGTCCCCGAAGTTGAAGAGCGCGTTGTAGCTCTGCGAACACCCGTGCCGGGCGACGGAGAGGAGGAAGACGGTGAGGATCGCCGCCCTCAGCATCACTGATGAACAGAAGATACGTGACACAACACCCGGAAGGACTGCAACTGCAACTGCAAGTTTTGTGCTTGGCTGCAACGCACAGCTGACAGACGCGACCGTTTATAAGCAATGAGGCTCCAGGCTGCAGCTTGCAGCCACCGTTACTTTGACCATCGGTTGGGATGTCGTTTCAATTTGGAGGGTTGCTCATGTCGTCATCTTCATGTGCTTTCAGATTCCTAGTCTCCACTCGTGTCGTATTACGACAGTAATGTTCATCTTCATAAAACAGTGGAGAACCTTCTGAATCTTTGCCTGCTCTTTTTTCCTTGTTGAAACAGACATCTTTTTGCTCTGATGATGAACCATGAATCAAAAACCTGCTGGAATAGATAAAGGTGTCACCCTTTTGTAAGAAGGGTAAGGACATATCCTTTACCTACTGTCTCTATCTCTACTGTTTTGTAGAACAAAACATTGGAGTTGGTGGTGATGATGTGCCTGCCATCACTACTGTTCTTTCCTAAAATTTATCTTATTTATCCACCCCTGCTCTTGATACTTAATATTTACTTATGGTTTTAATCATTTCATTTGCACATATAGCAGTAGGTATCTACATGCTTTGTCATTTTGTATCCCCGATATTTCACTATTTCACATTGGACTTTTTTTTTGCTTGATGAGTGTTTTGCTAGTTTTGTTTAACAATAGATGAAACTATGAGATATTATTTTTTTCATCATAATAGAACCATGGTTTACCAATTGCAACCCAAAAATACTAGCAACAGGCAGCAGCGATTAGCAAACACGTAGACCAATAATTTTCTTTGGGGGTGTTAGATAATTTGGGGGTGTTAGATAACACGTAGACCTCATTAGATAATTTTCTTTGCGATTAGCAACAGGCAGCAGCGATTAGCAAGTAGTATGAAACACATAAAGCCCCATCATGGTGGTGCAAGAAAATTAATGCCCTGACGTCCATATCAAGCAGGGCCCAATCCCAATATTAGCAGGCAGGCTGAAAGATGGAAGCGACACTCGTGCTCGGTGATAAGGGTATGTACAGCGCGTCGGTAAGACGCGTCTGTAAGCTGTCCGCAAGCCGATATTTTTGCAAAAATATCCCGGCGACATAGAGACGCCCTGCCGCGTCGTCTGGCGAGGCGACGGGGGCGGCCCGTTGTTCCAGGCAGAGGAGACGATTGCGCCTCCGCTGTACGGCGCCGTCGTCGGGAACCGACGCTGCACTCGGATCTCGCGTGGGGAGATTTTCGCGCCAACTCCGAACGTGCAGTAGCTGGTAAGAGCCGTCCGTGCCCTCGACATGGGGCGAGGAGAGCCCGGCCAGCACCCGCGCTCCTACCGCAGCGCCGCCGCGTGGGTCGCGGCCGCCGACTTGACCGTGAGCAGCTCCCCCGCCGCGCCGTCCGCTGCCAGGGACACCACAACGCCCGACGCGCCGCGGCTCAGCGTGTGAAGACTCCTCCAGTGCCTCCCGCTCACGGCAACCGCTACCATGGAGTTGGCCAGAGTGGAGAGAGAGGAGGGAGGATGGAGCACTGGCTGGCGGAGGGAGAGAGGAGGGAGAGAACGAGAGTCAACGGGCTGCTGGCGCTGCAAGAACAGCAAGGAGCCGGCCGCTGCAGGGAATGGATAAAGATTGAGAGGTACTCCTTTGCTTCCTGCGTTGGTTGAGGGAATGGATAAGCTTGCCGCAGGGAGTAGATATTTAGTTGGAATTTTACGTTTTAGGCCTTTGTAAGTATAGTTTTCACGTTGAGATCCTTGAGATGGCAAATTTGACATAGTTGATCTTGTAGTATACAAATATCATCTTTTGATTTAAAATAGCCACATAATAGCATACATAAATATACTTGTAGTTGATCTTAAACTACATACAAAGCATTAAAAATGGCCTCTCTGTTTGTGGGTTGTATGAACTGTCTGTATGTCTGTCTATACGCTAAATTCGAGATTCTACAGACGGCGAGTCGTCTATGGGCTGTACATGCCCTAAAAGGTGATTGCCAAACTCGTCGAGTGGAGAAACGGCAATCAACCACGGCATTCCTTTTTCCTTGCAAAACGATGATGAGAACATCCAAAGGTAGGCAAGGCAAAAACTCATGACACCTACCACTCTGAAGATCACAGAGCAACCGCATCAGTGAGAGTTCAATTCATATCGACATTCCTTTCACCTCCCAATATTCAAACGAAGAAACAATTTTTCTCCACGAGCAACGAAGAAACAAATTATTCACATGCCTGGATAAGAGAGGGAAATCTGGCGTTTGCTTACAGCTATTTTTCTTCTTGCGGTCAGTACTTCTTCTTTAATCTATTTTTGAAACACTGTAAAATACTAGCCTTCCGTAGACAACATTTTGCATGTAAAATTAGAGTTACACTACAGCTTCAATTGGAATTCCACAATGCATTTGGAAGACCTCAATCACAATGTATAATCCTATAACTAGAGTATAGCGATTACAATTTTGGAAGTACACTTGGTGCAGTTTTTGTCATGACAATACAGTACTACGTACATGTTACCCGTAGTGCTAGTGAGGTGGCTCATATGCTAGCCAGATCGAGTGACTGTGGAGATCAACTGAGTGTGTTGCTTTCTCGGTTTTTCAGACCGCGTGTTTGTGGCTGCATTCACGATCTTATAATATCTTTTTTGAACTTTACGATCTTATTATCTGAATGCTTCTGTTAAGTAATGATGAGTGAGAGAGAAAACGGGGCGAACAGGCCTGACCGGAACTGAAGAGAACAAAGCCCACAGGCCACAGCAGGCATTGGTGGGTAGTTGGGCTGAAGCCCAATATGATGGCGCCGACGAAGGAGAATCACGCAGAGGAGAATCTTTGGGCCCCGACGGATCCCAGCAAGCCCGCCGGCGCCGCGGAAGTTTCCGAGTCACGTTTCGCGTTTCACGGAGGGCGGCTGGCTGGCTGACTTCCGCGAACAAGGCAGCCGCGGTCCAAGTCAGTGCGGCGATCACCGTCAACGTAGCAGTCGCTGGCCGTCGTCGTCATCCCAACAAACCCACAACCCTGGCTAACCGACCGGTAATAATCTATCTATCAGACGCAAGATCGACCAGGCGGCTGGCGAAACCGACAGGCACACAATTGACAATTCCAGAGCACTCAAGTGGTACTAGTGCGTTACACAGCACAGACAGTAGTCAAATCTCTGAGAAGCGAAAGGAAGTTGCAGTACGTAGTCACCAAATCTGTGAAATCAACCGCAGAAGCGAAACGAATTAACTGACGACGATACGAATACGAATATACAGCGAGCAATCAATCTGTGGACGGGAACGGAGGCTACGCTACGCAGTAGGCAGGATGATGAATCACCAAACTCGATCTGGTGTACGAATTGAAGGCCGGCGAGCACGAGGAATCAGCAAGGTATCTTGGAGGTGAACCAGGTCATGACATGGAGCGGCGCCTTGACGAGCTCGACGGCCACCTCGAGGAGCACCGTCACGCAGAGGCAGCAGGGGCAGATGCACGAGATGGGCAGCCTGCATGCGCAGCAAATTAAAATTAATCAGCCTCGTCTCGCCGGCCGGATCCACAATAATTTTGCTGGTACGTATTCGGAATTGAAGGAGTAGGAGCAAGCAGCAGGCCGGGGCACTTACCCGATGATGGCGCCGACGAAGGAGACGAGGACGGCGAGGAGCGCGAAGGGCAGGCCCAGCAGCCACCCGAGAGGGCGGCAGTCGCCGTCGCCGCCGCAGCACATCGTCCTTGACGACCTTGATATGGTTGAGCCTCTCCTCCTCCTCCTCCGGCTCCGGCGCGGAGATCAGAAGCAACCAATGCCGACCGCCGCGTGCGCGGGACGGGTGTAGCTAGGCGTGGAAAACAAGCTCTAGGCGCAAGACTACAACAAGAGGGATGATGATGGATGGAGGCGTGCGGTGCGGAGAGAGAGAGAGAAGCCGAGCACGCTTTCTTTCTCGTCTGACTAGGAAAAAACGGAACGGAACGGGGCCCGATGGCTTATCTATCGCGCAGATGAATTGAATTATCGCGGCCGGAGAGCCAGACGCACCTCGTGGTCGTGGCCGGCACACGTGAGCCCATGGTGACGCCGGCGCCCGGGGGCGCGTGGCGACAAAGCGGTTCGGCCGCCCCGCACCCTCTCCCAAGTCCTACCTAGCTTGGAGGAGCTGCTGGACACGGGACGTGCCAGGTTCCAGGCGAGGCAACACCCAGCCAGGCCATGGCCATGTGTCCATGTGGAGTTTGTACCCGGCCCGGCCGTGGGGGTTTCGCTCGTCACTCGTCAGCCGCCACTACCTGGCTCCCACTCGTTGAATTCTCCGCTCCGGCCCCGGTTCAAACCACATCACCCCCAACTCAATAATTCCACAATCAACACACAGGCATTGCGTGACGCATGTGCGCAAGATGGACAAGGGAGCTTCGCGGATGGATGGTGATCAGCTATCAGACAGTGATTGAGATGCATTCGGCAGAAACAACAGAGTTGAGACATTTTTGGTCATCTCGGTGCTGAGCTGGCAGCCGCCGCCGGCCTCAACAATTCACAAAGTTTCCGGGTTGAGAATGATGATGATGATGACCTTGCGAGCGATCGAGAATTCTTACAGAACATGGATGGTGATCACTACAGCACGGGTTCTGATGCTACTGGCTGTTCAAGGCTCCTCGATGATCTGCTAGCTGCTCGCTGCTGCAGATGGTATCACCGGGAATTAGCCGGTCCGTAACCTGCCAAGCAATAAAGTCACCACAGCGATCAGCCTAAGCAAACAAGTTACGCATATATGGAACAGTTGAAAACAATGCCCAACCGACTGATTGGTGTGATTGTATCCATCATCCATCCTCACAGAAGCAAGTTTGCTACAAGCCACAAAAACAAAAGGACACGCGATGACCAAACCTGCTATTTCACTATTTCAGTATGCCACCCAGAGACATGGTCCTACGCCAGCTATAAAAAACCTGAAATAGTCAGGACTGTAGAGACATTACTATGCGCTCTTCTAACAACAAAAGCAATACTGAAAGAAGGGAGAGTCCTATTTATCATTCATATCTGGGGAAGGCACATCTTAGAAAAGAAACAAGGTTCAAAGGGGGGCCTTATCATTAAGGACCATAGGACAGGAGGATGGAACCTGGAAGCCTGGATTTTTTTTTTTTGGTTTCTATGACAACTTGAGTCACTGGCCTGTGATACATGCCAACTTGTTATGTACACAATGGTTCAGGTAGGATCTGACAGACTTCAACGAGACATTATTTTGTTGAAGTCGAGTACAGAACCTACTATTTTGTTGAATTATAGCACAATACCTACCAAGTTTCCCCATTTATTCATCAACCAAGACCTAGCCATCCAAGATTGCATTCTCTTTCTACTACCATGCACCTGTCCCTCTCAAGGAATTGTTTCAAGTTTAGGTTCATAAATAGCATCAGGATGAAGAACTAGTCAGTTTTCAGACCTCTCATCCTACCTGAAGTAATAGAAACTTTAGTCTCTTATAGCAGCCAAATGCTTGTATATTTACACTTTCTGAGTCAGGACTTACCATTTTCAGGGTCTTCATAGCCAGGCAGATAGTTAAATGGATCCTTCATTCCAGCATCATACTCATTTAAAGTCTGCAAAGTTAAAGATAACACTGCATTAGTCAACATCATTTCGTATAAGCATATATAATAGATAATTAGGAGACAAGCTAACCTTTAAAGGTATCACCAGGGACACCACCTATCTGTCACGGGCAGGATTTGGTAGAGTGTTTGTGGAAGGATTATGGCGGAGATTGTATTCAAAAGAAGTAACCGGCCTTGGCCCTGGACCTCGGCGGCGCGGCGGAGCAATGGTGATACTCGACGGCGCGCTGCGGAGGCAGGACGAAGGAGGCAGTACATTACAATCTCAAAGCCTACCTCTAATCTAATCTGGGTCCAACTTATATACTGCTGGCCCAGGCACAATTGTAACCAACCCTGACTTCTAACTCACGACAAAATCTTGAAGAGTCCTAACAAACTTAAACTAACTAACCCTGAACGTCGGTCCTGCCTTCCTGGTGGCCCTCCTCCTTCTTGCGCCGGGAGTACTGAATTCCCCACATGACACTATCATTTGTCATATTTTCAATAACCAATATGAACATAACGAGACACATACAAAATCTTCTTGTGCTCCTTTTGCCACAAACTTCCTCTAACTTCCTTTCAAGGATTTAATAATCAATATATTACTCAATTGTCGCAAGGTAAAGTTCTTCAGCAAGTATTCTGATGAAAAGCAAGGAACATGTTAGGTTAAGATAATCAATTACAAAAATAAAGCATGTACTCAGTACAAGCGTCGTAAGGGTAATGATGAGGTACCTGAACCAAAGGAATCAGTTGAGACTTTGCACACTCCATGCCCAGCAGATTATGATTTATGACAGCCATATCACCAAATTTCCATGGAAATACTTCAATAACAGCTCATTGTTCATACCAAAAAAAAAATATCTAAAGCAAATACCATCGGTTGCAGTGATTTCATCCTCTGGCCAGTTAGTACAGAACCACAGATGGATGGATAAGCACAACACCAATCACCATCAACACAGCTTTCATCAGTCATCTACATTCCAGCACCACTAATTTGTACTGAGATTAAAGGCCGGGCTTGAAACTGACAAGTGCAGAGTTAAGAAGGCGCAAACAAATCACTATCTCTTCTCTATTAATATAATCCTGGAAAACTCTTTGCCAGTTTTACGTTTCAACCTTGTAGACTGACTACACTAACCATGATGTTAAATCTTTCCAGTATGACATGGAATCAAGCATATATAGGTAACCAATACAGCCATTAGTACTGTTCGTTCAGATGATAAATTATAGGCCTGGAGGCAACATGTGGTATCTACCAATCCATAGAACAAAGAATTGGTCTATGTCTACCAATCCAAATCCACCCTGAATGCTCTTTTAAGCAATCTAGCAGTCTAGCATCCTACAGCTTCCTGTTCCAGTCTCCAGGCTGCAATATCTGGTTCCCCTTTGACGCAGGTATCTTTGCAAGCATCCACTGAAGAGTTGTATAACATGCATTGACAATTCACCATCTTTCCGCTCCTTCCAGACAAAACCTGAATGGTCAAGATTAAAGACTATACTCAATGCTAGTATTCAACTAGAAATGTGATACTATACTAAGCTAGATAATGGTGATGTCATGTTTATCCTGCAACGCGTGTGGGGTGCATTCTAGAGATGCTTTTAAGGAGATCATATACAGGTTCTGGAGCTTTAGCAAGGTTAGAGCATAGTTGTCAGAGTATATAATTCTATCCTACAATCTTAAAGAGTTCACAACCTAGACTGATGGTGGGTCTGATTACTACGATTTAGTCAATAAAATCTACATTTTAAGATTTTAATAGTTACATTCCTATGTTTGTGATCTTACTTAAAATCTCTGTCCGATCTAAAATCTGTTATTCAAAAACCTTGGGTTAGAGGCTGGAGTGTCTCGTTGGCATGTGGGGGCCAACTTGTCATGACAACTTTAGGGGGATTTCAAAGAATTCTAGAGAATAGTATATTTTCTCACGCGCTCATAGTTCTCATAGTTTAGGTACAGTGGACACTATAAATCTACCATAAGGACAAGAAAAGAAAAAAAATGGCTGTTGACAATTTATATGAAAAATAAAACAAGTAGCTTTTAGAGTAATATGGTACAAAATTAGTAGTGTACCTACCCAGTCTCTCACATACATCAAGTGGCACTTAGCCATTCAAACTTGCATTCCCTTTCTCCATCTCAACAATACAAGCTAGTCTATCATGCACCTGTCAAGGCCATGTAATTAGTTTTAGGTTCATCGCAAAACATTGGCATGAAGAACTAATCAGTATCTCACCTCTGTAAGTTTTTGTGCAGCTTCCTGTTTAAACTTCCCGTCATACCTGAAATAATACAAATGTTAACCCTCTAAGGCTCTAATAGCTGCCAAATGCTTGCCGAGTCAGGACTTACCATTCTCGGGGTATACCGGCTTCATCACGAGCCTGATAGTTAAATGGACCCTTCAGTACAACACCATACTCCTTTATTAAGTCTGTAATGTTAACGCGAACATTCCATTAGTCGATATATTTTTTCTAGGCATATATAATATTCTAGACAAATAGGAGATAGGCAAACCTTTAAAAGTATCACCAGGTTCACGACCCATCATTTGGCATACTTTCAGGAACCAATACAAACCTACAGAAACATGTGCAAGCTCTTCCTCTGCTACTCTTGCCACAATATCTGCTGATCGATGATCCCCAAAACCAAATAACCTTTGAACTAATCTTGGCCCAGCATCAAGTCCTCTGGCTTCCTATCAAGGTTCTAATAATCAACATTTTGGTCAATTGTAACAATGTAAAGTTTTCAGTAAGCGTTCTCACCTAAAACATGGAACCTACCTACTAGATGAAGACTAACAATATAAACAATCAACTAAAGATTAAACATGCACTTGAACCATAGGGCCATAGGAAAAGAAGGAAGCAGTATGATGTGGCACCTGAACCATAGGAATCACTGCCAATCGTGCAGAAACATCACTCGACGACTTTGCACACTCCCTCCACAGCAGGTTATGAACCGGCATATCACCGTAACTGTCCACATATATACTATGAGTCTATGACAAGTTAGAGCAATGTGGCATCACTCATTGTTCATTAAAAGAAAAATCACCGCCCATGTACAACTAACGCAATATTGTAGGTGGAAATGTGATTCCTCCTCTAACCAGTGGCACATGAATACATGATACAGATAGTTTATAAATTATACTGTACAATGGAATCGAAGAAGTAGGTAGCTGGTCCTGCATTTTTTGCTGACACTCACCTGAACCCAAGCTCAGCTAGCCGCTGCGAGTACCAACGAAAGTGGCGGCTCTCATCATCGGCCACACGGGCAAAATCCGCGAAGAAGCCATCTCCCAGCGTGTCCCTGAGCGGCGCGAACCGCACCACGGTGTCCCAGGCGAGGTCGATGGCGTTGAGCTCGACGTGCGCCAGGTTGTGCAGCATGTACGCGTTGAGCGGCACCCCCATCTCCTTGTGCGTGGTGATCTCCTTCTGCGTCACCTGCACGGGAGCAAGAGCAGCAACACACAACACACTCATCATTAACCCACCTGCTGCTCGATGAAATGCCAAAACCAAGAGGAAGCGGAGCATCTTACCACGAGGGGCTTGTCGGGCCTGGCGGGGTGGTCGGGCGCCGCGGCCTGGCCGACGGGGAGTCCGGCGGCTCACCGGGAGAAGGCGGCGTGGGTGAGCCGCGCCTTGGCGAGGGGGTCCGCGGTGGACAGCACCAGCGCGCCCATCTCCGCCAGGGTCGAGCCGGCGCCAGCTTCGGGCGGCGGGGTCCCGGCGGCCTCGTTGCCGGCGTCGGAGGCACAAGGGCCGTCCGGGCCCCACGTGCGGAGGTCGCTGGGCGGCGCCCGGCGCCAGGCGTGGAGGCCCGGCCATGGGAGCGGCGAGGCGGCGGCGGTTGCCGCGGCTGACAGGAGGCGCCGGGGTGCGGGACCCCGTGGCAGTGGGAGCGGCAGCGCGGGTAGGCGGCGGAGCGGGAGCATTTGGTGGCCGGAGTTGTTTGTTCCTCAACTCGCCCAACCGTAGGGCCGCGCCGGGATAACGCGATTCGTTCACCACGGAAATTTCGGCTAATTTTCGTGGGAAATGTAAATGTAACACTCTGGCTTGCTTGAACGTGAGAATTTCATGAGAAATCATTCAGTTCATACTGGAATACTCTCTTGGCAGGACAAGGTAGATCACCATTCAAACCAACAGACGCTCAGATTCTCCATTCAATCGTGGCCGCCCGTATAAGATTTTCAGCTTCACCATTGTAAGATTGCCGGCGATGCGGCGAAGCAATCCAACAAGAATGGGGTGCTGGTCTGCTGGACTTGTTTGTTGTTTCCTTACCAGTCCAGTTCAAAATTCAAACACATGTGCAGCACAATTTGAAGGGGCAGTGCAACCGGGGGGAGATCGAAAAAAACTGATCAATGCTAATGCAAACACCAACAGAAATTACACAACTATAACGATTGTACAATCTTACAACAGGGCGAGGCCTCCAGGTTCCTGGTCTTCACCTCACCGCTTGTTTTACTGCCCCCAGTTCGCAGGTTTCTTCCTATCCAATGTGAGGTATCTTCCAGCTCGACGACCACTCTACAATAAGTACACGACTGCAGATTGTGGCACAAATGAATTGGGCATGTGCTATCCTGAGCAACCACTTTGAGACCAAAATGACAAACAGCATGGCACTGGTTAGGGTTCCTACATAACCAAAATTTACAACAATTTCGCTGACAATTTCAAGCTAGAATCTTTGGTGAACTAAGGAGTTATGACCTTTCCAGTCTTGCATCAACATCTGCATACAAGGAAATCGGACATGTCAGAATCATGATTGTGTGATCATAAAATTCACTATAATCTCATTACTTCCTATGCTGGCTGTTTGGATAAGAAGTTAAATATATTTCAGAAGCAAGTAGAGTATATAAAAACTACTTAATCAGCTATTGCTGAGTAAAATACACCGGCGGTCCTTAAACTTGTCCCGAGGTGTCATCTAGGTCCCCAAACTCTCAAAATGCATATTTGGGTCCCTGAACTTGCTAAACTGTGTCATTTAGGTCCAAAGTTCCAAAAATATCCCTATGCATGATGACATGGCTGCCAATTAAGCATGAAATTTTATATTATTTCTCTAAATAAATCGGTTATTTCCATCACGATAATTAAATAACTTTATTTGATTGTACCATATCGATAATTGTAGATCAAGAGATGGACAAACATCAATAACATAGGGGTATTTTTGGAACTTTGGACCTAGATGACACAGTTTAGGGGACTCAAATATGCATTTTGAGAGTTCGGGGACCTAGATGACACCTCGAGACAAGTTCGAGGACCGCCGGTGTATTTTACTCGCTATTGCTTTATGAGCAACAAACTTTTATGTAAACATAAGTAGTGAAACAGCTTGCTGGTTAATAAAAACTACCTCAAATAATCACTACAAATGACAACAAATAGCAATTTATGGTACATTTGGTTTCAGATTTGCGTCCCATTGTGCATAACAAACAGTCAACGACAAAAAAGGATCAATCATTCTAATTCATCAAGGCTATGGATGGATCTAAGCCTCTAAGGTAGAAAAAGGGACAGATTCAGACAATCAAGTACCTCTCTAAGCTCAAGAAAAGGTGAAGTACGATAATAAAGAAGAGCAAATCAGGCCAACTATAATATTTACAGCTTGGCCTTTATGATACATTGAGTAGTAAGTGTGGAATTTGAACATCACAAACATGTTCTCAGGTAAGGTTATGTTTTCAAATGATCCACAGTGTAGTAGAACAAAAATATTAGCAAATAGCAGTCGTCCTTGAGCTAGACCAGAACGTCCATATATAGACAGGTGATGAAAATGGTAAAGGATACAAGCAAGCCTATTACTTCAGATCAGGCAGAGCTGCCAGAGCAGGTAACGTCAAACAGACATAAATGACTCTCTCAGTTTTCCAAATATAGTTGGAATTTGACTAACAAACAACTAGCCCAGAGTACTCCAAAAGGCAAAAGCTATACGATTGATCACTCTGTTGCTCAAAATCCGAGGTACACCCATGATACAGTAACTCCTAACAAGGATCTTTTATACTAGTTTGGTGTACAAATCCACTATACATTAATTCCTAACAAGGATTTTTTATACTAGTTTGGTGCTATAGCTAAAACTAGAGCCACACAGAGGCAGAGAGACATCAAACCACGAAACTGGCTAGCAATTATAGAAAAGGTAAAGAGATCAAAATCAGTTTGGATCATAAATCTGATAGCTGTCAGGTCAAGACAAAGTGGAGGGCTAGAGATAAGGGTAGTCAGTGCTCACGATGAAAGATAGAAAAAAAAATGTATCAAGAAAAACAAACCACGCACAAGGTTTTAATACAGTTTTAAAGAACAATTGTACTGGGTGTACCAAAATTAACAATACAACATTAAATTCGCATAGATGTACAGTGCAGTGTGCCACTTCACGCATGGGTACATGACATTAAATATGCAGGAAGACAAGTAGTGGACACAAAACATCCACTGTTTTGGACTATATGCAAGGAAAAACATAAATAACTGTGCTATGCCATTAAATGAACACCTCCAATGCTTATATAGAAAATCTCTGTAACTAACACGCGTACTTTCTTATAAGCTGGGAAAGTGCTACCGTGCGCCATTTTAAGATCACAGCAATAAAATCCTTCTCAGACTTAAATCATGTGAATATGACTCACAAGATATAAACTAAAATCAGTAGATCAACACCGCAGATTACCAGCAATAGGTGCTAATTGATTTTACTTACAAGCTGATAAAGGAAGCTACTTATTATGGAGCTCCTAGTAGAACAACCAAGGAGGTCATCACCAAGCCTACACGTTTATTTCTTACCACGTTCTGTGCAAAGAACTACAGGACGAAGCCAATAGTTTGCATGGCGCCAACAGAACATTCAATACATAGGCATAAGATATCACACTGGCCTTTGGAATTCCGTTGTCCAAAGCTTATGAAGATACAAAAAAGATGGATATTTAAGATTCATGGCTGAGCAAAGTACAATATATGACCCAGATCGATGAAATCTGGATTGTTCATGTGAGCTTATCAATGAGCAAATTTGGCATCCCTCTGTAATTTCACGAGAAATATCCATCCAGAAGCTTTCTAGCAAAAGCAACTAACTAGTTCCACAGAGAACATGATTTGCGGCGCTAAAAAAATTAGTTGAATTGAAAAATTTACCAAAGTTATTACACATTAAATGCAAATAATTGCTTCATTAGCATAGAATGTACCTGGCCTATAGATGCTATGTTCTGGGTGACTGTGCAGCATCAGAACCATCTGCTGATGAACTATCTGTGTCCGTATCTGCACATACTTCTCAAGGTAAATTCATGTGTTCCTAAATACTTCCAAGCCTAACCTTTATAAAGAAGAATACAGAATCCAAAAGATTCTCTGCGAAATAAGGGAATATTTACCACTAGAGGACGAGCCCGAGTCACTGCTAGAGCTTCCAGAACTACTTGATCTACCAGCAGTCTCTCCCTTCTGATCTTCCAAATGACCCGGTGATGATTCACCCACATATCTCTCATTGTCATCTGTAGTTGAGTAGACTTAGTTGGTTCTTTTGCAGTGATAATAGAAGTAGATTATATGCGAAAGTGATTGTTGCATTAGAAGCATGATTATAATGATACATATGTTCTTTTCTCAAACTGAAAAGGACGAATATAGCAGTTGCAAGAATGCTCTAAAGACACATGCCCCACCTACCTGCTGCATTTTCCTTAGGTGGTTCAACATCAACTGCTTCTGGTTCTGGAATCTGCAAAAGCAAGAGAAACAATAAGAACCCTATGGAAAACATTAGCTAAAATTTAGTGCAGGCATCAATACTACCAACCAAAATCATACCGGTTCTTGTACTGCGGGAATATGATCCTGCTCTGCCTCATCCTGCCTCACATGTTCTATCTTCTCCAGCTCCTGATCAGGCTCAGGCTCAGGCTCAGGCTCAGCCTCCGCCTCAGCCTCAGCCTCATCTGGCCTTACTGCGGACAGCTCAGCCTTCCTCTTATTCTTAGTTATACTCTTCTTATAGTTTGTCACAAATCTATCAAGCTCCCATAATGTTTCAACATCAAAGCTATCAATATCAACCTCAATCTCATCATCATGCTGGCTGAGTGACAGGTTCCTCTTCTTTATGATCTGAACAACATTGTCTAGCTTCTCCGGTGGCAAATCCTGGAGGTTATTGCTAAGCCGCTGCTTCTCCCAGAAGGTCATATCCCTCTTATTAGGCTCCCTTGCCTTGGGCTTCTTTAAAACTGGGGGTCTGCCAGTGTGTGGCTTCGGTGTAGCCTCCGTACCGGCAGCATGGACAGTTGAATCCGACCTCTCTAACACCCTAGAATTATCTATCTCCTTTGGTTTCCTGGGTGCAGCCGACGATGGTGTAGGAGGCTGTGGTGATAGCTGTGCCATCTCAGCTTCAATCTCCGGCCACTTCTCCTCAAACATGTTCAGCAGCTGCTCGGCCATGAAGTGCACGTCTTGCCCCTTGGGGTTGTACGTCATGGCATTCTGCTTGCCGGACGGCGAGGGCGGCCCAGAGGCCATTCTGCGCGGGTCAACGGCCGCCGCGGATCGAGGACGGCGGCGGATCGGAGGCGGCGATTTGGGGATTTGGGCGGAGAAGGCAAAACGGGGGAGGGGTTCGGTGAGGGCTTGGTGGTGGTGGGGGCAGGGCAGGGCAGGCAGCTGCTACTGTGCAAGGGAGAGAAGATCCACTTTTTTTTTGGCTTTTCCTTGCTCTGTTTTGCCCGACTGCTTTGCTTGTCTCCTTTCCCTTGTGGGTAAAAACTCAGTTGGATCTTGGTCCCATTGACTCAAATCCGGTACGATTGAAATACATGTATACTAGGGCATCGATTGTTGTATAAGATGGAATTTTAGCCAATATTTTATCAAAATATGATATTGTTAAAAATTATAGATATTTTGAAAGGGGTTTTTCATGTGAATCTACCAACGTCGATCCTACATTGTTCATCCATATAGTTCTTTTGAATAGGAAGAAGCATGAAATCATCGACATAGTTTTGGTTTGTCTACAACATGTTAGCATATGTGTATAATTAAATCACACAGTAAAAAAATATTAAAAGCATTGATTATACTTATTAATTTCCATACGTTGCATAGAACCGTAATAATATCACTTATTGTGGTAAAAGTCGATAAATAACTGTCGTGGCGTGTGTGTCAAATGATAGAAGGTTTTTGCTCAATAAAAGCGAGCATTTTTGGAACAAGGATAATCTTTTTATGTGTCAAGAGTTGTGACAAACATGTCAAAAAAAAGAGTTGTGACAAACTGTGTATAAAATTGCGTGTCTGTCAAGTTAGATGATTGTGTGCAAAATTGTTAATCATAATAGACAAATCAATTGTGGTGATGATAACACTTCTGCTCAATAAAAGCCAGCGTTACTGAAAAAATCACTTTTTATCAATTATGCGTGTCTATCATGTTAGACAATTACGTGTAAAATTACATCACTATTATCTTGCTGCCTCGCCCTAGTGTCTATTGTCACCGCCACGTCATCTTTCTTTCATGACCTCCACCCTCAGACCTCATTTTTGGAAAATAAGGAGAGAGAAGTAAAAACATGGATGACATCAACCTCCAAGAACATTAGACTAAAATTTAACGCCCATGAAAGTATATCCACCTTATGCTTGAAAAATGGATTAATTCTACAGGTGTCTGTATTAGATGTGATTCTTAGAAATCTTTACCGTGTTCGATCCTCACACGTCCAACTAGAAAACCTCTAAAATTTTGACGAAGAAATTATGAAACCAAAAGTATAAACTGGACCGAGTGAATACATCTTGTTGGTTTCGCTAGATCTGCTTTGGGAACACCAACAAAAACCGACAGTTGTTTGGGAAAAGCTTCCTATTCTTTTTTCTGAAAGGAAAATTCAAAGAGTTAGATCACTGTTCCGTTATAAAAGTCATGATGACCCATACAGCGCATTCGATCGCGTGAGATCTCTCGCGTCGCGAACGGTGATCGGCGGGCTGCCGGAATATGCTCGTCGGTGCGAAAGATTCGCCTCCTGGACGCTAGTCAAATTAAATTCGTCATGATGACCTCACGAGCTCACCCAAAAGATTTCCTAAATTCCACTCCCAAATTTACTATGTAAAAAGAAGATTCCCCGTCACATCAAAATGTCATAACATGCATGAAGTACTAAATGTAGATGAAATCAAAAACTAATTACACAGTTTTGTTGTGCTCTGCGAGAGAACATTTTGAGCCTAATTAATCAATTTTTGAACAATTTTTCACAAATACAAACGAAATGCTACAGTGGCGCAATGATTACGAAGTGACATCATACTCCCAAATTCACCCTCCCAATTCTAACATCTAAACAAGGCCTTAGTTCCAAAATTTGGCACACCAAATTTAAGACTTTGGGTCTCGTCGTAATCAACGCGTCACTGTAGCATTTCGTTTGTATGTGCGAAAAATTGTCAAAAATTAATTAATTAGGCTTAAAATGTTCGTCTCGTAGAGTATAATAAAACCGTGCAATTAGTTTTTAATTTTATCAACATTTATTACTTCATGTATGTTATGATATTTTGATGCGATGGAGAATCTTCTTTTTTACCGGTGTATTTGGGAGTAACTTTTGGACTCCGTCTCATCCGGATCACGCCACCAACCAAACCTGCGCCAGATGACGAGGGAGTACTAGCAACCACTGCCGCTGAGCCTCCATTAAAAACCGCATCAGAAAGCAGCAGCGAAGCGCTCCGTGCTCGTGCTCTCGGATCTCGGGCGCAAACGTCGGCAAAGCAATCCAACATGCGGCCGCGGGTGGTGCTTTTCGGGGACTCCATCACCGAGCAATCCTTCGAGGCCGGCGGATGGGGGGCCTCGCTCACCGACCGCTTCGCCCGCCAGGTACGCGCGCGTTCCTAATCCTCCCTCCCTGGCGGCGCCGGCGCCGGCGCCGACCGCCGCGAACTCAACTGACCGTGTGTGCTGGGGCCTGGGGCCCGGCCCATTTGATCAGGCGGACGTGGTGCTGCGCGGGTTCAGCGGGTACAACACGCGGTGGGCGCTCAAGGTGCTGCCGCGGGCCATGGAGGGCGCGGCGGACGGCGCGGACCCGGCGGCCATCACCGTCTTCTTCGGCGCCAACGACGCCACGCTGCCCGACCAGGTGCAGGCGCACCAGAACGTGCCGCTCGAGGAGTACCAGAGCAACCTCCGCGCCATCTGCGGCTACTTCAAGGTTTAAGTCTGGCTTGTGCGGTCATCATGTGATTCTCGGATTCGGATATGCTGGATTCTTCGCTCATGTGTCAGATGATTGGTTCTTCGATGGCAGGAGCGATGGCCTTCCAGTGCTATCATATTCATCACTCCCCCACCGATTTATGAACCAGCGAGAATCCGGTAAGTAAATAAATCCACTTTGAAGATACTACGAATCAAATAAATTCAACGGGTTATCAATCGTCACTCTTTCATAAGGGAATATAGTGGTCAACCAAAGAGAATCAAGTCACTGGGTGCCTTTCGTATGCTGGTCCCCATTGATCTCCTTTTGCTTTGACGCATATATGCTATTCCTGCATGGCTGCATTCAGTCATGGCTGCAAGTAGTATGATACTACATTCCACAATCTGCTATTTCTGATTTATAAACAGTTGAATTTTCCACTATCTGATGTTTATGAGGAAGTGAATTACATCTTTCCAGACTGCTCATTACAGCAAGTCAAAAACGTGCTCATCATTTAGAACTACTGATACTGCTACTCATCACATTCACAATGCCACTATCTAGGAACCTGCAAGGATCGTTGAAGAAATTACCCCCACTCTGTTGATCTGTAGCTTGCGAGCAGAATCTATGGAGCCACCATAGATAAGTCATCACACTGATGGATGTCTTTGTGCTGATCGTCGTATTGGAGTGTTGGTTTCCTTTTGCTATGCACATAGGAAATTCCTGTTGTATCTTCTCATAACAAGCAAGTCTTTTAACACTATTTCAGGGCCTTGTGTTTGACATGCTAATTTTGGGAACGTAACTTGATGGGAGAAAATAAAGGGGAAATGCTGAGTTGCATCAGACCATACTACCTTATTCACTGAGCTTATAGAAAACTGGATAAAGTTCTTGGTACTTATCGAGGGCAGGGCATGCTATTTTGGACTTATATGCATTTATTCAAGAGCCCATGAGATAGGATTCTTTGAATGTTCCTGTATTTTCCATTCAAAGTAGATGTGTTAGATTGTATCTCTGTCTTTGTAGAAATGTCCAGCGATCTGATTATCTGGCCAGATCTAACGAGTTCTTCAACCATCCCTTGAAAAATGCACCTTTTACTAAATTATATTTCTAGCCGACCAAACTGATTATCCTCGTCCCCTTATGCAGCGACATTTATGGAGTTGATGACCCTTCGCGACAAGCGGAACGAAGCAACGAGGCTGCTGGCTCTTATGCACAGGCATGCATAGATGTTGCCAAAGAATTGGGTCATCCAGTAATAGACATCTGGACGAAGATGCAGCAATTTCCAGATTGGCAAACATCTGCACTAAGGCAAGCATCTGTTTCAATTACCCCTGTGAGCAAATAAACAGTAGTTACTCTGTGTTTTACTCTTTTCTGTTACAAGCTGCCATAGTTCAAGCGCCACTAGCCCAAACTTGTAGTAGTAGGATCAAATGACATTGTGTACAAGGATATAAGACAATGACATTTCATGATTCTGTTTTTACTAGCGCCTTCTGCAGTGTCAAATAAAATCCTGCACCTTCTGACACAACATACATACTCTTTTCAGGTGTCTAGTTTTAAAAGTCTTCAATGTGCACTGGATATTTCCATTTGCTATAGCCTATAGAGGCAGAAAAGAATTTATTTACTTATGCACGTGATGTTTGATTGTTCTGTTGGCTTTTGCTTAGAGCCTTAGACCAGTAGCCTATGTTGATAGAATGCACTATTTTGAAATTTGAAGAGGGGAAACTTTCAGTCTATGTAACTTGACTTTTATATGTATCTGCTATCTATTGTGTTAATTGTCACTAATGGACCAGTACATTAGACTTTTAGATTTCTATAAATTGCTAACGAACTCCTTGCGTAATAGCTGTTCTAATATGTGCATCTTTTCCATGTGCAAGCCATAGATAACATTTTTACACCACAATGCAGTGATGGGCTTCACTTCACCCCAGCTGGAAACAAGATCCTGTTCGACGAGGTGGTGAAGACGCTGGCAAGCATTGGCTTCAGCCAGGAGAGCCTCCCGTCTGACCTCCCCCTCTTCCACGAGATCGACCCCAAGGACCCCATGAAAGCTTTCGGAGCTTGAAGACGACGCTTTGTAGGATTGGATAAATGATGTTTGCTCTCGTCGCGTCAGTGTCTATTCTGTATGACAGTGCTTGTGCGACTTTTCCTAGGGAGATGATCTTTAATTTTGTGCCTTGCACATGCATATAAACTGACGATGCCACATTGCCACCACATAAACAGTGAAATTTAATAAATGGCATTTTCAGTTATCGTCCATTCCGAAGGCACGGGGAATCAGCAGCCCTGGTGAAGTTTTGGCTTGGACATCAGATGCCCAAAATGGGTCAGCGACTCCAGCGGCCTGCATATTGGCACGGTGCATTGTTTCCGTTATGATGCAGGGTGAAAATTTCACAAAACACGGTTGATGACTTAATGATGCAAATATTCTTCCGATGGTGATTTGCCAACCTAGTCTCTCAGATGTACTGCATATAGTTTACATACATGTTCATAGAGATGAGTGTGCCTGCATGTGAGCATCTATATTAATAATTAAAAGAAATAGAAGTTTTCTAAGCATGAAAAACTAAAAGTTCAACCTCTCTAAAAGACCAGAAGCTCACACAAGCTAGGTTTATATAAAAAACTGATTATTGACTTTGCATAATCAGAAGCTGTATCTCCAACAAACAGACCCAAAGATCACACGGAGTTGTTTTGCTGCAAAGTCCAAGTATATCAAAACAGTATGGAAAAGATCAAAGAGCCGGAAGAAATCATGCAGTGATGGCACAGAGATTGACAAACCAGGTTGCAATTATAAGGCACCATTTTTCTCTTTTTTTCATTTTGGATATAGAGGTGACACAACATGGCACTGTTTGTTTGGTGCCCCAGAAGAGAAGGGTTAAGAACAACCAACCAACAATTATGGGGGAGATTTCTTATGCCTAGGCAAAAGTTAATATGTACATGGCGATCCATCACTTCCTATGTTGATATGGCCACTGACTTTGCGACCAGACGACAGGATATACACATCAGAGACTGTCAGAGGTTTCTATGCTTTAGAGCATGTTTGGATCACCTTTAGTCTTATGACTAAAATTAGTCAAGCTAAAAAAACCAAACGAAGTGCTAAGGACCTATAACGTTGCATCTTTGGATGGTAAAGATCTAAGAGTAATTCTTTTGATGTAAATATCCAAAGAGTGGTTCTTTCAATGGTATGGATCCAATTTTGCCATTTTAGTCACTCTTTAGTCTCACCTGTTTGGAAGTTTAGCTCTTGCAAGAGGCTAAAATTAGTCAGGCTAATTTTAGTCACCCTGATCCAAACACCCTCTTAATCAGCAAAAACTTTGGGCTTCCGGACCCTTTGGCTCCTCCGGCTATTTACAGCCACCAGCACAGCCTCGTTCTCAATCTTCAGATTCAGGGGCATGTTTGCAGTCTCCTTCTTTGTAGCTGAGGGGTTTTCAGTTTTCTCCTTTGCTGTTGAGGAAGGGTATTCAGCCTCCTGCTTCTTTGTAGCTGAAGATGGGTTTTCAATTTTCTGCTTCTTTGCTGTTGAGGAAGGGTTTTCAGTTTTCTGCTTCTTTGCTGCTGAGGAAGGGTTTTCAGTTTGCTGCTTCTTTGCTGCTGCGGATGGGTTTTCAGTTTTCTGCTTCTTTGATGCTGAGTTGCTCCCAGATTCACGCTTCTTCACGTCTGCTGGTTCATTTCCAATTTGGCGCTTCTTACCAGCTGAGCGAGCGGTCATGGTTCCCGGCCCCATTGCACCAGAGGGTTTGCCCTCAATTTTCTCCGCTGTCATAGCACAGGGTGTGCTCCAAGTTTTGTTCTTTGCAGCTGAGGAAGTGCCGTCAGTTCTCTCCTTCGCAGCAGGTGTTTTGGAGCCCTCTTTCCTCTGCTTCTTGGTGGAAAAAAAGCTTTTCTTCCTCCTCTTCTTAGTTTTCAGCGCCTGCTTGCTCTGAGGGGAAACAGGCTCCACCGCTGGAGCAGAAGTGCTATCTATTTCTGCTGGAGCATAAGTGTTCTTCACTCCCACTGGAGCAGAAATGTTCCGGCCTTTGGAAGAAGTTCCAGAAGGCAGATACTTGGCCTTATCAAACCGCAGACACGCTTCATTGGCTGCTTGATTGTCTATGAGGATATCATCAGTGTTCTGTAAAAAGGAAGCAGCAGTATAATCAACTAAATGCCAGTGCAAATATATTGCCCAAGAAGCAAACACTTTCATCTTTCTTTTTCTGGAAATGATTCAAAACCAGTAGAACAGTTTTTGAAAATAAAATACTCAATATGGGCATATGGCATAGCCACAGCTCCACATCTAAAGATTTGAAAACTGTCATAGGAGCGTAACATACTAAATTACTAGTATTGTGTGTTTGGAAACAAAGTTAAAAATGAATTGCTTTGTCAGTTTCACTAGGGCTATCTTCTGACACAGTAATATTGAGTCCTGGATGGATCTGATTCACAAACATCTTTCCAAAAGTTAAAAATGAATCGCTTTGTCAGCTTCAGTACGGCTATCTTCTGACACGGTAATATTGAGTCCCTGGATGGATCTGATTCACAAACACCTTAATAAATTTTAGATTAGTTTGGCACTAATGTATAGGCATGCAGGACATCTGAAATGTCCCCCATGTCTCATGTCCAAGATATAGCATCTGTTTACATGAAGACTACGCTTTTTTTATTTAAACTTAAACAAGTAGAGTCGCAATCCCTACAGTATTTTACGGATGCAGGATAAGGTTTGATAGTTTTCTCTAGACAGTATATGGGGCCTTTATACACGCCAAGCCGACTATGTGCATATAAGATGATTTCCAATTTGAAAGCAGTAACTCTCCAGGATCAACTGATCAACTCAAATCAGACAAGCACTAAAGAATGAAAAGAGGGATAAGAATAAGGAAAGGATCAAAGACTTACTTCTTTGCATAAATCCCCAATATGACCATATGGTACGAAAATGTCAGTACCCAAGAGCAGGTCCATTCTGACGGCTTTCTCCCTTGAGTAATTGCACTCTCCACTTCTTTCTTCAGCATTCCTATTTGCATCTCTTATATAAATGTTGGTTTCCCTGTCAGGCAAAGCAGGTCTCCCTGCAAGAGCTGATCCACCATCATCCTTAAGCAAACTGTTTAGATACTTCCTTTTCTGTGGTTTAGTATATCGACACTTCGTATAAGAGAATGAGCGCTTTTGAGTATGCTGCCTCTTCCGAGACACCCTGACAGGAGTATTGTCCTCAAAAAGTGCCAATTCTTTTCCTTCAGAATGAGCCTTGCTGAGACAATCTTGCAGCAGATGAACTCTAGACTGGAGCCCATCAATTGTCATGAGAGTGTCCTTTAAAGTGAGTTGCTCATAAATTACATCATAATTCTCGGAATTGAGCAATGTAACAGTGTCAAGTTCACCTCTGACACTGCCACTAACTGCATTAAGAATGAACCAAATACAATACATAGTTAACACTTGCATGAAAATTACTTAGGCAGAGAATATAGATTAATTGCATTTTCTGCATGGCCAATCTAACTAAACCCCCAGGTGCTACGTGTGTCACTCATTGATCTATCCAAAAATAGGAATGCTACCATAAAATCCAATGAAACCATAGAGGAACAGTAAGGTGTTGGACACATTTTAACGTATATGGCTATATAAACTACTGTCTCTGTCAAATTATATAGGGTATGCATGTTTTGGGAAAATCCAAAATTTGTATATTTTGACAAGTATGTTTACTCCATAGAATTATACAGCTATGTTCATACTTTCAAAGTGTTTTCATTCATTTCATAGATAAAACACAGTATACTATCAGAAAACAATGGTCAAATACACATTATATTTGCAATGTCGCTTCTACCAAACAGATTTTGTTTCAGAGCCCGTGCAATCAAACTTTAAAAACCTTGAGCACTAAAGTACACACAAGCATTAAAATTTGACACAAAATGGGATCAGTAGATTTGCCATGTCAAGCGCTTTAGACCAATTATATATATATTTTTGCTGACATGTTAAGTAAAATCAACGGCCTGAGTCGGAGACTGGTAACATCCAAACGGAAAATAAAAAACGGGATGGAGTATATAGTACGAACTAAGAACCCTGTGGCAACAAGGTTACATTAGCTATCTTGGATTTCTTTGATAGCATGCATATATGATTAAAGACTCGGTGACTAATTAACCATTGAGCTTTACTAAAACACTAGCATACGCCTTTACTAAAGTACAAATAAATATGAAAGCAAAGATATGGCACGGGAACTCTGTAAATTGATTATGAGATATGCGTGGGTGTACATATATATAGGCAAGGATTACCCTAGTGGATGACTTATAGAAGGCCAATCAAGGGTGATCATTGCCTAATCGGTAATCATCTACCTATTCCCAAAGGAGGGCTGCACAGCTGTGCAGCCCATCCCATGGCCAAAAGGCCCTACCGCTTATGACCCCAAAAGCCCATTCTAACAAAAGCATACTTTTTTTCTCACAACCAGGTCTGGAGCTAACTCAGTTTAATCTAACTTTCCTCTAATATCATGCTTTATATTTCAACTTCACTGAAAAGTTATTGACCAGATGGGCACATTCATACCTGTACTGCCACAATCACCATCAATTAAGAGGCCACCAGTTTCAGCTCCCTTATTTTGTTTATCTGCGAAATATTGATAGGTTCTTATCATTAACAACTAAAGCAGGTGCAAATCAACATGGCCATGAATAAATCGATGTCCTATCCCTACAAAAGGTTAGACATAATTGGATGTCGGACCATGATAGTATGACAATATCTGGTGCTTGTTGATGTACAAGGACGTATTCACATTTTCTTCATCTCTCTTCCTCTTTCTCCTCTTGATGATACTGTTCCCATGGCCTTTGTGAATCTGCATCAATTCTGGCATAGAACCATTTGCTTTGCTCACTGCTTGTTTGGAGTTTTTCCTTTATTAGCTTATAATTTAATCTTTTCTAGCCTTTATCTTTAATTATTTTACTTATAACATTCTTCCTTCCTCTTTCCAATGGCCATGCACAACATCAGTCTGCGCTGCAAGTCAACACTATCCATATCCTACTCCTGCATTTCACTGCACAATCTTGCAAGATGCCCCAAAGAATTTCTTTTTTTCCAGTCACTATGTTATTCTTCTGACCAACCAGATTGGAACAAAATATGTTCAATGTGAAAGTTCCATACGGCAGATTGCATTTTGACATGACTTCAAGGGTTACTGTTTCTTGTGAAAAAATGATTTTACAACCCCCAGAATAAGGATATTAACATGGTTTCACCTCTAGCCTACCCCAACTTGCTTGGGACAAAAGGCTATGTTGTTGTTGTTCAAATTACTAGCGTAAGTATGGATAAAGTTTGAATAACCCCCCAAAGTATGTTTTGGTTCATTTTACACTCATAATTATCTCAATCAATGCAATCTACTCCTTTGTAAGATTTGTATTTTTTGTTCCTCCATGCACAGGTGGGGTTTTAAATTAAAATTTTGTGGGATGATATAGGGCCACATATATTTTTTTTAAAAAAATACAATACGAATTTGTCATCTTTATTTCTCATAAAATTCCATATCAATATGTTTAATTTATTATTATATACCATAGGCTTTCAAAATAATGATAAATAAATCATAATGTATTTTTTAAAAATAATTTATGATTGCCTCAATTATACCACAAACTTTCAACTTAAAACAACATTTGTTGCATGGAGAAACAAAAAAGACAATCTTACGAAGGATCGATTAAGATAGTTGCTGGTGCAAACTGAACCAAAACATATTTAGGGGGTTATCCAGACTTTGTCCATACTTGAGGGTGGGAATTTGGAGTTTTTCCTTTATTAGCTTATAATTTAATCTTTTCTAGCCTTTATCTTTAATTATTTTACTTATAACATTCTTCCTTCCTCTTTCCAATGGCCATGCACAACATCAGTCTGCGCTGCAAGTCAACACTATCCATATCCTACTCCTGCATTTCACTGCACAATCTTGCAAGATGCCCCAAAGAATTTCTTTTTTTCCAGTCACTATGTTATTCTTCTGACCAACCAGATTGGAACAAAATATGTTCAATGTGAAAGTTCCATACGGCAGATTGCATTTTGACATGACTTCAAGGGTTACTGTTTCTTGTGAAAAAATGATTTTACAACCCCCAGAATAAGGATATTAACATGGTTTCACCTCTAGCCTACCCCAACTAGCTTGGGACAAAAGGCTATGTTGTTGTTGTTGTTGTTGTTGACTAATTAACCATTGACCTTTACTAAAACTCTAGCATACGCCTTTACTAAAGTACAAACAAATATGAAAGCAAAGATATGGCATGGGAACTCTGTAAATTGATTATGAGGGATGCGTGGGTGTACATATATATAGGCAAGGATTACCCTAGTGGATGACTTATAGAAGGCCAATCAAGGGTGATCATTGCCTAATCGGTAATCATCTACCTATTCCCAAAGGAGGGCTGCACAGCTGTGCAGCCCATCCCATGGCCAAAAGGCCCTACCGCTTATGACCCCAAAAGCCCATTCTAACAAAAGCATACTTTTTTTCTCACAACCAGGTCTGGAGCTAACTCAGTTTAATCTAACTTTCCTCTAATATCATGCTTTATATTTCAACTTCACTGAAAAGTTATTGACCAGATGGGCACATTCATACCTGTACTGCCACAATCACCATCAATTAAGAGGCCACCAGTTTCAGCTCCCTTATTTTGTTTATCTGCGAAATATTGATAGGTTCTTATCATTAACAACTAAAGCAGGTGCAAATCAACATGGCCATGAATAAATCGATGTCCTGTCCCTATAAAAAGGTAGACATAATTGGATGTCGGACCATGATAGTATGACAATATCTTGTGCTTGTTGATGTACAAGGACGTATTCACATTTTCTTCATGTCGCTTCCTCTTTCTCCTCTCCATGATACTGTTCCCATGGCCTTTGTGAATCTGCATCAATTCTGGCATAGAACCATTTGCTTTGCTCACTGCTTGTTTAAGTTCCTTTTCTTTCTTGATTAGAGCAAGCTCCCTGTCATACTTTGATACTTGAGATGACAGCTCCTTCATACGCAACTCTAACCACTGGCATCGCCACAGAACTGGAAGAACATAATTCCTCCACTCAGTTGTCACCTTTTTCCTTCTGAAGGGCAATCCCATATCACAAAATTTGCCAAAAAAAAAAGGAGGCATGTCAGCATAAAAAAGCTTTACATTACAACGAAAATAGTATAAGAACATAATAGGTCGCTGCTTGCTCCAATTATATACTAGCTATACCATAACACTTTGAAGCACTCATAAGGGTACCCCCAATCGTTGGTTTCCTTGTCCATGACTACACATTATATAGTTTTAAAACATGAATATCAGAAATACGCATGCACAAATCAGAAGCATACTCTCAAAGACAGGCAATACCCATGAAACACGATATACCATGTTTCCTGGCATGCACAAAAAGGAATCTATAATGGGTGTGTTTAGTTCCCGCGAAAAGGTGGTCGAAAAGTCACATCGGATACTGTAGCGCACTGTAGTACTTTTCGTTTGTTTGTGGTAATCGTTGTCGTACCATGACCTAACTAGGCTCAAAAGATTCGTCTCGCCGTGTACATCAAAACTATGCAATTAGTTTTTTTTATTTACCTATGTTTAGTGCTCCATGCATGAGGAGAGAGATTTGATGTGATAGGTGAATAGTGAAATTTTGGGTTGGAATTTTGGGAACTAAACACAGCCAATGGTCTACAGCATTGAAGATAAACATCATCAATGATGGTTCCGATCAGTACATAATATCTATTAATGGTTTTGAATCCCAGGCTACAGCTTCTTTGTGAATTCAGACTGTCATTCTTAGCATGTATAGTTTAGTAATATCTGGCAAACTTTTCCAAAAAGACAAAAGAAACAAAATGTTAACACTAACCCCAAGGACTTTCTCTCTAAACAGGACATTGGTGCTCTATGTGTCAGTATTTGGTGTTTGATCCACTACTGAATTGACAGACACATGATTCCTCATGAACATGTGCTGATTATCATGGTATTAATCGACCTGGCTGTTGAAATCTAAGTCCTGGTGGAATAAACAACACTGCAATTTTACAATGCTTTTGAAGAAGCTACAATTTGCTCAATTATTATCTTTTTAAATAGCTATATGCTGACAAATAGAAGACCATAGGAGCATCCAGTAATAGCTTCTTTTCTGATCGTTGTAGGCATACTTGGGATAAGTGGCATGGCATTTCTTAGTACAGAATATACATCTTTCTTTCACTTTCCATTGACCCACCTGCTTCGATTATGTTTTGAAGTATTGTATTGGGCAGAAATTAAACCCTAGTCTATCTACCAGGTGTTATCATCACCTTCTAAGTTTTAATATTTCATATACAGATGATGGACGAAATGCACCCCAAGAAAGGAAAGTTTTCGCACTAATTACTAGGCATACAGGACACCAATACATTACTGAAACATTTCTTTCTGTTTTAGGCACTGATTCTACTTTTCTTGTCACTTCCACGGACAGGCAGGAAGGTGCAATAATTACAACATAGTATACCAGTCCAAAGTTATTGAAACCTCACTACAGCCTTCCGTTTTATCACCAGGAGCAGTAAAATCAAACACTGAAACGCATCAGTGGCTAACTGCGCAGCATAATCCTACACCTGTTCGTTCTACCATGAGCCAGGACGGCACAATCGTCAGATCAGTAAGCATACGAGGAGCAGATGAAAAGACTCACCTAGGCTGTTTTGAGGACCCACCACCATTGGCACGAGCTGAAATGACAGAATTCACCTCCGGTTCACCCCCATCGGTGCCACCTTCGAATCCGGAGCTAGTGTCCCCAAACGAGCTCGAGCATTCAACGGTATCACCTCCCTGATCTTCCGAGAGGTCAGTAGACAGAGAGTCACTGTTGGTGCAGAAGGCCTCGGTTCTCACCACCATGCTGCTCTGGTTCCTGGCACCGCCTCCGTCGCCGTCCTCAGCATCCGTGGCTGGAGCGGGCGCCGTAGAAACCAGGCGCGGGCCCAGCACAGGACATGGCTGCACACACTGCAGCGTCAGATCCGAATACGAATGCGAATAGGAATAGCTTGCGTTAGGGTTTGGGATGCTCCGTTTCGCGCAGCGGGAAGGGAAGAGAAGGGGGCGGCGGCATACCTGGGGGCGCTCGTCGCCGGCAAAGGGCCGGGGAAGACGTGGCTAATGACTACGCCGCCGCTCCCCCAGTGGTCGCCGGCAAGGCCAGAGAGAGAGAGAGGAGAGACGTGGCTAATGGCGCCAGGAAGGGAACGGGGGAAAGAAAGAAGGCCGTGTTTAGTTCCAAAGCTTATCAGAAAACAACTCTCAAGTTCACTATATAAAAAGAAAGATTCCTATCACATTAAAATAAATATAAATGAAATCATAAATTAATGGGGAAGGGTGGAGATCAGTATACTGGCTGACAAATCCGTGCATCCATTTCCTTTTGCAAATCGGATGACCCTGGGCCTGGAGTGCTGCAAGCATTTCAAGGTCATTGAAAGGAGGCCCATCAAGGAATCAGGCCTTTGGTTCTAGTTGGCTGATATGGGCCTAGTTTCACCTGTCTGGGGGTTATCGAGGAGCACAGCCCAGGCAGCCAGCTCCGTCATCTGGGGAGGATGGGAGTCCAGTGCACACACGATGACACGACATCCTCCACGTCTCCGCCTCTAGATGCACAATTTAGCACACCAAGAAAGAAAGAGAAGGCCAAGCGGATCTACCCTACGGAGTACATCAATTACTCGCAGGCAGAGGCAGCAGTGATGATGACACATGTCGTGAGCCTCTCTCCCACACGCGCACACACAGAAAGAAAGAGAGGGAGAGTGAGAAAACCACGCTGCGGCCTGCCTCCGGGTGCCTGCTGCTACTGTACAAAACGGGGTCACGCTTTGTGCTTGCAAACCAGAAAACTGGCCGTTTCCCTTGCAGGAACTCATGTGCAGCGCGCGGCCTGCCCCGGCCCCCTCTCCTCGCTGGAGCCCTCCAGCCACGCGCCACCGCAACAGAGGGAAAAGGGGACAGCGCAAACAGCAAGAGCCGCCTGACAACCTGAGGCGTGGGCCGGCCCCCACCCCACCCCCGCGCATGGATTACTGATCCCTAGCTACGGGCCTACGACTCCGTAGGTTGGTTAATCAACTGCACGTAGGGGTAATAACCACCACCAAATCCCAATCCCAAATCCGAATCAAGGATAGGGGGAGCGTAAACAAGGCGGCCTACCTGTACGGCAAAGATCCATCGGCCGCGGCCTGTGCTGCCACGTGCACGCTTTCGGCTTTGTTTTTTTGCTCTCGGCTTTGCTAATCCCGTTCCCCGTCCTGTGGTTACTTTCACCGAAATAACAGTACGTCCTGTGCCTCAGTGCCTGTGCGTGCGTGTCCTTGGACTGGACGCGGGGCCTAATTATCTCCCGGCATCTGATTTGCTGCGCGTCTGGGGAGAAGCAGCGTGCGCGTGCTTGCGCTCACGCGCGCGTTTGCTTGTTTTTTTTTTTTACCACGCCACACGCCAGGCACTGTGTTTTACATAGTACATGCAGTGTACCTCAACCGCACTCGTCTCCGTCCCAAAAAAAAAGGTATTAACATCTAAAATTAAAAGTAGGATCTAAACATGCATGTTAATATATAGGTTTGTTAGATATTAGCAACCCATCCTCCTAACGTTTGGTGCATCATCTGCGTCTTGAGCGCACCTCAACTGATTATTGTTTTATTATATGGTGCAACCTGCTCGAGTACTTGAAGCTAACAAATATATCTATTAACCTCAACTTGGGTACGTACTTGTATTCTTTTCTTATTTATTTTAAGATTTAATCAGTGTTATTTTTTAGTGGCAGACAACCATCCAACTATTAGCATCGATAAATCTAAATAGGCAGGGTATAAAACTAAGGAAAACTAGAGTAGAATTCTTCCTCCCTAACCGGTGTAGTAGTATTTTTTTTTTGAAAAATTAGCAGGAGCGCTGGTAGGTCATTTAAGGAGAAAAAGCATGCAAATTTTTACAAAGATGATATTACATAAATGAAAATAACTTGAAACGCAAAAAGAAACATCAAATGTAGATACATTAATAAACTAGTTTTTCTCCGCGGGCTATGCTTCTTAGCTTCATTTCTTCCTTCATTGAACTGAGAACTGCCACCTTATCGAAGATCCTTCTATTTCTTTTCTTTCAAATATTCCAGGCGGTATATATATGACAGATGACGTTTGGTTTTCTTGGACTGCCCACCGGTGTAGTACGTGTACTAGAAGTACAGTAATTACTACCATACGCAGCATGCACGCGGTAATCACACTGCATCGGGTCCGTGCAGCTAGCTGCCCTGCACAAGGCCAAGCGCAGCTGCCGCAGGACGAGCAGGCGGGGCCGCAGGAGTAGCTGGAAGTAGACCTGCCGGGTAGTGTGGGTAGCAGGGTACTGTAGGGCGTGCATGCCGGGGTGGTGTTTAGATGTTAGAATTGCTAGGTTGAATTTGGGAGTAATATGTCACTTCGTAATCATTGGCTACTGTAGCATTTCGTTTGTATGTGTAAAAAATTTCAAAAATTGATTAATTAGGCTCAAAATGTTCGTCTCGCAGAGTACAACAAAACTGTGCAATTAGTTTTTGATTTCATCTACATTTAGTACTCCATACATGTTATGACATTTTGATGTGATGGAGAATCTTCTTTTTACATAGTGTATTTGGGAGTAACTTTTTGGGAACTTTTTGAAACTAAAGCCCGTTGTTTTGGATTTTGGAGCGAGAACGAGCCGTACCATGCGGTGAATACACGCAGTAATTCTTTTCCTCGATCTCCCTCCGAGCATGCAATGCCGTACCATCCGAGCATGCATGCATGCATGCATGCCTTTGCGAAGGCATCCAATGATCGTTGCTCTGCTACGAGTACTGGACGCGCATAGAATACGGCAACCGAAGATCGGCTTCGAAATACGGGGCGCCCGTACGTACCGGCGTGTCTTTCTGGCGTGGGAGGTTCCTCGTTTCCAAATGTTCTTTTCACGTACCCCGTATATATATAAATAAATAAAAATACTAGGTATAGCAGTACGTCGTCCATGGTGTGGTGTGCAGTGCAGCCCCACCCACGAGCAGGAACTGGTCGATGATGAGGCAGTTGTACACGGCGGCTGCTGCCATGAGTGAGCTAGCGCGGCAGCTACAGTTATCCACTGCTAGCTGCTGCACTATTCCCAGTTGCCCGTACGTACCAGCTGCCTCCTGTTCAATTGAATTGCAGCATCGGCGAGCGAGCTGTTGGCGAGTCACGAGTCACAGTGGCTGGCTGTAGCCATCCAAATATCTCAGCTTGCATCGCATGCTTTAGCCCGTGTTTAGATGTTGGTTTTGGATGGGTGAATTTGGGAGTATGATGTCACATCGTAATTATTGCGTCACTATAGCATTTCATTTGTATGCGCGAAAAATTGTCCAAAATTTTATTAATTAGGCTCAAAGGGCATGTTCGGCTGATGCACTTTTCAGCCAACTGGGCTGATTTCAGCTGATTTCAGCTGGGCTGTTCAGCACAGCTGTTCGGCTGCCAGGCTGCAGCTGTTCGGCTGATGAAAAGCGGAATATCTATATAGCTTCCACAAGTTTTTTGGACCACCTAGCTTCTAATGTTTGAGATTCGTGTTACAATTATAAACCGTCCGATCACTTCTTCTTCATCCTCCGACGGCCCACGCCCCTTCTTCTTCTTCCTCCCGACGGCCCACGCGCGCATGGCCGGGGCGGTGCGGGCTGGCCGGCGGAGGGGCGGGAGGCGGGCGGGGGCGGACG
>OAMR01000411.1:817168-835932 GCA_900205405.1 Echinochloa crus-galli
CGGATGGTGGGCGGCGGAGGCGGCGGCGGGGGCGGCGAGCGGAGGAAGAAGGTGGCGGGCGGAGGAAGAAGAAGGAGAAGTTGGGCCTTATTGGGCCCTAAGTTAGGTTGGTTAAAAAGTGAATGGAAGCTACATAGGACCCCGATGAAAAGGCCATCCAAAAAAAAATGAAGCGAGGCCCGCTGGAAGCGAGAAGCAGTAGAGTCGCCCGTGGAGTCGCGTCGAGCCGCGGAAGCGAGCGGCGGCGGCGGCGACTCAGTACGCCGCACTCCCCTACGACACCGGCATCGACGGCGACTCAGTACGCCGCACTCCCCTCCGGCGTCGGCGACTCGGCGCTCCACACTCCCCCCCGGCGGCCGTCTCCTCCAGTAAGCTTCTTGCCTTCTTTCCCCTCCACTAGTGTCCTAGGGTTTATGGAGTTTCATGGATCGAGCGAGGGAGACCGATAGGATGGCTCCGATGCTAGCCATGATGCCGGGGTGGTGTCGGTTACCCGATGCCCTGATGCCTGCTGGAGCTTCTTGGTGTCTTGCTGAGGTTGTGGTACGTCTGCTGGAATGTCTGCGAAGGAACCAGATGCCGGTGGCCTGTTGGGCTTTAGGCGTCGTCGTTACATTTGCAAAGTAGCACGCATCATTTGTGTCCGTGATGGGTTAGTAATATACAGAAGGTGATAGTTCAGATAGATATCGCACGACTTGTGCTACTATCTTATTTCAATGCAGATCTGTGATGCTGTTGCTGTGGCCAACTTGCTTAATGCAACTCTTGTTATCCCAACATTTCATCTTAATAGTGTTTGCCGTGATTATAGTTAACTATTTGTCTTATTACCACATTGCCTCCTTACATATGAAATGCCCTTTTAATCTGTGGCTTGCTGTATTTTTGTTGTGAAATACTAGTTTAAGAGTCTGAAGCAGTTCATCTTAGTTCTAAAGTGAAATATTGTTAACATAAAACTACACATTTTAACATTCTAATTTGAGAATGCTCTTTGCTATTGCATCTGTACCTTATGGTATTGTTTTGTGGGTTTCTCCATGCAACAGAAATCTCCCTTGTTCCTTAAATCCTTTTCATTATTTCATATCCCATTTAGATCTCCCTTGTTTGAAACCGTGCTCACTCTGGCACCGTCATCGACTTCATCGTGATCTCCACTCGAAGCCAGGCATTACAACTTGTGTCGAAAACGCGCCAGGACTAGCTACAAGGCAAGCGTTTTCTTCATCACCCACTGCTGCTTCTTTTTTGTTTTGCTTACGTGTGCTGCTTCTTAGTACATACCACATTACTCTGTACATTCCAAACCTGGACACAGATGGCCAACGACCGTGCACAGGTATGAGACTTTCATTTTTTACCTGACTAGCACTGTATTTTATATAGGTACCCATAATGCACACATGTTTTACCACACTAGTATGCAGTCTCATTTGTATAGCCTTTTCTTGTGCTGGTAATTTCTCCCTGAAAAACTAGGTGGATTTTTATTTGGGCCTGCCCATCAACACCCTGAATAGTTGCTCTTCTTTGGGCAATGCCTATCACCTCTTGTCCACTCCTATGGTTGACCAATTAGTATGGGTATATGCAGGTGCTGTCAGAAATTGTTGAGGCCATGGTGCCTGTCGAGAGGAGGATGGATTGAGCATGAATTCAGCTAGTTGCGTCTGTATCGTATTGTATGGGTTTATTGACCTTTTATTTGTAATGAAGTGTTAGGAGAACATAGACATGCCACTCTTGCTAATTTGACCATTCTGTATTTGCTGTATGGATTTGGATCAATTATAATATCAATATCATGTGTACCTTGGAAACTAATGACATTATGTGGAGCAAAGATCCAGTTTAGTAATTTTTTATGCACTTTTAGTGTAGCTATATTTCTCTTCATCATACAATTAGCATGGTGCCGACCTCTGGATGGACCAGTACTCTGTGCAGATGCTGCCAGGTTCAGTTACTTGATAATACAATGGTGTTTTATGGACCTTTGATCTGTAATGAAGTGTTAGTAGAACAATAATAATTTGCATGTTGATTGCTCGGGTTCTTTTAAGTGCATTGGCGCCAAAATTTTTGAATTTAAATGTGGATGTAGTGCTATTGGTTGACAGTATTTGAATTTGAATATGCTTGCTGTTGACTGGCTTGGCTGCTGGATGAACAGCCTGGCTGCTGGCTGTTGGTGGCTTATGACCGTTGCGCTGGCTGAACAGCCATCAACACCAGCAGAAGCCAAAAGTGCATCAGCCGAACAGGTCCAAAATGTTCGTCTCGCAGAGTACAACAAAACTGTGTAATTAGCTTTTGATTTTATCTATATTTAGTACTTCATGCATGTTATGACATTTTGATGTGACGTGAATTTTCTTTTTACATAGTAAATTTGGGAGTAGAAAGGGGTCTTAAATGATCATCCTGCGGTGCCCATTTGCCCATCAAAATCGTTGGATAATACTCCTATAATGGACACGACACGACACGACACCTCTAATGGATATGATCGGTATCTCTCTATCTTCGTCTTCTACGTACACCCTCCAGCCGTCGCCATGAAAAACGACGTGACAGAGGCATTCATGCACGCTCAATCATTCACGCACGCTGGGAGACGCCGCATTGCAAGCCGACGCCGTACGTCGGTTCAGTTCATGGGGATGTTTAATTTCCGAGAAAAGGTGAAAAGTAAAGTGAAAAAGTTACATCGGATATTGTAGCATTTTTTGTTTGTTTGTAGTAAACATTGTCCTACCATGACCTAACTAGACTCAAAAGATTCGTCTCGTCGTGTACATCAAAACCATACAACTAGTTTTTTCTTTATTTACCCACGTTTAGTACTCAATGCATGAGGAGAGAGATTTGATGTGATAGGTAAATAGTGAAGTTTGGAGAGAGAATTTTTGAAAGTTTGATGATTTGACCCGGACCTAAAACAGGTCATGATCGAACTTGATTATTGAGGCTCTGCTAGCTCTTCGTTCGATCATCCATCGGCACCTGTCTGTCGTGTCGGCTCGATCTGTTAGTTGCCTCTTGCCTGATGATTCTCTCTTCTGGATGTTTCTCCATTTAGGCATTTATGTTGTGACGATATATGCTGCTTACCACCAGCTTATATGTCGATCTGTCGCCATACCTGTCGGCCTCTCTCCATCACTCCACTCTCAGAGGCTGCACTGTACTGCACATGTCGCCACCAGGCACCAGCCGCCGCTAGCGCGCGAACACAGCTGCGCTGTCGCCGTAGGAGGCATCATCAGTGGCCAAGCAAGAGGAAGACGACGAAAGAATTAAGCAGAGGGGTTTGGACACGCGGCTGCTGCTGCTTTAATTTCAGGACAATAATAAAGCGGTGCTGGGCTGCTCGCTGCGACATGCATGATGGACAAATATCTATCTCGCAAGTATACTAATAAAAGATAGTTAATTCTTTCTATATCATTACAAAATTCAGTTCATCCTCTCTCTCTTACCATCAGTTATAATTTTCCATCCCTGCTTGCGGTTAAAAGTGAGTATGCACGCAAGGGTTTCCAGAGCGCCGGCCAGGATCCAGCGCGCATGCACGCCTGCGCGTAGCTAGCTAGCTCTAGGCATGTGTGGGCCGGGCTTAATTGCCTGCTTGGCGTTTGCAGTCGTTGGAGTGGTGGCCTGGTGGGCGCCGTCGTCCGCATGCATCACAGCAGCATCTACCGCCAGTGCACTGCATGCATGCACCCGATCTGTAGCGCATGCATGCAACCATGGCGGCCGGGCGGTGGGCCGGAACGCTTGCCTGGCGTGGCGCTAGCTTGCTGATCAGAGACCGGTAGCGCGGCTAGGGAAGAATCGATCCGGCCGTCCAACGGGTCAGATAGACTCAACTGTAAAGCCAAGATATGCGTCTGTAGTGCTTTGCATGCTTGCGAAATGCGGAAGATAATAAAGGCCAAGCAAGTGCTGAATGCATCATTACCACACGCTGCTGAGAGCTACACTTGCCTAGGCCTGCGCGCGGTGGTGTGGCAGTGATGTCTAGGCTGGATTTGGCTTGGCTCGTCGCCGGATCCTCACGGATTATTTCTTCACAAATCTTGTCAGTTAGTAGAGTTCTTTCTGGCGTGTAACCTACAAACTAGTTTTAATTTTACAGTCTATTCCTAGAAATGGTTTCGAAAAAGAGGTCAAAACAAAACGTACATTAAAAGAACTCGGTGTAATGCACGACGACCAAAGAGATGGACGTACACGGTACATCCACCGCCTGATCGACCGACAGCTACCTTGGACCAACGCGCGGCGCGGGGTCCCGGCCATGGCGCAGCTGCCGCCCAAGATCCCCACCATGGCGCCGGCGGCATGGCCGGACTTCGGGGGCGGGCAGCAGCAGCAGCAGCAGCAGCAGAGCGCGGCCCCTCCGCGGGCACGTTCCTCGCCGCGCCATTGCCGCCATCGCAGCAGCAGCAGCAGCAGCAGCAGCAGCCGTCGTGGGTCGACGAGTTCCTCGACTTCTCGGCCGCCAAGCGCGGCGCGCACCGCTGCCGCTCCGTGCCGGCGTTCGAGCCCGGCGACGACTTCGGCCGCCTTGAAGACGGCGACCAGCTCCTATCCATGTTCTACGACGACGGCCAGCCGCCGCCGCCGCAGGCTTCGCAGGCCGCTCCCGCGCCGGCGCCCGTGGCGAGCTCGTCGTCTCCGTCCGACCACAACAGCATCAATGACGAAAAGACGGACAGGGGCGACTGGCGAGGCCGAGGAGGCGCAGAGCAAGTGCCACGGGGACGCCGCCGCCGTGCGACCAAGCAGTACTCATTTTGAACTGCTTGGTCGCGGCTTGATCGCTGCTGACGCTGGGGAACAGTCACCTCAAGCAGCGAATCGCCGCGCTCGTGCAGGACAAGATCTCCAAAGATATGGTGACCGCCTGTCATTGCCACCCCGATTATAATTCTTGCCATTCACCATCTGAATTCAAATCCACCGCAATGCATGCAGGCAAAAATACCATAATGATGGTGTCCCGAATCACTTACTACTAATATCTGACACTGTCTAAACTCTCTGTGAGCAGCTCATCAGATGGCACTGAAGAATGAGATTCAGAGGCAGAGGCAAATCTACGACCAGCATACCCTGAAGAATGCCGAATCGTCCCCAACGCTCGACGCGGCCCCGTTCCTCAGCGACAACCGGAGCCCATGACGACGAGGTGTTGATGCTAGGACTGGTACATTGTTCTGGGTGTAAAATGTTGATGCACAGAAAAACTAGACTGATTTGGTCTGTTCATTCTTGCATCCTCTGCTGCTGTCTGGCTGCCGCTAGCTGCTCCTTCCACCTCCCTGATTTGTAAATTGAGTGAATTTCCCTGTGGGTCCTTTAACTATTACCGAGGTCCCATCTAGATCCGTAAACTTTCAAAACGTCCATCTAGATCCACGATATAATTAAACGTAGCAGTGGAGGTCCACAGGCGTCCACGGAAGCACATTTGACCGACGTGGCGCTGCCAGCGTGGACCTGGCGCTGCCAGCGTGCACGTGGGAAGGGAGACACGAGTACACAATATGCAGGAAGCCCCTCGAGTAAAAATCATATGCCATTGTCTTGTCCACGACCTCGTGGCTTCAATCTGTTCGCGGAGGGAGACGCGAGGCGGGGCGACGGCGGCAAGGCAAGGCGGCGGCAATCTGTTCGCGGGGAATGCAATCGAGGAGCAGCAGAGGTGACTGAAGCGGATAGAATCTCCTCCATCGAGGGAGGGGGACGCGAGGTCGTGATCTCGAAGTTGGAGTGCCATGGCCGGAAGATTGCGGGCGGAAGGAGAACCGCCCCCTGTGTATGGTGAGTGCTGTTATCCCCAAATCCATTGTGAGATTGGTGTTCTGTGATGTACATTGTTGTCGCCGCACTCGATTTGGTTAGAGATTTCGATTTTGTTGCATTAGGGTTAGGGTTTAGCGTGAAATCAAGCTGAAACTTGGGGTTTTCTTCTGTTGTAGGGGTCGATTCTACTAATTTCACAGTAGAGGTGCATCATGGTGGATTCTTCTGTGGTTCTGGGTCAAATCGTGCATACCTGAATGAGAAGTTGGCCTGGTTTGATGAGTGCAAAGCCAAGTACTGGTCTTTCCTGTCTATCACTGAGATTTCACTGATGCTTGGTTACTACACGATGGGATTATCAAGTCTGAAAGTGTACTGGCTATTACCTGGCAAGGATTTGAGTGATGGATTGCGTATAGTGAAGTCAGACAATGATACTTTTGTGATGAAGGAATTGACACATAGAGTGAAGAAATTTGTGCTGTACTATGATCATTATGACTACTTATGCAACACTGGCTGGGAAGACATAGTTGTAAATCTTGTTACCACACTGCCTAAGGTGCTCAGTCCTAGGAAGGTGGATCATATACCCAAGAGGCACGGTGAGAAGTTGCCTGCATTCTATAGTGACACTCAGAGCAGCAATGACATTCAGAGCAGCAGTGGAGTTGATGTTGGGATAGAAGCACTAGATGGTAGTGACAATAATGACTCTGAAGATTCAGACTTTGTGGATTCAGACAATGAGGTAGAAGATGATGATGATGACATATTCAATGACTTTGTGGATGACACACATATTGATAAGGAGGCTGCCAAAGGGAAGAGATATGGAGGCAATGTAGTGGAGGATGGAAGTACAGAAAGAGATTGGGATCAACTTTCTACAGATGAAGAAGGGCTAGAGTTGCCTGAATCAGATGAAGAAGGTGAGCTAGGCAAGAACTTGAAATCATTTAGACCTGAGGACATTAACAACCCAATTTTCAAGATTGGAATGAAGTTTCCTTCTGTAGAGGTGCTGAGAAAGGCAATTACAGAGTATAGTTTGAAGCAGAGAGTTGATATCAAGATGCCAAGGAATGATAGAACTAGAATTGAAGCTCATTGTGCTCGTGGTTGTCCTTGGTTCTTATATGCTTCATTTGACAAGAGAGTAAACTGCTTCTTGGTAAAGAGGTATGTTGGAGATCACAACTGTGTTAAGCAATGGGCTCTTAAGAGGTGCACTGCCAAGTGGCTGGCAGAGAAGTATATGGATAAGTTCAGAGCTGATGAGAAGATGACCCTGACAAACTTTGCTAGGACAGTGCAGTTGGATTGGAACCTAACACCATCAAGAACCGAACTTGGCAGGGCTAGAATGATGGCAATGAAGAGCATATATGGTGATGAGATACAACAATTCAACCAATTATGGGACTACGGGCATGAGCTTAGGAGGTCCAACCCAGGTAGCTCTTTTTTTCTGAGTATGACTAATGGATGTTTCAGTACACTCTATGTGTCACTAGATGCATGTAAGAGAGGTTTCTTGAATGGTTGTAGACCATTGATCTGCCTGGATGGTTGTCATATCAAGACAAAGTTTGGTGGCATTCTACTTACTGCTGTAGGAATAGACCCTAATGATTGTATTTATCCAATAGCTATGGCAGTTGTTGAAGTAGAGTCTACTCAGAGCTGGAAGTGGTTCTTGGAGACATTGAAGAAAGATCTAGGCATTGTCAATACTTACCCATGGACTATCATGTCAGACAAGCAAAAGGGTCTAATTGCTGCTGTTCAAGAGGTCTTCTCTGAATCAGAGCATAGGTTTTGTGTCAGGCATTTGTATTCCAATTTCCAAGGTCACTTTAAAGGAGAAAACTTGAAGGATCAGCTATGGGCATGTGCTAGATCAAGCACTGTTGAGAAATGGAATGAGAACATGGAGAAGATGAAAGCTCTCAACAGTGATGCATTTGAATGGTTGGAAAAGATGCCATCACAGACATGGGTGAGGGCCTTTTTCAGTGAATACCCCAAGTGTGATATACTTCTCAATAATAGCTGTGAAGTTTTCAACAAGTACATATTGGAAGCAAGGGAGCTGCCAATTCTCAGTATGTTGCAAAGAATCAAGAATCAGCTAATGTCTAGGCACTACAACAAACAGAGGCTGCAGAGAAATGGCAAGACATGATAATATGCCCTAAGATTAGGAAGAAGGTAGCAAAGAATGCTGAGTTTGCCAACACTTGTTATGTACTACCAGCTGGGAAAGGCATTTTTCAGGTTCAAGACAGAGAAAAACAATATGTTGTTGAAATTTGCAAGAGGCATTGTGATTGTAGGAGGTGGGACCTAACTGGAATACCTTGCAGCCATGCTATCTCTTGCTTGAGGAATGAAAGGATCCCTCAAGAATCAGTACTCCCTCACTGCTACTCAATTGAAGCATTCACCCAGGCATATGGGTCCAACATATGGCCATGCAATGACAAGAGCAAGTGGGTAAATGTTGGAGGTACAGAAATTCTGCCACCAGTCTATGAGAAAAGGGTTGGTAGGCCCCCAAAAGCAAGAAGAAAGGCACCACATGAAGTACAGATCAACAATGGAAGTAAATTGTCAAAACATGGTGTTGTAATCCACTGCAGCCATTGTCAAGATTCTGGGCACAACATAACCACTTGTGTCAGAAAGAAAGCAGGATTGCCACCAATACACAAGAAGGCAGGGCAGGGTGTTGAAGCTACTGAAGAACCAATCAATACCCAGGTTAACACTTATACTTCTTGTCTGCCGCCATTATTGTATTATAGTGATGTAATTTAACACCCAGGAACAATTTGTAGGAGGTTCCTTTCCATGATGAGCCACCAAGTCAGGATGAGCCACCAAGTCAGGACATCTTGTCACAACTTACCAATCCCATGTTGTCTCAGCTGCAACAGGAGGTATGTAGTGTCTCTGAATTTTTTCACAACATTTCTCTGAATTTTGTCACAACATTCTCTGAATTTTAGTGAATTTTGTGCTCTTTTTAGGCCACACAAAATGTTAGAACCGAGAATGTAGCTATGCCAATCACTGACAGTGCTTATATCGTCTCCAACATTCCATCGACAAGACTAGTTCCACTTACCACGGCAACCAAGTCTGGTAGGGTGTCTAAGCCATCAGCAAAAAAGAAGGCTGCAGCACCACCCAGCAAGAAGAAGGCCAAAGAACCTGCAGCCAAGAAGAAGAAGGCTGGATGATTCATGTCCGAGGAGGCTGGACAATCTTTTGTGGATGATAGTTGTCTTTTGTGCAGTTATATACACCTGCAAACACCTTTTGTGGATGAGACTTGTCTTTTGTAAATGGCAATATTGCCTTGTGTGACATATTTTGGAAAACCAAGCACCTGACACTTGGTTTGCCTAAATATGGCTGAAAAACACACTAGATATAGCATATGCTAAAATAGTCAGATGGGTTATCATGTAAGACAAAACTACTATGTATGTCTAAATGCATGATATTAACTTGGACCTGGAGGCAAAAGATTCAACTACAGCTGTTGTTGTGAGACTGTCCTGTACCAATTAATTTTTACTCTGGAATTATACACTTTACCAGGATCTGCAATCCCCTCATTTTCTGAGCAAACATTGAGATATAAAACATAATATGATGCATTTCAATTGATAGTTAGAACTTACATCCATACAGATGAGTCAATTGTCTAGCATCCATACATAACCAAGGCAATGCATTGCCTGCTTACATTGCTAACATCAAACCAGCAGTCTCACTAGTACTGCAACAACTACTATCATTACAACTATAGCATTACAAACCAAGCCAAGCTTTCCTATGTTGACTAGTCTCTCCAATTTTCTATCCACAACCAAGGAAGAAGACTTCATCACCACAACATCCTCCATCAGATTAGCCAAACCTTTCTTCAATGCTTGGACATCTGCTTCCATAGCCACGAGCCTTTCTTTCACTTCAGATGGCGTAATCTGCACCTCCCTATGCTGATTCCTTATTGTGATAGTTGAAGATGGAGTAACGGGACATCCAACATCAAGCCACTTCTTGTACTTGTTACTAAACATATAGAATTTGCAAGTAGTTGGATCCTGCACTTGACAAATCAAAAGCCATGAAAATCACTACATTCAGATGAACCAAACTGAACCCACTAAACTCAGTAAAGCAACTTACATTCATCTCATTCATGCAACACTTGAAATAGATTCTACCAGGGTTACGCTCTGACTTCGACAGTAGCTCGATGACTTCCTCGCCACATTTGGGACAGGTCACAAGACTAAACCCACTCAAGCGACCAAACTTGCCGAGGTGACGCGGCGGCGGCGACGCCATCCGTGATGAGCTCTCATACCACACTGATGAACTACCCAGCGACATTGAGGGCAGAGGAGAAGAGGATAGAGGCATGGGGATGCTTGGCGACTGGCCTCGGGTACTCGGGATGCCCGTACCTGGCGGCGTCGGCATGAATCACGGCGGAGCGGGGTGGATTGCGCCGGAGCTCCAAAATCGCCTGCTGCCTCCCCCAACAGACCGAAGGGGATAGATTTGAGGGGAAATATGCATAGTCCAAGTCAATGGAGGGCTACATTGCAAAAATACAGCAGCCCAGCATGGCCAAAACTGCCAACGGTCCACGCTGGCAGCGCCACGTCGGTCAAATGTGATTCCGTGGACGCCTGTGGACCTCCACTGCTACGTTTAATTAGATCGTGGACCTAGATGGACGTTTTAAAAGTTTACGGACCTAGATGGGACCTCGGTAATAGTTAAAGGACCCACAGTGAAATTCACTCATGTAAATTTTTGGGTGCATTTCGAACGAAGATTGTAGGGAAAAAGGTCAACTGTAATTCACGTTGGTTGAGGTCAATTTGTGTGTTTGGGGGTGGTTTTGTATCTCACCGTTCAGAAAAAAAGAGAGCGATTATGTTTTCAGAATCAGTCTTGTACGTCCACCTTGAATTCGTCCATGTTCCTAGCTGTTGTGCCGGCGCCATAGTCCATGCCGTATGCCCTACCCGGGCCATACGCGCCATGCGCCCTATGCCCGCACACTGACCCGTACGCGCAACCGCGAGGGTCGGCTCTGATACCATTTGTAACACCCCGCCTTTCACGAGCCGCCCCGCACAGCCCTTCCGAGGGGCGCGCACGCGTACACATAGCACCCTGCTTACACTTTCGTCCTCGCTTCGTGTAAAAGGGTTAACCCGAAGGTGCTATGGCTGGAAGACAAAGGCTTATAAGTTGCCTCCACCCTTGCTCAACTAGCAATGTGGCACTAAACATGTGCATCCCGCACTAATGGGCCACTACCGGGCCATACAAACTGGGCCGGGTGTGACATGTTGTCTATTATTAGGAAATACAGCGGCTTCAAAACTGAAAATATTTTTAGGGGGTGTTTAGTTCCTAGAAAAAGGCAAAAAGTGAAGTGAAAAAGTGACATCGGACACTGTTCGTTTGTTTGTGGTAAACATTATCCTACCATGACCTAACTAGACTCAAAAGATTCGTCTCGTCGTGTACATCAAAATCATGTACTTAGTTTTTTTATTTACCCATGTTTAGTGTTCCATACATGAGGAGAGAGATTTGATGTGATAGGTGAATAATGAAGTTTGGAGAGATAATATTGAGAAGTTGAAAGGAACTAAACAGGGCCTTAGGGGGTGTTTAGTTCCTGGAAAAAGGCAAAAAGTGAAGTGAAAAAGTCACATCGGACACTGTAGCAATTTTCGTTTGTTTGTGGTAAACATTATCCTACCATGACCTAACTAGACCCAAAAGATTCGTCTCGTCGTGTACATCAAAATCATGTACTTAGTTATTTTATTTACCCATGTTTAGTGTTCCATACATGAGGAGAGAGATTTGATGTGATAGGTGAATAATGAAGTTTAGAGAGATAATATTGAGAAGTTGAAAGGAACTAAACATGGCCTTAGTTACAGTACAATATATTTTTAGACATAGGTCAAAACATATTTTTAAAAAAATCGGTGTGGCATGCACGGCCTCTCGAAAAAGAACATTGAAGAGATGGAGAATTGGAGAGATCCACCGCCTGAACGATCGATAGCTAGCTTTGGCTAGATGTATAGTCCCGGTCACGTCATCAAACTTCTAAAATTCTCTCCAAACTTCACTATTCACCTATCACATCAAATCTCTCTCCTCATGCATGGAGTACTAAGGCCAGTTTCAGTGCGAGGGTCATGGGAGTGTCATAGACATTAAATTTGATAACATGTACCAGTAATATTATGAGAGAGAAAAGAGGAGGGTCATAAAATGTGAGAGGAGGGTCATCACCATGACCCTCCACTGGCACGGTTCTTAAGATTCTAATCTAGGTAACTGCGTCGATGACGCTTCCATTGAGACTGGCCTAAACGTGGGTAAATAAAAAAACTAGTTACATGGTTTTGATGTAGACGACGAGACGAATCTTTTAAGCGTAGTTAGGTCATGGTAGGACAATGTTTACCATAGACAAACGAAAAATTCTACAGTATTTGATGTGACTTTTTCACTTCACTTTTTACCTTTTTCCTGGAACTAAACACCCCCTAGTAGCTTCTGACGATGGATGATGTCGCGCACCATGACTGACATTCGGCTCGGCTTTCGCAGGCGCCGCATGCATGCAGCAGCAGTGGCGGCATGCATGCCCTCACGGCCTCACCTAGTTTCCGTAGCTACCTCATCCATCTCTCGGCGTGTCATCAATCATCCAAGTGTGGTAACAGGGTCTCTCTCTTTTCCTCTACTAGCGCATCACCTCTGAGGCTCTGTTTCGAATTGTAATTGTAATAAGTATGATGACTGTTATAACACTTCGACTTGCATTTTTCTGGTAGATATATATTGTTCTATCTTTTCTAAATTTTTTATATATAAATTTTTATAATACATCTAGATGTACGTTATGTTTAGATATATAGTAAAACTATATATAAAGAGAAGGACGAGTTTTATCTACCACCGTTGTAGCTACCATCACCATTCTATCATGTCTATGTTCACATACTCATTTCTCAGTTGGAGTATGTTCGTATACTAATTCTAAGATACTCCAAAGCGAATTGCATGAAAAAATTCAGAAGCAACCCTATTTTTTAAATTTATTATGATTATACCATTATAATAGTATATAGAAATTAGTATGTCCACATACTCAAAGTATGCTTACATACTCAACCTACATACCATCCAGATAGTCTAGTATCATCATATACTACATACTCTTCGTTGGGTCATATACGTCTTTTAACATGAGATACATGGGTGAAGGTAGCTACCAACGATGGTAGAAAGGAATTTTCCTAAAGAGAAAGCTAAACTATCTATAATCTGGGATAAAGAGATTAGTTTTATGTTTTGCAACGGTGAACCTAGTAATATTATCCTAATATTATTTACTTTTTCTCCCAGCCCGAAAATATAGCTACTTTTCGCAAGAGCTCCCACTGTTATATAAGGAGACACGCAGGCAAAAGTTTGGATATGCAATAATTTTAAAAACTAAAACAATCTGCATACGGATGGGCTAAAGTAAAACTTTTCTAGAAGACGGACATCACAGAACGGTTAATTCAAGGATTTCGAATACATAGATGGATAGATCCAGCAGTTCAGACAAACAACTACTTGCTGGCCGAGTGGGGAACCTGGATACCTAATTTACCCCGAGCATCCCTTTATTGAAACCTGTTGCGCTCGATCAATCTCCAGCCTCGGGGAACTCTGAACCAAGACCACTCTACGAAAATCAAAGTCGCCTGATCAATAGGAAACCTGTTTTATTTTATATAGCATTACATATAGCTGAATATCACGGTGGAAAATCTACGTAATAAATTAAATAATCCACTGGGCATGGTCTGCTAGTGGAGATCGAATTTTGTTGTTCATCCAAAGAGGTGGCTAAAGATTCCACGTCGCTGTATTTAGTCGTCAGGCAAAGACGATCTAAGCAACGGTTGGCAGAGGGTGATGCCGACTAGTTTTCCAGTCGCTATACGCTACCCATTCCAGGCCACAAAAGAGAGAGACGCCAGAGCGATAACAATGATTCTCCGTACAGGCCAAGAAGCAAATGGATCTACTCGTAATAATAACATCAAATCTCACGCTCCAGGGGGGGGGGTCACTCACTGATTTGATGATGAACCGCGGCAGATTGCAGTGTACGCTTTGCCGCTGCCTCCCTGTCGAGTGTCCAGGCAGACACGGAAACATTCCGCGATCCGCCCTGAATAAAATTTACCAACACCACCTGCCTCTGCCTGGCTGCTCGTACTACAGATTTCTCTCTATTTTTTTTTCTCTCTCCCTGTGCCGTGCGTGATCCGGTGCGGCAGCAGCACAAGAGGCCGTTGTATTTTTAACTTTTTAAGGTTTCTGTCATGTCAAGCGAAATTTGATGTGATTGAGGGGTGACATGCCTGGTATCGGGCCAGCCGGGCGGCCGGCCGGCCAGGTGTTAGCTCCCTCCCTCTGCACATGTGGCTAACTGTCCTTGGCGCACGCAGCACTAGCAGGGGAGAATCCAGCCAGCCGGAACAAATTAAAGGCACGCCGCCGGGCGCCCCTTTTCCGCTTCCTTTTCTCCGTCGTCCGGCCCTTTTGTCAAAGTTTGGACATGCAAATGCGATGCACGCTACGCCAATGCAGTTGCCAAGGCTAGCTATATATGATTGAACAGTCAAAAGAAAAGATTGGAGAAGGCGGCGGCGCGGCGGCGGCGGGGGGCATGGGGGGAGAGAGAGAAGAAGAAGAAGAGAGAGGAAGAAGGCCGGAAGTGGTGGCCAGGACGGGATGGACACTGACCCAGGAGGAGCGGAGTGGAGTCACTGGAGTGGGGGACTAAACTAGAAGCAATCGGATGGATGGCAACATCACATTTTAGCAGTGCAGGGGTGTGGGGGAGACGGGGAGGCAAAGCTCGAAGCTTTCTCGCTTTCTTTTTCTCTCGGGAGTGTGGGAGAGCTTCGAGCGCAGGAGGCACAAGGGAGGCAGCAAGACAGGATGATAAGACTGGGATTTGGGACTTTGTGAATTGTGATGAGAGAGACTCTTCTTCTCTCCCTTGTGACTTGTGAGTGCTTCCTCTCTCTGTCTCTCTCACATTTGTGAGGGGAGAGAGAGAGAGAGAGAGAGAGCAGCTGGGGATGGCTGGAGGTTGCTGGAGAATGAGCCAAGGGGTGTTTTGGGGAGGCCAAATTAGGAGGAGCTGGGATGGGTGGGGATTCAATTCAAAGCAGGGTGGCTGATTTGGGCATCTGGATGATTGTGGAGATTGAGATGGGGCGTGAGATGGATATTTATGTCCTTTGTATGCTTGCTTATAATGCTTGTTTGTTATGGGTCGGATCCTTCCCGTTACAACGGGATCTTTTGTTGCGTATAAAAAACCCACCAGCGCAGTGAAATTTTACTGTTCACTAAAGCTACGTATAAGTCTAAATCCATCTAATAAATGTCTGAGACAGCGCAAAGCGTACACTGCAATCTGCCGCGGTTCATCATCAAATCAGTGAGTGACCCCCCCCCCCCCCCCTCAAACAAATCCAGCATCCTCTCGTCACACCAAGTAATCATACATAAGCATTTGTTTAACTGAGATGCATGGGATTCGTCTATTGTTCTTCTCCTGATTCGATCCCTTGGCTAGCTCGCTCGGTCAGTGCGTCGCCACCATTGTCCTCTGATGTCTCCATGTGTGTGAGGTGAGAAGAGAAAAGGGCGTGTCTCTTTTGGCAAAGCAACGCAATGCAAAGCAAAGCAAAGCACGTAGAAGCGCGTAGCAAAGCAATTAAAGGCGGGCGGCAGCCGCAGCCCGGCCCGGAGGCTTGTTGATTTCACTTCCTAATCATTGCGTCACTGTAGTATTTCGTCTGTATTTGTGAAAAATTGTCCAAAAATTGATTAATTAGGCTCACAATATTCGTCTCGCAGAGCACAACAAAACTGTGTAATTAGTTTTTGATTTCATCTATATTTAGTACTCTATGCATGTTATGACATTTTAATATGATGGGAAATCTTTTTTTTGCATAGTGTATTTGGGAGTAACTTTTTGGAAACTTTTGGCATCTAAACCAGGCCTAAACAGGGCCTCAGCTCCCTCGTGCATGGCGAGCAGCGAGAGCATGCATGCCATGGCGACAGCACCTGCCGATCGACCTGCAATCCTGCATGCATGGACGCGGAAGCCTTTAAGATCGCCGGCGTTGCCGCCGCCGCCATTTGCGCCGCCGGCCGGCGCGGTTCAGAGCTCACACTGCACACAACAGCAAAGAGAATGCAGCGTCGGTCTAGTCATCATCATCAAGTCAACGTACCATGGCTGTTTGTACGTGTCCGGGATACGCTTGATTGACGTCGTCTAACTACCGGCCGGGCGGGCTCTTTGGAAAGGTCAAAGGTGTTCGTTCATCCGCCATCGTCATGCTATTTTCTGCTGTTCTACCTAGGCCTTTTTTTTATTTGAGAAACTTCTATCTAGGCCTTTTTGCAGCCAAAATTTGGACCAGAATCTATCTAGGCATAGTGAATTACGGTAACAATTCAGAGTCAACAAGATTCTATAGTAGCAATACAAATACTGGGTTTTATGCTATGGGTACTGTACTAGGCCTTGTGGGAAATAGGAAAGGAAATATCTAGCTGCAAGCACCTAGTTTGGTGGAATCATGGAACCCACCAAATTAAAGTGCATATATCAAACTGGGGAATAAATACAAGGCAAAAAGGACGGAGATAAGTGGTTTGTAATGTTTTCTCCTCTCACTATTTTTTGTCTTGCTTTGTCAACTTCACATATTTCAAAAAAGGAACTGTTAATGAAAAGTGCTGTATGATTGCCAAAATATTTTTTCCTCAGACATTTAGAAGGTTTTAGACTTATACACGTACAGCTTTAGGAAATGAATATTAGAATTTCACTGCGCCGGTGTTTTTTTTTACCCGCAACAAAAGATCCCGCTGTAACGGGAATGAAGGATCCGACCCATAACAAACAAGCATTATAAGCAAGAATACAAAGGACATAAATATCCATCTCATGCTACATCTCCATCTCCACAATCATCCAGATGCCCAAATCAGCCACCCTGCTTTGAATCCCCACCCATCCCAGCTCCTCCAGATTTGGCCTCCCCAAAACACCCCTCCTTGGCACCTTGGCTCATTCTCCAGCAACCTCCAGCCATCCCCAGCTGCTCTCTCTCTCTCTCTCTCTCTCCCCTCACAAATGTGAGAGAGACAGAGAGAGGAAGCACTCACAAGTCACAAGGGAGAGAAGAAGAGTCTCTCTCATCACAATTCACAAAGTCCCAAATCCCAGTCTTATCATCCTGTCTTGCTGCCTCCCTTGTGCCTCCTGCGCTCGAAGCTCTCCCACACTCCCGAGAGAAAAAAGAAAGCGAGAAAGCTTCGAGCTTTGCCTCCCCGTCTCCCCCACACCCCCCCTGCACTGCACTGCTAAAATGTGATGTTGCCATCCATCCGATTGCCCTTCTAGTTTAGTCCCCCACTCCAGTGACTCCACTCCGCTCCGGCCTCCTGGGTCAGTGTCCATCCCTGGCCACCACTTAATCTCCGGCCTTCTTCCTCTCTCTTCTTCTTCTTCTTCTCTCTCTCTCCCCCCATGCCTCCCGCCGCCGCCGCCTTCTCTAATCTTTTCACTGTTTTTTTTCTGTGTTTCTTGTGCTAGGTGGTATGGGCTCCGGCGAGGTGGATGGACGCGCATTGCTGGAGTCGGAGCAGCAGTAGCGGCGGGCAAGAAGGCGGGGGATCTGGATCCGAGGCAACACCACCGAGTTCCTCACGGCGGCGACGGAGGCGGTCGCGCGTGAGAGGCGCCGCCGCCGGCGGTGGCGGGGAGATCGTGGCGGTGCAGGGAGGGCACATTGTGCGCTCGACGGGGCGCAAGGACCGGCACAGCAAGGTGTGCACGGCGCGCGGGCCGCGCGACCGGCGCGTGCGGCTGTCGGCGCACACGGCCATCCAGTTCTACGACGTGCAGGACCGGCTGGGCTACGACCGCCCCAGCAAGGCCGTCGACTGGCTCATCAAGAACGCCAAGGACGCCATCGACAAGCTCGAGGTGCTGCCGGCGTGGCAGCCCACCGGCGCCAATGCCGCCGCGCCGCCGTCCTTCTCGACGCACCCCGACGACTCCGCCGACAACTCCGACGACCAGGCGCAGGCCATCACCGTCGCGCACACGCCCTTCGACTTCCCCGGCGCGGGTGGGGCCAGCGGCGGCGGCGCCGGCGGCACAGGCTTCCTTCCGGCGTCGCTCGACTCCGACTCCATCGCGGACACGATCAAGTCGTTCTTTCCCATGGCCGGCACGGCGGGCGGCGAGGCGTCCTCGTCCACGGCGGCGGCGCAGTCGTCGGCCATGGGCTTCCAGGCCTACACGCCCGACCTCCTGTCGCGCACCGGCAGCCACAGCCAGGACCTCCGGCTGTCGCTGCACCCGGACCCCATGTTCCACCAGCAGCAGGACCGGTCGCACGGCCACCACGGCGGCAATGGCTCCGCGCAGCAGGCGCTCTTCCCCGGCGCGGCCAGCTACTCGTTCGCCGGCGGCGGCGGCGCCATGTGGGCGGAGCAGGCGGCGCAGCAGGGCCAGCGCATGGCGGTGCCGTGGAGCGTGCCCGACCCAGGCGGCGGGAGCACTGGCAGCTACATGTTCAACGCGGCGCAGCAGGCGGCGCACATGCAGGCGGCGGCGCTCGCCTCCCAGCAGAGCCAGTTCTTCTTCCAGAGGGGACCCCTTCAGTCCAGTAACAACCAGCCCTCCGAGCGAGGATGGCCGGAGACCACCGTCGAAGCCGACGACAACCCGATGCAGCAGCAGCAGCACCATGGGGGGCTCAGCCCCG
>OAMR01000411.1:845196-868449 GCA_900205405.1 Echinochloa crus-galli
GACTTAAAAGTTATTCATGATTTATATTCCCAATGTTTGACTAAAATCTTGCCCAAAACGACATCTAAATCCGATACGGAGGGAATACATGGATTAGTAATTTTAAGAGACATAATTGTTGGAAATTCATAAATAAATGTGTGACTATGGTAATAAGAATTTCTTATTTTGTCTTTCCCTCCCTCTCTGTTATTTTAGATTATTTTTCATAATGGCATGGATGAGTAGTTTAGAAAAAGATTAGGGGTTACTTTAGTATATTTTCTAATGAAAGCGGTAGATTTAGGGGTTACTTTTATAATGCTTTCATAATTAAAGAGCCACGTAGCTTTTATTGAAAACTAAAATAGATCCAATTGTTGTTATCATCAATGATTCTGATTAGAGTGTACTAAATTATTTGTGTAAAGGTGTTTTGATTTCTGTGAGATTATCTTACAATTCACCTTTTAGCGCATCAAGGATTAATTAACATGGAGGTCCAAAATGAGTTGTAATAGTAAGGTCCAAAATGAGTTGTAATAGTATTTTATCATAAGTAGTAAGGTAAGATATTAGAAAAAATCGCTTATTACTTATCTGCATGTCAAGTAAAATAAAGGGGATGCTTGACGATACCTGTGTGAAATACATCACCATACCAATTGTTATTGTACATTGTGAACAAAAAAGAACTTACTCGATCAATGAACATTGGCGAGACTTTGTGACGAGTCCAAACAATCACGTGTGGTTCATGCATACTAATAACATCCTAATCAACAGCAAATAAAGTTTAGTCACTGAATTCATCAAAAGTGTCATCTCGCTCTATATGTATATGAATTATCGAATCTGTGCTAAACCCAACCACATACATAAAGAGAGAAATTAAAGGCTGTATATACTTTACAAGCGAACAATCAAACAAATCAATTAAGACACGTACTACCATCGTAACATATATCGATCGGCACGCCAACCAACCAACCAACCCCAGAAGAGAGCTTGGGAAGAACCAGATCCCCTTGGCTTTTCTTTCCCTTCCCTGAGGAAAAAGAAAGAAAGAAGGGATTTGATGCAAGTGAAGAAAGACGCATACATGTGGCCTGGGTTGTACTGTAGCATCTTTTTTTGAAGTGAACTGTAGCATCTGCATCCCGGGAACTGGGGTCTAGCTTTGCCCTGTCAATCTGTCATGCATGCACGCATCATTCATCGGTCGACCCACTGCATGCACCCCAGAGGTCCAGATCGAAACGGAGAGCCACCGGCCGGAGCAGCGACTGACAATATAATCACATGCGGCTGCACACGGGCACGCATGCAAGCTCCCAAAACAAGTGACGATGGAGTCGATCCCCGGGCGGGTGGCCGGCGAGGCGACTGTGTAGGCGGAAACGAACAGCCGGTTCCTCATCTATGGATCCGTGGACAGCGATGCGTCGATGGCGAAGAGTGGTGTTTGCGGCTGGTGGGGTATCACGGCAACTCCGACACAATCATATAGCATGCATGGGACGGGCCGGGAGAGCCCCATCGGCAGGCAGCAGGCGGGCAGGCAGGCAGGGCGCCCGGCCGGCCAATATTGATCCTGTACCGGCCGCAGTAGCGGAACATGAGAAGCACATGAGAGCCGTAAATGCGGCCGCGTACGGCGGCCGGCGCCGCCCGCCGTGGCCCATCCGGCCATGGCATCCCCGGCGCTCGGGCCGGCCCGGGCTATAGCAGCAGCAGTAGCAGCTGGTGATCGATTCATCGATCCAAAAGCTCGATCGATCTGACGGGAGGGATCGTGGGGGGACTACGCGCCTGGCTCAGCTCGTACGACGCCGCGCTGGACGGGATAAATGCATCAGATGCCATGCCGGCCATATGGCCATGGCGTGCCGTGCCGTACGTACGTGCAAGTGGAGCGCGGGGCGCCGTGGAAGCATCAATGCGCGCCCGCGTCCGTCACCGGCCGGACTCTCCGCCGGTCGCGCACCCTCCGACCAGCGCCGCCGCCGGGAACCGGCCGGGATGGGATGGGTATAACTGATATTCAATCGGGCGGTGTCGGTGGCCGCTCAGTGCTGCCACGGTAGCGATAATTTTGTGATCCATTCGATTTTCATCTGACGTATGTAATAGCCGTGGCGTTTCATTGCCGGAACTGATACGTGTCTCTTTAGGATTCGCTTGAACCATCTGGAATCTCCTCTGTTCGGACGACTCAAGGAAATATCTCTCCCCGTGGAAGAGTCTCGATGCTGTCATCCGCACCCCGAGCCTGCTGCCTGCTCGAGAGTCCCTCTGCTTCTCTTGAATGCCGGCGTTGCCTCTCCTTGGCCGTCTTCTCCGCCATCTCCCCTCGGAGCGAGAAAAAAAAATCAGAGACAGGGACACGACGACTGGAGGAGAAGGAGAAAGAGGAGGAGGAGGAGATTGCCTAGGTGGTGCCGCGCAAACGGGTTGAGAAGCGGTGGCGGTGTGCCATGTGGTGGCGCCGCGCGAGGAGGGGAGCCGGGCAGCCTCGGAACCAACGCATCGTGGTGATGACGGAGGTCCGGCGAGCCACAGGGTAGAGCGAGGACGGCGGCGACGTTAACAGCTCTGCCGGGAGTCGGGCGCTGGGCGCCACAACTGTGGCGGCTTGACGGACGCCCCCACTGTCTTTGACAAAATGCTCGCCTGAAGAACCGTACTTAGATGCTCCAGGTAGGTTGCTTGCTGCTGCCCTCTTGTATTCTAATCTCAACCAAGATTAAGCAATCAATCTGAGTTTATTGAATCGTTGGAGGTTGTACATCTTTTGGAGGTTAAATTCCCTCTACTCTCTGTGGTGCTTCTCCAAGTTAATATTTCCCTTTGGTCCTTTTATTTATCGTGTTTCACTCTTGTTGACACAAAATTATATTATTCATTACTAAATAATCTATGTATTTCATCTTTACTTTTTGCATTAGAAAATAATCTATGTATTTCATCTACTCTTTACTTTTGCAGAGCCTCAATGGACGAGCTTCAAGCATTTTTTATTCTGTATGAACAAATGGTTATATTTACGATTAACACTCACTGGGTTGATTTTAATGTGTTCTTCCAGGTCTCTTTTGGTTCTTGCCTCTTGCATCATGGATAGTTTAGTGCTGTGATTTGTGGCCTGTGCTTTCGAATGTAGCCTTATTCTTAATTTAGTGAAAAAATTGCCTGAACTATTGGTCTCCTTATATTTGTCTCCACTATGCCGAATTTCAAAGAATGCAGCTTCACTTATCCATGTAAGTAACTAAGGAGAAGGGTACAATTGCATGATGAAACGTTTGTTATGCTACTGAGATTGCCCATCAAAGGTTGCAGGTACATTAAAATTTCTGAAACAGAAGAAGGGTGCAACGATACAACAACAACAACAACATAGCCTTTTGTCCCAAGCTAGTTGGGGTAGGCTAGAGGTGAAACCCAAAAGGTCAAAAAAAACAGAAAAAGAGTTAGAGGAAAGCAGAAAAGAAAGCAAAGATCACGGCTCAGGCACATTAATTGCTAGTCTCCAAGCGCTCCTATCCATAGCTAAATCCTTAGAGATATTCCAAGAAGAAGGGTGCAACGATATCTTTACAAAATAATTATGCCTATAATGTTTTCTTGTTACCTTATAATGCTAAAGTGTGACTTGCTTAAGCAATCATAATTTTACTATAACTGAACCTTCCACCAGCTTGAGAGATCCTATTCTTCTGTCAAGTTCAGATGAACACCTCTCTTGTATGGTCCTGTGATCCTGTAAAAACAACAGCCTTGTAAGTTATTCTCTGTCGTTCTTGCCTCAGTTTCATGGTGTCACTAAATGTCTGAATTGTGAAGGAGTATCTCTTGGTATACAAATACATATATGTGCTAATTCCCTTTATTAAATTTGATTTAGGTTTTATGTTGCAATATTGTTTCCACTGCATACCAAATCTTGTGACCTGATTCCTTTTTTTTTAAAAAAAGCCTTTGCAGTATCAGATAAGAGAAGAAGCTTTCAGAGTTGTTGCACACTATGAATGAACCTGTTACAACAACCTGGTATGATTATCGGTACCTTTTGTCTCCTGCTACCTTCAGTTCCCTGCTAAGGTGCTTAGTTGTGCTCAGACGTGTAGCAGAGATAGATGGTTCCATAACTCTGGAACTATGCAAACTTTCTGCATGAGACATCAGTTTTAGTTTAGCTGTAGTCACATGAGAGATAGCAGATTTGAAGTTTGAAGATTTATTACATTAAGGGCCAAACTCTAGCATTTTATAACAGCTTTTCACTATTGCTATTTTGAATATGATGCACATGGCAGGTGCCAACAATGGTCCTCACTGGCTGGCTGTGTATCACCATTCTGATATGAACCCCTCTAATGCTTAGGATAAATATGTTCCACTGTTCAACGGATAATATAATTCTTCCTTTTTAGTGGTATCAATTGGCATTGAGTGACTAATCTAAACAGACATCTTTGTATCGTTTGATTAAACTACTGATTATGTGCCACGTTTGAAATATAGGTACAAGATTCAAACTGAAGCAAGAACCAGAAGTTATAGGTACCAAGGGTACATGTCAATGCTCCTATTATCCTATCATTGACAGGATACATGTTGATGTAAGCCCCAACATTTCTTTAGTCTCATTCCTTCGTTTTAGGAAAGGCAGAGCCCATCAATTAGACGTACTCCCCATCACTGCAGTTCCAGGACATCAAGGACTATGATTTTTGTTTCGCTATGTTGAGTGCATCTCAGATTACTTCCATATGCTTAGAAATGTCAAAACTGGATACTATTTTAGGAAGTTCCATTTATTATTATTGTTGCCACAATCCTTACAACTTTGAATGCTTACAACATGTTTTTTTGTTTATCTTAGCAATTTTCTGATTATGTATGAAGCAAAAGATGGCTAAAGAGGAATGAGTAATGTTATCAATCGGTAGGTACAGAAGATGCAGAAATATTTTCAGTCACTTCATGGCTGACAGCTGACATGAGAAGGTGGTAATCTTGGAGACTAAAAATTAAGCAGTCCATGTATCTTACACTAATGTTCCATATGGTAGTTCAAAATTCATATTTATTCTGTGCCTTGTCCTTGCTGTCATATGGACGATGTAATTGTAGAATTATCTGTTGGTGTCTCTGTTACACGTATATGTTTATTCAGTGTACATCTCAGAACAAAGCCCACTTATCATGACTATGAATCATGGGCCAAAGATATATGATTTTGGGACTGCCAGAATGTGGTAAGTAAATGGTTATTACACTTCTTTCAGCTACACATTATAAGAATAGTCTTTCATGGTTACAGAAAACTGTAGTTAGTAGTTCTGTAATCTTTATGTGTCATTTTCTCCCAGGTACAGAATATGTTATCCATTTTTTTTACCTGTCATGGCCGCCCTGTGATATTTGTACCTCATAATTAGCAATGTTCCTGATACCAATGTGGTACTACATATTTCCAACTAGCCTGATTTCCGTTGGAACACATATTCACACCTTTCATGCTTATGCTATTGGCACCTCGTGAACATTTTGTTTTGGATAACATTGGATTTATGTTGTTGTTGGCCGGGATGTGGTCTTAGTACAATTATATCAGCTTGATGAAGTTTTCTATATCTGATACTGCAAAGGCTTTTTTTTTTAAAAAAAGGAATCAGGTCACAACCTAAATCAAATTGAATAAAGGGACAAAAAATTAGCACATATATGTATTTGTATACCAAGAGATACTCTTTCAAAATTCAGACATTTAGTGACACCATGAAAGTGAGGCAACAACGACAGAGAATAACTTACAAGGCTGTCGTTTTTACAGGATCACAGGACCATACAAGAGAGGTGTTCATCTGCACCTCCTGAAACCATTTTTGCTGAATAAACTGCAGCGGTGCCAAGAAGGCAAGGCTTTGCAGAGATAAGCATATATAGGTTGCAAAAATAACTTGATGTTTTAAAGATCGTTACACCATCAGAATCAAGATATGACACACCCTTAAATTCTATCTGCACTCACTGGTCAGGAACAGAGTAGTCAAAACAAAGGAAGTAGTAAAAAAGAAAATGCTCATGATTTGGTATCAGTAGCAGCAAAACAGTAGCAGAAAAGTAGGTATATCGATGAGTTTACAATTTTCAGGGCAAAGCACTCTTAGTTACCAATGTTCTTGCCGTCAAATAATAGCATAATGCTGTTGAATCTTGACAATATAAAGATAACAAACGAAGTCTTTTCAGAATCTGTGTGGTGTACTGTCTGGAAAGATAGGTAGAACAGTTAGTTCAGATGGTAATGGTGCTTCCTTTCCATATTTCAGTGTTAAAGTTCATATTAGTTAAAAGCAAAGGCAAATTCCAAAATGAACCAAAAACATACACTAATTACAGTAGGTATAATGCTTGATACGCTTATTATTTAGACAAATCAAATACGCAAATTACTGAAGCAAACTGAAAATTTTCTACCTCAATGCTATCTCAACTGATGCTACAATAGCCATCTAAATATCATGCCTTTCATATATGCCAACCACGTAGGACCGGCTACAATATTTTTTTTATAGGGAGGGCTTTATTAATAGAAAACTTCATCAAGCTGATATAATTGTACTAAGACCACATCCCGGCCAACAACAACATAAATCCAATGTTATCCAAAAAAAAATGTTCACGAGGTGCCAATAGCATAAGCATGAAAGGTGTGAATATGTGTTCCAACGGAAATCAGGCTAGTTGGAAATATGTAGTACCACATTGGTATCAGGAACATTGCTAATTATGAGGTACAAATATCACAGGGCGGCCACGACAGGTAAAAAAAAATGGATAACATATTCTGTACCTGGGAGAAAATCACACACAAAGATTACAGAACTACTAACTACAGTTTTCTGTAACCACGAAAGACTATTCTTATAATGTGTAGAGTGCTTTGCCCTGAAAATTGTAAACTCATCGATATACCTACTTTTCTGCTACTGTTTTGCTGCTACTGATACCAAATCATGAGCATTTTCTTTTTTACTACTTCCTTTGTTTTGACTACTCTGTTCCTGACCAGTGAGTGCAGATAGAATTTAAGGGTGTGTCATATCTTGATTCTGATGGTGTAACGATCTTTAAAACATCAAGTTATTTTTGCAACCTATATATGCTTATCTCTGCAAAGCCTTGCCTTCTTGGCACCGCTGCAGTTTATTCAGCAAAAATGGTTTCAGGAGGTGCAGATGAACACCTCTCTTGTATGGTCCTGTGATCCTGTAAAAACGACAGCCTTGTAAGTTATTCTCTGTCGTTGTTGCCTCACTTTCATGGTGTCACTAAATGTCTGAATTTTGAAAGAGTATCTCTTGGTATACAAATACATATATGTGCTAATTTTTTGTCCCTTTATTCAATTTGATTTAGGTTGTGACCTGATTCCTTTTTTTAAAAAAAAAAGCCTTTGCAGTATCAGATAAGAGAAGAAGCTTTCAGAGTTGTTGCACACTATGAATGAACCTGTTACAACAACCTGGTATGATTATCGGTACCTTTTGTCTCCTGCTACCTTCAGTTCCCTGCTAAGGTGCTTAGTTGTGCTCAGACGTGTAGCAGAGATAGATGGTTCCATAACTCTGGAACTATGCAAACTTTCTGCACGAGACATCAGTTTTAGTTTAGCTGTAGTCACATGAGAGATAGCAGATTTGAAGTTTGAAGATTTATTACATTAAGGGCTAAACTCTAGCATTTTATAACAGCTTTTCACTATTGCTATTTTGAATATGATGCACATGGCAGGTGCCAACAATGGTCCTCACTGGCTGGCTGTGTATCACCATTCTGATATGAACCCCTCTAATGCTTAGGATAAATATGTTCCACTGTTCAACGGATAATATAATTCTTCTTTTTTAGTGGTACGGTATCAATTGGCATTGAATGACTAATTTAAATAGACATCTTTGTATCGTTTGATTAAACTACTGATTATGTGCCACGTTTGAAATATTGGTACAAGATTCAAACTGAAGCAAGAACCAAAAGTTCTAGGTACCAAGGGTACATGTCAATGCTCCTATTATCCTATCATTGACAGGACACATGTTGATGTAAGCCCCAACATTTCTTTAGTCTTATTCCTTCGTTTTAGGAAAGGCAGAGCCCATCAATTAGACGTACTCCCCATCACTGCAGTTCCAGGACATCAAGGACTATGATTTTTGTTTCGCTATGTTGAGTGCATCTCAGATTACTTCCATATGCTTAGAAATGTCAAAACTGGATACTATTTTAGGAAGTTCCATTTATTATTATTGTTGCCACAATCCTTACAACTTTGAATGCTTACAACATGTTTTTTTGTTTATCTTAGCAATTTTCTGATTATGTATGAAGCAAAAGATGGCTAAAGAGGAATGAGTAATGTTATCAATCGGTAGGTACATAAGATGCAGAAATATTTTCAGTCACTTCATGGCTGACAGCTGACATGAGAAGGTGGTAATCTTGGAGATTAAAAATTAAGCAGTCCATGTATCTTACACTAATGTTCCATATGGTAGTTCAAAATTCATATTTATTCTGTGCCTTGTCCTTGCTGTCATATGGACAATGTAATTGTGGAATTATCTGTTGCACAGTTTTACGGTGATCCTAATCCCGCTTTAAAAAAATTGCAGCATTCTACGTAACTATTGGCTCTATGACAGTCCATACTCGGGTTAGGAGCCATATGGCTCTGTGGAACCCTTTGTTATTTAAACAATAATCGTATGAAACCCTTTGTTATGTAATATATGTCTGTTAATGTTCAACTTAATTGCCTTGGAATTCCATCATCTGTAGTCTGATCAACTAATATCTACCTTTATGTAAACTTTTAGGATGTCATGTATGTAGCCTAATGAACAAATTTATAGTAGAATGTAATTGTTTTATGTTATAAATTCAGTATATGATGTCACATTTTAATCCGCCGCGCGCCCAGCGCGCGTCAATCATTAGTGGTACAGAAGCGAGCCATGCATGGAACGCACGGCGGCGGCGCGCGGGTGGGACGACGGCGGGCGGGGCGGCCACCGTGCCGTGCGTGCTCTCTTTCGTGCGGACATGGCCGAGGACAAAGAGACCAACAGACAGCGGCGAAAGCTCTTCCTCTCACAGTCACTCTACTCTCACTTGTGAGTGATGAGTGACGGTGAGGGCGGGGGAAGCAGGCCGGCCAGGGCGCTGCTGCTGCTGTGGCGTGTGCTGATGAGGCTGCGGCACCACAAACAGTGGTGGGGCTTTGGGGCCAGGGGCTGTACGTCCTGATCGGCCAGCACGACAGTCCTGTCTTACTTGCAGTCCGTATATGCAGCTACACCACTACAGTAGCCCCAAAGCGAGAACTGCCAACGCACATGCGCGCGTAGCACCACCGCAGGCACGGCCATTTCCGGTTACTCACAATTTTCACTCGCGTGCCCGTGTTTCTTTATTTACCATGAAAAGCTATGCCCGTGTTTCGTTGTTTTTCCAAAAAAAAAACTCCAAGAAAATCTTGTATGCACGGAGTATTCAATAAAGTATATTTGCAAAACCTTTTTAAGGATGAATATAACTTTGCACGACGAATCTAATGATTCTAATTAACATATGATTTACTACAGCAATCATCTGATCGTACAATCAAATGCCTCATTAGATATATACCGCGAATTAACCCGGAGGTTTTATACATAGTTTTATAAAATGACCTTATTTAATAGCTTTAATTTTAACCTCCCCGTATCTCACCTAGTCACCTTCCTTCCATGCCTCATTTTTCTTTCTTCTCCCCACATCTGCATCTTCCGTAAGCTCTGTACTGTTCTGCCCTATCTCCGGCGAGACGTACATGGCTTCGTAGAGTGAGGATCATATCGTAGAAAAAAGGTGGCCCAACTTCAGAGCTGAAGGTTTGGCGGCAATGCAACAAGGACACCATTGCTCGGGGCAAGTTAGGATGCACAAGGTAGAGACGGTCAGAGATAGGCGGACGAGGGCAGGATAAGCCTCCTACTAGTACTAGCTAGAAGAAGAGGAAAGCTAGCTATAGGTAAAATGCCCAACTAAGGATAGAGAATATAATGTCTTATGTAAGAAAAATATATTAAAAAAATCCATGGCAATTTCCCATAACTAGGTTACGAGTACTTAATATAAACTTGATCATATATAGAGTAACAAAACTATATGGAAGGTAATCATTGAAATTTTCTATCGTATTTTCCTAACATAGGTCAACACACTACAAGTCTCCTAGAAAATTTTGAACTTGAAACTCAACTTCTATGAGCCCAAACAAAGAAAAGCAGATGTTGTCATCGTCGTGCGGCAGTAGTGCAGCGTGGCTAATGGCTCTTTTCTGCTCCCTGCTTCCACATCGATCATCTGGCACCTGATATCACCTGCACTTTAATTTGTTCCAAATACTCTGTATATGCTGATACGCTTGTACCACCAGGCAGTTTAAAACAAAATCCACCTACCTACTAGCAGGTAGCAGCATGCTGTATACCTTTTTTAGTCATTAAAAAAGTACCAGAGCACGATAAAACTTCTAGTGGAGTATAAAGAGCAACAGAATTTGGGGCTCCATCTCAAGAATCTGCATTGATGAATTTGTGCTCTCGTGTCCCCCCGCCTCCCCTAAAGAGACGAGACGGAATCTTTGTACTTGTAGTAGTCTAGCAGAGTAGACAAGCGGATCGGAGCACCACTCCGCGGCTCATTCCGCCGGTAAAATGACCCATCAGATCACCAACTTGATGGTAATAAACTTGCAAGGAGCTAGTAGGTTAGGCAATGGGGCTTGCAGCTCGTTTAATTTGGCACGGATCAACCAGTGCCTCGATCGGCGACGCATGCATGAGGCTAGTCTCAGTAGAGGTTTCATGGGAGTTTCATAGCATTTAACAGGCTGATGTGGTAAAGGAGAGAGTGCAGAGTTTCGAGATGTGAGAGGAGTTTCATCACCATTAAACTTATCTGACTGTGCGATAAAACGCTGCACTGAGACTGATCTGATGATCTGACGACGATTGGTGATATATAGCAGCTAGCTAGGTCCATCGATCGATCTTCATCAACCCCGGCGCGGCCGCCCAGCCCTGTTAAATGATGGATGGCGCCTGGTCGGCTTCGTCAGGTGCAGATCCGCAGGCATGGCCGCCCGGGCTGGCAGCAGGATGCATAGTTGTGGCTGTGGCTGTGGCTGGGGGACCTCCGATCCATCTGTCCATGGCTGTCATGCACACGCTGTTCGTTGATGTTTATGGACTGTGCGTTCTTGGAAGCTTATTGCTAGCCCAGCTTGTCTGAATTGATGAACTGTCGATTTTCTGTCAATTCGATCGATCTAGCGAAATTTCAGTACTGCTATGTTGTACCTGGGGCCAAAGTCATTGATTAGTATTTGGTTGATATTAACACAGACTATAAAATTGTCGCATGAGATTTACCATCGGTTATTTTTGGAAAAGAAAAAACTTACCGACGACGACTGTTAGTTAATTCACGTGTTCCTTTTCTGTTTGGTATATAAGTCGTCGTCGTCGTCGATCTGGCCTAGTACCCCCTTGGGCCGTGGCCCACACACGACGACGGCCCGGCGCGAGCTCTCCCCATATCTCCGGCCCATCCCACACGCCACGGCGGCGCGCGGTCCCGCCCTACCGGACGGACACAATCATACCGGGTGCTGCCGCTGGCCCGGCCCTCGTGGCAGCTGCACGCGCGCGCACGGAATCCGAGCTGATGAACCCACCACAAGGGTCTTGTTTATTATTAGAATTGAGAGGGTGAATTTGGGAGTATGATGTCACTTCATAATCATTGCATCACTGTAGCATTTCGTTTTTATTTGTGAAAAATTGTCCAAAAATTGATTAATTAGGCTCAGAATGTTCGTCTCGCAGAGCACAACAAAACTGTGTAATTAGTTTTTTATTACATCTACATTTAGTACTCTATACATGTTATGACATTTTGATGTGATGGAGAATCTTCTTTTTGCATAGTAAATTTGGGAGTGAAATTTGGGATCTAAACGGGGCCAAGAGTTCGGCGAGAACAGCGACACTTGCATCCATCAGGATATTTTTTTTAGACGGCGCATTGCACCAGGCCACCAGCAGTGACGACAAGTCAAGAAGGCAAGCACGTACAGGATCTTTCAGCGGTGCCTCGATCGTATTCAGATTATTGTTTTGTTCCTTGTCCTAATCCTCCCGTAGCCACGCAAACGCACGCTTTCATGTTCGATTTCCTGCGACATTGCGGGCGTCTGTGTTTTCTATGGCATTTCCATCGTGCCTTTTCGTCCAAGGTAGCTCTAGTTCTATTCTAGCTTTTGGGTGGCAAGTCAGCACAGGATAATTATGAAATTAACCTCTGGTTCTGGTTGACTCCTGATCCCAGAAGTTTCCAGGCCGCTTCTTACGTTAAGCATAAACTACAGACCCCCTACGTGTATCGTGTACTCCTACGTGGCTCATGACGGCAACGTCTCGTCGACTAAACGCTAAATAACACAAAGAAAACATCCTCTTCAGTCTCAATCAAAGCCATTCAGACTAATCCCATCGCCATATCTTAGCCGCCGAAGCAACTGACGGTCGTTGGAATTTTCGACCTTGCATCGCATCCACCCAAAATTTTGTAACACAAGTCCTTTTTATTAAAAACAAATAAATAAATATTTTTTAACCCACAAGCCGGCGTTGACCGGATCATCACCACTACGAATACGTATACAAACAAAGTAAACGTGTCCTACACTCTAAGCAGACTTTACTTAGCCGGCCTGCGCCAAGTTCTTCTCGATTCACAGAGAGGAAGCTCTAGCCGGCCGTGTCCATCCATCCATGTCGAGCGGCTCCCTCGGCAGGAGCGGCCGCCACGGGCTCGACGCGTCCGCGCTCGCCGCGCTGCCCGTCACCGCGTACCGCCGCACCAACAAGCCGGCCGCCGCCGCCGCCGCCTCCACCAGCAAGGCCGCTGGCACGGCGGAGTCGGAGACGGCGGCGGACTGCGCCGTGTGCCTGTCGGAGCTCGCGGACGGCGAGAAGGTGCGCGCGCTGCCGGGCTGCGGCCACGTCTTCCACGTCGAGTGCGTCGACGCGTGGCTGCGGTCGCGGACCACGTGCCCGGTGTGCCGGGCGGAGGTGCGGCCCGATAAGCAGCTGGGGACGGCGGGGGGCCCAGCGCGGCCGCCGGCTCCGGCGCTGTTCGGTGCGGGGGGCACGTTGGTCGTGACCGTACACGGCGGCGGCGGCAAAAGCGACATTACGACTGCTTCTTACGAATCATTCGTTATTAATAGTAAATTGGGTACTAGTACTAGTGTTTTCTGGGACTTTGTAAGAAGCTGATAGCTACGATAGATGAACTTTGCGGTGATTTGTGCTCTGATTGCTGAACGAGAATTGGTTATAATTCCTCAACTACTACGGAGTAGCACTCTAGCAGGTGCCGGTCAAATACATTTACCTGGCGGTCCCACGCATCGGTGACAAGATCTTTTCTTTCTACGATTCCTCTCAACCAGTTGTACGTGAAGATTTTAATCTTGCCAAAGCCTGAGTACCTGACCAGAGTGAGCCTTTGAAAGAAAAAAAGTAAGGATAATTCGCCACTGTTGTATGTTTCCGGGCTGCCCGGGCTGTGCAGAAGGTTGATATCAAAAACTCAGTTTCATGGGCTTGTGCCGCTTTCATTTGCTCGTAGATGTTGGAAGGAATGTCAAACATTAATGGGCTGTGATGAGATTCTGGAGACCATCCGAATTGCTAACTTTGATATAATGCTGCCCATTAAGGAAAGGAAACGTGATATATGCTACCTTAGTTTTGAGCTTGTAACAGGCCCACCAATATTTGGATGCGGGCCGTCAAATACATTTCTCATTCAGATCAAGTTTAGCAGCGAACCCACTAGAAAAATATAAGGCCTGATAATCTTTCATCAAATGTCCATTTTGAAATCCGTTTGCATGATTGTCATTCTTGCGACGCGATCCACAAAACAAGATGTATCTCATATTTTATATATTTTGAAACTATTTTATACTTGTGTCAACTTATGTTGTATGTATAGTATAAACCTGTCTCTCTTGCATTTTGTACCGGATCTCATATTATCAATTGCTTGTTAGTGTTTGCAATGGAGGCCCCCTATAAATTGTTTTTGTAGCGGTGTCAATTTTTAATGAAATATTTTTTTCTAAAAAATATAGTTCTAAAATACAGTTTAATCTATACTATAAGGATCCTAGAGAATTGAAAACGTTTTCTACCAAAAAATCCATCCCCACCCTCTCACAGAGGCCCCACCTGTCAGATTTTTTTGGGTGGGGGACGTGGGAAAGGTGAGAAAAACTTGATGTTTCAGGCGCTTTTAGTTCATTCTCCGCAAAACTTTTTCACCCCACGTCCCGCGCGTACCACCTCCGGCCAGGTGGGCCCCTAACTCCCCACGTGCACACAATTATCCTGTATTGCTAATAGATAAAAGATTGAAAAGTTTTTCTTCATATAAATAAAGACCAACTAACTCGAAAAATAATGTGCCTTTAAATTTGAGAATAGCTAAAACTCTATATACACACGTGCGTGCGTGCGCACGTGCTGCGTCTGCTAGTGTAAAAATAGAATTCTCCAATATATTGCAGACGTGCTTCTGCAGAATAATACTTCATTGATGATTTATAATACCAATAAATATATTTCTTATGTGGTGGATGTATTCTATTAGAAAAGGCTTTTAACATGTCTCTTCAGCACGGAAGTGTTACGGTTCTCAGGAAATTTCAACTGGAGTTTCAAATTTATCTCTAAGTCGTGCATGATTGAATTATCGCAGAGTACGGATTTTTCCGACGTTTTGGACGAACGAACTGACCTGCAATCTGTTAGTTATATATCAAGCAGTCCAAAACTTCTACTTTTCGTCTTTTCCTGACCGGATGATCAAACTAGCTACAACCACACCTTCCCCAATGGGGTGATCGATCAGAAACCTTTCGATATTTGGCTATAGGCAACTGGTCAACCAAAAGACATTTCGCACCCTCGTCAACATGATGGAAATGAGAAAAAGACTTTGCAATAACTAAAATGCCAGCGACCTCACAGAACATTCCACCATCATGTCCTCGAACAGCACGGCGGCCTCGCCGGCGGGAGCCGACACACCGTGCTGCAAAGCCACGATGCTGGTCGCCGCCGCCGCCGCGACCTTCCTCTTCTGCTTCGTCCTCGTCGTCGCCTTCCTCTTCGTGCGCTTCCTCCAGCGCCGCCGGCGATGGCGCCGCAGCGCGGTGCTCCTGCATCTCCAGCAGCTGCCGCCCAAGCTCGGCCTCGACGCCGCGGCCATCGCTCTCGGCGTCGGCGTCGTCGGCGCGCGTCGTGGCCATCGAGGTGTTCGACGATGCGGCCGTCCTGAGTTCGTCGTCAACGCCTGGAGAGGCTGAGACGGTGCAGTGGACGTGGACGCGCCCAGAGGCTGGAAGTGCCTTGGCTTGACGGCTTCCCGCCAGATTTCGTGCAGAGTTGGGTTGCATGTTTCTGTTTTTTCTTTCCCTCTCGTTCTGTGTTATATTGAACTACTCGTGAGTAGCGTGTGTCAAATATTTTGTACATCTCGATCGAGTAGCGTGTTTACAGAAATGATCGCTTTTATAATCATGAACAGAGTGAGTACTACCAAGGACTTTCATTTTAAATTTACGATTCTTTCTATAAAAAAATAAAGCTTCGACTGCGGGGGGTGTTAAAGGACGTTGAGTTTGTTGCCCAGCTCCGCTTCTGCAGCGCATGCCCAGGCCACGATACTCGCGTTCAGCACGGCTCCCGGCCTCTTCGCGCTGGACTCGCTCTCCCCGCGTCCCGCACGGCTCGCTCGCCCATTGCATGCGCTAGCACTAGGATAGGATCTGGGCTTGCTCAGCCCCTTGATGTACATGTATAAATACCAATTGAGATCAATATACAAACGTTGTTGGCTCTCAAACTCTTTCATGGTATCAGCTTGCACGGCCTGATCCTTCCCTGCCGTGCCCTTCTCTCTTCCGCTGCCTCGTCTGTGCCATGGATAACAATCCTCTCTTCGAGTTCGGCACCGACGCCGACTCTATCTCTTCCTCTGGTGCTTCCACCGACGCCACCATGCTCGCCGGTGACGCTGGCCCCTTCACCCCCACCACCAGGATGCTGCAGGCGATCAACATCAAGTCCCACGTTCCGGTCGTCCTCGACAACGCCGAGCCCAACTTTCCCAGGTGGCGCTGCTACTTCGACAACGCCATGCAGAAGTTCGGCCTCGGCAATCATCTCGCCGCGCCTCCTACTCCGGCCAACCTCCTCGATCCTGCTTGGGTCGTCGTCGATCAGTGCGTCATCAGCTGGCTGTACAACTCCATCTCGCAGGACGTCCTCGACGTCGTCCGCGTCGCCAAGCCAACCGCCCACGCCATCTGGACCGGCATCGACACGCTCTTCCGCGACAACCAGCTTCACCGCGCCGTCTATTTGGAGGCCGAGTTCCGCGGCCTCTACCAGGGCGACCGCTCCATCTCCGACTACTACGCTCACCTGAAGCACCTCTCCGACGCCCTCCACGACATGGGTCAACCCGTCTCCGAGGCCAGCCAGGTGTTGAACCTATGTCGCGGCCTGAACTCCAAGTTCCGCTACACCATCCCCGCCATCACCGGCCAGCGTGATCCGCCTCACACCTTCCTCAGCGCCCGCGCCTACCTTCAGCTCGAGGAGATGAACGAGCGCGAGCACGAGAAGATGGCCTCCAACCACGCCCTCGTCGCCACCGGCCAGGACGCGCCTCAGGCTCCTCAGCAGTCTGCCGGCGGCAACGGTGGCAGCCCCGTCACCAGCGGCGCTCCCTCCAACCGCGGCAAGCCGAAGAAGAAGCGCGGCCGCGGCTCCCCCGCTCCAAGCGCCGGTTTTCCCGGCGTCTTCGCTGGGACGCCTCAACGCCCGGCGTCGTGGGCTTCCTCCTTCAACCCCTGGACCGACATGGTCCAGGCCTGGCCGATGCCGTTCCGGGCTCCAGGCTCTGGTGTTTTAGGCCCCCGGCCCGGAACAAATCCGCAGCAGGCCTTCGTTGCCGGCCCACCCGCTCCGCTTGGCGCCCCATCTGCTGGTTTAAACCCAGCTCCGCCCGCGCCTTCCGCTTGGGAGACGAACTCCCTGCTGGCCGCCCTCGCCAACGCCGGTGTTCCGCCCGCCGGTTCCAGCTCCTCCGACTGGTTCCTGGACACGGGCGCCACATCCCACATGGCCTCTGCACCTGGTAATCTCCATTCTCTCCGCCCCTTCTCCTCCTCGATCACCGTCAGCAACGGCGCTCGCATGCCAGTTACTCACATTGTTGCTTCTGCCATTCCCACCACATCTTCTTCAATTCAGTTAAATAATGTTCTTGTCTCTCCTAATCTTGTGAAGAACTTAATTTCTGTCCGCGCTCTTACACATGATAACAACGTTTCGGTGGAATTTGACCCCTTTGGTTTTTCTATCAAGGATCTTCAAACTCGCAGGGAGAGGGTCCGCTGTGACAGCCGCGGCCAGCTCTATCCGCTGCAGGTCCCGACGCCGCAGGCGCTTCTTGCCTCTTCGACGTCGCAGGATCTATGGCATCTTCGGCTCGGTCATCCAGGGCGTGACTCCCTCGCCGCTGCTCTCCATCGCTTTGATTTCCATTGCAATAAGAGTGCGCGCCATGTTTGCCATGCATGCCAACTTGGAAAACATGTGCGCCTCCCGTTTAGTTCTTCACAGTCCTCTAGCTATTTTCCTTTCCAACTTATTCATACAGATGTTTGGACCTCTCCAGTTGTGAGCAATTCAGGCTACAAGTTCTACTTGGTTATCATTGATGATTTTTCACACTATGTTTGGTCCTTTCCTCTGCGTAATAAGTCTGACGTGCTCCCTACCATCGTGCGTTTTCATTCTTATGTCCTCACGCAGTTTCGCTTGCCTATCGTAGCTATGCAGACCGATAACAGGCGCGAGTTTGACAACCTTGCCCTCCGAAACTTCTTCGCTGACCACGGCATCGCGCTCCGGCTTTCATGCCCGTATACATCCGCTCAGAACGGCAAGGCCGAACGAATCCTTCGCACGCTCAATGACTGCGTCCGCACGATGCTCCTCCACTCCCATGCCCCTCCTCCCTTTTGGGCCGAGGCCTTGGCAACAGCGACCTACCTCCTGAACCAACGCCCGTGTCGCGCCACCGGTCTCCTCACGCCCCATGACATCCTGCTCGGTGCACCGCCGTCCTACCTCCATCTCCGCGTGTTCGGTTGCCTATGCTATCCCAACCAAGCTGCCACAGCCCCTAACAAGCTTAGCCCGCGCTCCACAGCTTGTGTGTTTCTTGGCTATCCTGCATATCACAAGGGTTACAGGTGTTTCGACCTCTCCACGCGACGAGTGATCATGTCCCGACATGTGGTGTTCGACGAGACGGTGTTCCCTTTCCACCGTGAGCACCGTGCGCCTCCGGTTCCCACCGCGCCAGCGCCCATCGTCAACGAGCTCTCCTTCGACGACGATCCTCCGGCGTTCAAGCGTCGGCGCGTTCCACACCGCCCGCGCGCCTCTACCCCACCGGCCGGCACTGCGTCCGGCGGCCCTACCCCGGCATCGCCTCCGCTCGCACCGCCAGTGTTTGATGCGTCTCCCGAGGCCTCCTCGTCACCACCATCCCTCGCCGACACCGATCCCGCCTCGCCGCCGGCTGCGCCGCCCGTGTTCGACGACTCTCCGAGGTCCACTTCGCCGGCCACCTCTACGCCTACGACTGTCGCCTCCCCGGCTCCCTCCGTGGCGCCGGATCCACCGCGACACTCCATGGTGACCCGTGCCAGGGCCGGCGTCTTCAAGCCGAACCCCCGCTACGCCATGACGGGGATCGAGTCTCCGACGAGCTCCATCTCCCCCATCCCGTCCTCCGTTCGTGTTGCTCTTCGTGATCCCAACTGGCGAGACGCAATGCAGCGCGAGTACGATGCCTTGATCGCGAACGACACTTGGCGCCTCGTCCCTCGGCCTCCAGGCGCTCACATTGTGTCCGGGAAGTGGGTGTTCAAACACAAACTTCGCCCGGACGGTTCGCTCGAGCGCTACAAGGCCCGCTGGGTGGTTCACGGCTTCTCCCAGCGCGCCGGCGTCGACTTCGGCGAGACCTTCACGCCCGTCGTCAAGCCGGCCACCATACGCACCGTCCTCGCGCTCGTCGCTTCCAAACAGTGGCCAGTGAAGCAGCTCGACGTCTCCAACGCCTTTCTCCATGGACACCTTGAGGAACGGGAGCTCTGTCAACAACCAGCTGGTTTCGTCGACACCGCACAGCCAGGCGCGGTATGCCTCCTGACCAAATCTTTGTACGGTCTGCGGCAAGCTCCGCGTGCGTGGTTCAACCGCTTCGCCAATTTCATCACGCGCATCGGCTTCACCACGACACGCTCCGACTCCTCCCTTTTCGTCTACAAGCACGGCGCCGACACCGCCTACCTCCTGCTGTACGTGGACGACATGGTGCTCACCGCCTCCTCAACGGCGCTCCTTCAGCGCGTCATCGATCGTCTTCGTTCCGAGTTTGCTGTGAAGGATATGGGACCTCTTCACTTCTTCCTCGGCGTCGACGTCAAGCGCACATCTTCCGGCTTCTTCTTGTCGCAGGCTCGCTACGCGGAGGACCTTCTCGAGCGCGCGGGCATGCAAAATTGCAAGCCCGTCTCCACTCCGGTCGACACCAACGGCAAGCTAGCGGCTGCTGAAGGGCCGGCTGTCACCGACGCGTCGTTGTACCGGAGCCTGGCCAGCGCGCTCCAGTATCTGACGCTGACGCGCCCGGACATCGCTTATGCCGTTCAACAGGCATGTCTGCACATGCACGATCCTCGGGAGGCTCACATGACCCTCGTCAAGCGGATTCTTCGATATGTGAGCGGCACCAGCAAGCTCGGGCTGCATCTCCATGGCTCGACGTCGCCGCCATCGATCACCGCCTACTCCGACGCCGATTGGGCCGGCTGCCCCGACACGCGCCGCTCCACGTCCGGGTACTGCGTCTTCCTCGGCGATGCGCTCGTGTCTTGGTCTTTAAAACGGCAGCCCACAGTCTCACGTTCAAGCGCGGAGGCGGAGTACCGCGCCGTGGCGAACGCGACCGCGGAGTGCATCTGGCTGCGTCAACTGCTGGGCGAGCTTCACGTCCCCGTCCACTCCGCTACGGTGGCGTACTGCGACAACGTCTCCGCGGTATACATGTCCAAGAACCCCGTTCACCATCGTCGAACCAAGCATATGGAGCTGGACATCCATTTCATCCGGGAACGCGTCGCTCTCGGCGACTTGCGCGTTCTCCACGTTCCGACTGCCCAACAGTTTGCGGACGTGATGACCAAGGGCCTGCCGTCGTGATTGTTTCAGGATTTTCGTTCCAGCCTATGCATCGGCGAGCCCGAAGCTTCGACTGCGGGGGGTGTTAAAGGACGTTGAGTTTGTTGCCCAGCTCCGCTTCTGCAGCGCATGCCCAGGCCACGATACTCGCGTTCAGCACGGCTCCCGGCCTCTTCGCGCTGGACTCGCTCTCCCCGCGTCCCGCACGGCTCGCTCGCCCATTGCATGCGCTAGCACTAGGATAGGATCTGGGCTTGCTCAGCCCCTTGATGTACATGTATAAATACCAATTGAGATCAATATACAAACGTTGTTGGCTCTCAAACTCTTTCAGAGCGGCGGCTTCGACGGCGGCGCTTGTCGTGGGAGTCGAGGTGCCTGCAGGTAGGGGTGGTAAAGGGCCCTCCATTTTGTACTAGAAATTTTAAGGGCCGGGCTCTATTAGGGCCGGGCCAAAAAAGTACTAGTTTTTGACCTAAATTTAACTAGGGCCAAATTGGATTGTGAAGAAACAAAAGGGCCATGATCCATTACCACCCCTACCTGCAGGTGACAGCGAGAGGGCGGCGCGGCCGGAGGCTGGGATCGCCTCGGCGTGACAGACTCCCGGCCGCGGCCGGTCGCCATGCATGCACTGCAGACTTGGGCAGCAATAATGGGCGACGGCAGTGGTTGCCTTCTCTGATCTTGCTGTATCTGTCGCTCAAGAGTTCAATAACATATGCAGCTCTACCATTTCCATTACCTTTTCTCCAATCAATGTGAGTGGATTATATGATAATTTAGTAATTCTCGGTTGCTATGATCCCCTCACACCATATACCCCAATAGGAGCCTTCTACAATTTCGTTATCAACAGAAGTGCATATTTTATCCCTCACGCAGACAGTCAACACGGAGCAAATATAGAATGAGGAAAAATCATTATATGTTAAAACAGAATACGAGGAAACAAACAATGATTTTCTGGACAGCGAAAGGATATATGTGCAACAGAAGCCTGAAACATGTCATGCAACCTGGTGGAAACCGAAAATGGAGATGGAGCGAGATTGGTACTACTGCTGGATGCCCAACACGCCAAGAGTGCGTTTGGTAACCGATGGGAAAGGGACATGGGAATTAGTGGTGGGAGTTGATAGAGGGAATTTATTTAAAAAATTGATTTTTAGTCCCATTACTTTGTTTGGCTTGTGGAGAGAATTAGGAGTGGGAGTTTAAGCGAGACTATCTTGCACTCAAAACAAATTCCCTCCCAATTACCACCCCTCCCCTTGAGAAGAGATCAGTGCGAATTGTTCCTCTAAATTCCTCTTTCCCATCCCACTAAAACTCCCATGACCATAAAACAAACAATAGAATTTTAATCTCTCAATTCTCAACTCATATTCCCTTCTTCTAATTACCTCCAACCAAACGAGCCGCAAGTGATAAGCATGGGACATGAACTTCAGCTGTTAGTATTAGCAGCCTGAAGTGGTATCTAACGCCCATAGATTTGCTTTTATTTAAAATCCATAGAGAAAGAGGGAGATATGGTTTAGCCTTGAAGGTACTCCATATATTTATATTTGTCAGTCTCTCACTAGTACGTACGTACATACTCCGAGTATTGTATAAGATAGTCTTCTTACGGATGCATGGTGTAGCACCTGAGGTATATGTATGAATATGCATGGTGTATTGTATAAGATAGTCTTCACACCTGTTACAGAAGTCCCGGTACTATTGGATTTGGGACCGGCAATATCCATCTAGGCTCTAGCTGCTATCTGACTTTTCAAATATGTGCAAAATAAAGATAAAATGAGTTTTCTCCCATATTATATAAGCTAGATTACAATGTAATGACAATTAGGTAAATGATCATTTTTTGGATCAACTTATTTTATATTATAATTTTAAATAAACTGCAAATGGGTAGGTTATTTCAGATTATCTATGTTCTCATAGTGGTTCTAGATATTATACGCAATTACTTATAACTAACAATCCAGCTTATATAATTTACTAGACAAATGAACAGGTCTAAGTCATGTCGATGCTAAATTTTCCTGATGCGTTGGCTTCCGTTCCGTCCTTCTCATTTCGAACTAAAATTTATCAACATGCTTCCTTGACCCAAATCACCCAATCCTGGTTTCGAGCGAGAAGAGCTTGCTGGGCTAGTGCGTGACAGTGTCATTACGTACAGGCAGAGTCAATCCAGTGAACGGTGTTCTTAAACATCATGCAAATTACCACTAGCGATAACCGATAATAGATACTGCTGGCAGGCTGGGCTCCGGCGACCGCGTTTACCAGCTCTTCCTGTGGGCGCCACGCGACCAAGAGCGCAGAGCAGAGTCCATAACCACTGCAGCGCCGCTTGCAGAAACCGGAAAAAACCGCGCGCCCGCGCCAAAACAGCAGCCGCCCGATTTGTGCGCCGGCCGGCCGCTCCAGTTCATAAGCGTCCTCCTCGCTCTGGACCAGCCTGACCACCCCCGTGCGAATAATCCAGAGCACGAGGCATGCCAAGAAGAAACGCTGCTTGCTAGCAGTTGCGGTAGCAATGCCGGCGACCGTCGCCGGCGCGGACGACGTCGTCTGCGAGTACGACGGCGTCGGCGTGGCCCTCGAGCTCGCCGCCCTCGCCGCCTTCGTCGTGCTCCTCCGGTACGCGGCGGTGCTCTACGCGAACCACCTGCTCGCCACCCTGAGCGTCGACGACGACGACGGCGACGAGCACGGCGGCCGCCGCTTCGCCTCCTCGGGCTCGGGGCTCCGGGCTCGACGACGCCGCCATCGCGCGGCTGCCCTGCTTCGTGAG
>OAMR01000411.1:869782-887631 GCA_900205405.1 Echinochloa crus-galli
GCGGCGGAGTGCGCGGTGTGCCTGGGCGCCGTGGAGGAAGGCGAGACGGCGCGGGCGCTCCCGTGCTGCACGCACGCGTTCCACGCGCGGTGCGTCGACGCGTGGCTGCGCCTGCGGCCGACGTGCCCCGTATGCCGGGCGACGTGCCGCTGAGACCCACGCGACGACGCGGTCCGCCGCGCGGCGAGCGGGGGCCGGGGGAGCTCATGATTTGGGTCAAGTCCAGGGATTCGATTTTGAGGCGACTACACGGCGACATTAGTTGTTTTTTTTTCTAGCTCAAAAGGTCTTTGATTTTCATTTTGGTGGATTTTTTCATATTCAGATTAGATTGCTAACAGCTTTCTTTTCATCGCAAACAATACTGTTAACCATTGCTCGAACAGTTGTTCAGTGTCTGCCAATGCTTTCAAATCAATATGACAAAAAGCGAACGGTCAACGGCAGGAGCAGCATGGCTGTGGCGCCGCTTCCGGCCCAGCATTACGCGCTGCAGAAAGGTGCCGCCGCCACGGCCCGGGGTTACTTTTGGATTACGAGATCGGACCAGTACGAGGATATGGGCCGAAATGCGGAATGGCCCAGAGAGTGTAGAACCCAATTTGTCTGTCTACATATCTCTGTGGGCTGGCTTATCGATCCGTTCAGGAGCTTTATGAAGCCCGCACTAGCTACCTCGCTGATGTGACGTGATCCAACAAGAGCAAAACCTCGCTGTGCACCGCACTCCCTTCAACGAACACGACGAACCCGGTGGCTACGCTTGTAAATGGTGGATCCAGAAACTGGGGGCCGGCCGGGATCAAGCGCAACAAAAACCATTGTTTCTTCTCCCTTTTGGGAAAAAGGAGGAAGAAAAAATAAAAAAGGAGAAAACATGTGGGGCCAATTTGGGATCTCTCAACTCCCCCTTCCTTTATGACGTCATCAAATCATTGCACCTTGCACAAGAGGTTAGCCTGGGAGAAAGCTTTTTTTGGTCTAGTGGTCATACCAGCCTCAGTTTTGGGTTTTTGTGGCTCGTTTTAGCCGACAGGGAATTCAGGAGCAGTGCAGTGAAAGTCCTTCCTGTGGGCGGAGACCAGCATCAAACTTTGCTGGTGCCGCATCTGAATCTTGAGAGAACCTGAAGGAAGAATGCTTTTGAACCCTTTTGCTGTAATTTGCCGGAAGATGCATCTGAACCTTTGGAACCCGCGGGAAGAATGCCTTCTGAAGCATCTAACAATTTTCCACGGACAGCAAATCACATGAAAGAAACTTTACTGTACAACTGGCAAACATGTATGAATTCGATCGACATGCTGCTCTGCACACACTTGCACACACATAACGTCAAAACAGGGCACATCACAGTCACACACATGCACCCGAATTTCCTCATCATCATGCCGTGCCAAACAACAATCACTTGAAGAAAGAACGATCGGAGGAGCAGGAGACCTGAAGCCATCATGATTCATGAGCGTCAACAGAGATCGCATCAACATCTGAACCCTAGCTGTCGCCTGCTCGTCCGCACTCCGCCAACTGAGCGATCGAACCTGCGAGCGGCCTCCTCTTCGCCACCTGCAAACGCCTGAAACCGATGGATCTGCATGCACTCACTGTTCTGCTTTTCGCCATCAGATTCAGATGATTTAGTCGCTTGACAGAGCTAGGCACGGATAGCTACGTGTCGCGTGTCCGTGGGGAGCCTTTCGCGGGCGATCAGGTGCTGCAGCTCCGGGGAACAGTCACTGTCCCTTTTGCACCAGAACACAGCTAGAAATGATTGTTAATTAAAGCGCAATTGCTTGCTCGCTGCTACAAGTAATATACTAAATCCTCCACCAGCCGTGCCCATAATCTTCTGTTTCTTCAGCGTACACATCAAGGACAGTTGGGATAGATGCACAGTGTGAACTGGTGACGTGTAGTATGCGTTGGTTTGTTGGTTTCACTCTCTTTTTTTCTTTCCCTAGCTCATGTTTTATTTTTTTTTCGCGTTGTCCTCGTAGCGTGGTAGCTAAGCACGGATCATGGAGGCGTTTGATGCAGATTTGCGACACCCAATTTAGTCCCCAAATCTTCTTTTGTAGGTAGGCAAGTGAATTGTCAAAATTTCCCCGGTGACAAACCTTGACGCTTTTCTAATTCTGACCGGCTTTATTTGTGCACTCGAGCATAATGCTGACGGCCGGGCCAGTTCCGCCTGAACAAACCCTAAACCCTAAACAAGTGGTGAAATTAGTGCAACGAACTTGCAGTGCCCACGAGGCCACGATAACACACACTACGCGCGCACAAAATGCACGTAATCATTGGCTTATGACCACCAACAACAAGTAGTGTCCTGGATTAACCACCACTGTAATCACCATCTTATCGTGATCGTTAGCTGCAGACACCGTGATCGAATCTCACTCGCTCATGCGCGGGGGCGCACGCAGCGCCCTCTCGTAATAATTCTTCACGGAAAGCTCCAATCCAATTCAACCAGAGCACAGGGCTCCAGCTAGCGAGCCGCAAAATGGTTTTGGTTTTGAGTCGCGCACGATGACGACGCACGATCCGAGCTTAGGCCAGTGAACATGACGCGGGAGCCCAGATGTCGGAGCACCGTAGGAAGAGCTGCCAAGAAATGGGCCATCATTTCCTTTTTGACAACGTACACCTTGCAAGATCTTGGTGATGTTATATTATACTACTACACGAATGACAAACACATGACGTAGTTCGGGCATTAGGTATAGTGCATACGAGCGTAAAAGACTGGCCGGTCAAAATCAAAACATAAACGATGACAACGATTGGGCGTAAAAACGCTGCTTCTGCTTTTTAGAGAAAGCAGGCACAAAAGAGACAGAGGGGGGTGTTTAGTTCATTGAAAAAGGTGAAAAGTGAAGTGAAAAAGTCACATCGGACACTGTAGCATTTTTCGTTTGTTTGTGGTAAACGTTGTCCTACCATAACCTAACTAGGCTCAAAAGATTCGTCTCATCGTGTACATCAAAACCATGTAACTAGTTTTTTTTTATTTACCTACGTTTAGTACTTCATGCATGAGAAGAGAAATTTGATGTGATAGGTGAATAGTGAAGTTTGGAGAGATAATTTTTAGAAGTTTGATGATGTGACCGGGATCTAAACATGGGTTAGAGAGAGAGATTCACCCAACCCAGCCAGGCCATAAAAGGCGCGAGGAAACTTCAGTAAAACTTGACGGTTCGCAGCAGATTCACACGATCAGGTGTAATCAATCGCTGCTGTAGGGCCGCGCCGCTTTCCTCTGCCTCGGCTCTCCTCATCGTCCTTTTTCCGCCCCGGTCCCGTCGTGCACTCGGGTACAACGCAAACACACAGCCTCCGTCCCGGCCGTCCGTGCGTGCCGACCCCCAGTCGCCGCCGCGACGGGAGCCAGCCAACAAACACCCCCGTTCACGCCGCAAAATATCTGGCCACCTCCTCTCCTCACGTCTGACGTCGTCGCCACCAGCCAGCCCAGGTCCAACAAACAGAGCCGCGGGCCGTGTGTGTCGTTGAAGCCTCCCTCACCAGCTCACCTCGCCGCGGCTTGCTGCTTTCCCTTGCCTATTATAAATTGCCGGCCGCGGCGCCCCTTTCCCCCAGCAGACGCCTTCCCTCCCTTACTAAACAAAGGGGAAGAGAGACCCCGCGCAGAGGCCAAGCAAAGGCAACACACCACCCCCGCCTCCGCCGCCGCTTCCAGCTCACTCGCCGCCCGCCCACGGATTCGTGTTCTAGCGCGCGTGGGTGCACTGCACTGCGCCAGGAATCCCGTTCGAGTCGTCGACTCGTCGTCGGCCGTCGCTTCCGGCGCCGAGGAGCCAGAGAAGACCACCACCACTCGGCGCGCGCAAGTTGGCGGGCAAGTCCACGCCGGCCGGCCGATCGGTTTTAACGAGAAGGCCATGAGCTCGCCAAGCGCGTGGCTCTTCTCCTCCGACAGCTCGCGGGGTGGACTGCCCCGTGTGCCTGGGGCAGGTGGAGGCCGGCGAGACGGCGCGGCGGCTGCCCAAGTGCGGCCACTCGTTCCACGCCGAGTGCGTCGACGCCTGGCTCCGCGCCCACTCCACCTGCCCCATGTGCCGCGCCGCCGTCGGCCCGGCCGCCGCCGCCACCGCCACCAAGATCCCCGCCGCCGACAACAACAACAACAACACCACACCACCGGCACCAGCGGCGGCGGACGCATTGCCACCCGTGTAATGTAATGCAGCCGTGGCGTCTAGCGTGGCCGGCGAGCCGGACCACCAGCACCGCCGCCGGGGGAATGCCTTGACGAAGCTGAACGCGCACATGCATGATTGATCGGACATCGAGCAGCATAGCAGCTATACACAGTAGCTATAGTGACAGCAGAGCAATGCACGCTGGCGGCTGGCTCGTGTGGTAACGTAACCTAGGACCATATAGAGAGAAACAGAGGCTCAAACCGCGGGGAATGATTTGTTTGTTATTTGTTCGTGCCTAGTACCTTGCTTACCTTGTAGTACAGATATCGTCGATAGTATACAACTATTTTATTCATGATGTCAACTCAACTGTTCCGAGCTGGGCTGAGCTGTTAGGACCTTTTTATTGAACGGAACGGAACGGAACGGAATGAATGAGCAAGGCCAGGCCAGGCAAGGCACGCCAACGCGCCAAGCAGGCAAAGCTGTGCGGCACTTCGCATCACGGTGCGCGTGCGCGTCGGCGCGCCACAACGTCCTGCGGGCCTCTCTCTCTGTGTCACTCGTTTTGTCCCGTTCCGGCCATTCTTGCGGCGAGGACGCGCGGTTCCGTTGCACCCCCTGCCGGCGGCCGCCGCCAGATTTCCCTGCTCGGTCCGCGGCGGCAGTTTGCAGCCAGCCAGCCAGCCAGCAGCAGACAGGCGCCTGGCCGCTCTACTGGTGCTCGGGCGGTGTCTGGCCGTCCGTTTGCGTTCATTCCTCGATGCATTGGCGTCAGTAGTACAGCAGCAGCGGGAGCGAAACCGCGTGCGTGGCCGCCTGCTTCAATTCAATCAACCTTGGACTTGACCTCAATTCGTCCCCGGCCGATTCTTTCTCCGCCGCGAGAGGCAAAACGGAACCGGGTGGGCACATACGTACATCACTGGCGGGCTTTATTGATTCTCCTCCCACCCGCTAGCCGCTGCTTGCTTCTTCTTCTGCTCCGGCCTGTCTGTCGTCGGAATTATTCGTTTCTTGCGCACCCGGTTGCTCGTAAACCTGACGACGAGACGGGGACACTCAGCCTCCTGTCGGCTTTACTTTACAGCGATCGATCTATCTATCGCCTTTCGGAAGTTTTCCTACGAATGTTTTTTGCCCCCTTTTTTTTTCATCTGCGAGTGCTGTGCGTGCGTGGTATCGCTCGAACCACACCACACCGCAGGAATCGCTCGCGTTGTGATCTGATCGATCACCCTCCCCATTCATTCCCATCTTCTTTAACAAAGCCATCATCGACCGGGGCGCTTCTCACACTCAGCTCGCTCCTCGATCAAGCCCGGCCTCTGCGCGGTCGTTCTATACTAGTATATTGCTCCACTCCACCCTTTGGAGCTTTTTCTTTCGAATTCTTGGGCATCTCCCGGCCAGCTGTCACGTGCCTGTCTTGCGTACGCTGCTCACCGTATATTTAGGCCCCCTTCGGTACAGCTCCTAGAGCAGCTCCACCAACAGCTCCACCTGAAGCCATCCCAAACGGGGGGTGCTCCAACAACAGCTCCACCAGCTTCGTCGGAGGAGCTGTTTCCATTTTTGCACTTGAGACCCGGAGCCACCGAAACCCAGCTCCACCCAGCTTCTCCTCCCCCATTTACGGTTAAAAGACCAAACTGTCCCTGGGGTTTCGCAAGAATTACACCAATTGCCCCGCCGCTACCAGCCTGGGCGCAGGCGCGTCTGGAGCGGCGAGTGGTGTCGCCGCCGCGGGCGTCTGGCCCAGCGGCCCCGCCGCTGCCGGCCTTGGCGCGGGCTCATGGCCCGGCGGCATGATACCCGGAGGTGGGGGGTGGCAAGACTGGCTCAATGTGGCCGCGGCTCTCGGCTTCCAAGCCGACCCTGGCGCGTGGCCGGACGGCGTCAACACCGGAGCAGCGGCGTCCGTGGCAAGCTCTGAAGCTCATGTTCAAGACCGGCGACCATCTGCTCCTGGGGCCACCTCTGCTCCGGTTGTGTCTGCCTCTGCTCGGCGGCGAGGTGGCCGGGCACCGAGGCCGCCGGCGGCTCCAGCTCCTCCTCCTGCATCTGAGCACATCGACCTCACTGATGACAGGTAATCAATCTGTTCTACATGCAACCATGTACTGTTAGCTGTGTAAACTTGAGTCTTTGCATGTCTTGAGTTACTGATCCAAGCTCTTGTGTGCTCCAAGTCATGATTTCAAGATAATGGTAATGGAGAGTGTGACAGTGTGTCTGATGCCTTGCTAAATGATAATGTTTGATTAGTGATGACTTTACTTGAACATAAAACTTTGCCATGACCCATGAGTAAATTTGAGTTAGTTTTGACAAGATGGTCTTATTGAGTAAATTTAGAGGAGCTAGTTCTATTGATTAGTTCCCTCACTGTCCCTCAGCATGGAAACTATTTTCTTTTTTCTATATTGCCTGTCTCTTGTAGCCTCAGCTCAGTCCTTTATGCCTCTGGGCCATATGGCAAATATTAGCCCTATAGGTCTTAGACTCATGGTCTAGGTTATCTGAAACAAATGAAAAAAGCTTCAACATTGCACATGTGGATCAAGTGGATAATGTACTACCCCGTCCAATTGGTCCCCAAGTGGGCGCGCGCACAATAACCTGTAGGGGTAGCTAACTTTGAGCTTCTTCCTGATCGATAACATTTATTTTTTATGCAAAACAGCTTAAACAATTTGCAGTAATCTTGACCAGATCCAGCATGAAAGAATTTGCGACACAGCCTCGCTTTTAACTGGTCTCTGTTTCACCTCGTTTGTGGAAAATTCAAAGCCAGCAGCTCACGCTGCTACTTGATGGTTGTTTTTTTGAAAGGGAGCTACTTGATGGTTTGTTTGAAGGGAAAGTTGCTCTGTGTTGCTGGGTAAGCGTTGTGTCGGAAAACCTCGATGTGAGTGGTTCTAAACAACTCCACATTGCAAACGGTGATGAAGAGACATATCAGATAAATTTAACTTGCACACGCATGCCTGAACATGCTTGAACATCTCAACAGCTTGATGGCTGTGTTGTTTGCCCTTGTCACTCAAAGCTGGTTCTATTGATTTGTGATGGTCTACTTGAGCAGTAAGCACAGTGCTTGTGCCCTCTGTGTTCTTTTGCTAGTTTGTGCACATGAGTTTGCACAGACCATATTTTCTGTACTTAGCCCTTGTCACTCAAAGCTGGTTCTTTTGCTGGTCACTGCTCTTTTATTACTATGGCAGTAATAAAAGTACTGTGTTTCAGGAATGAGGCTGATTGGTGTGATGAAAACCTTAGGATTGTCTGTGAGATATTTGCAGAAGAAGTGCTGAAAGGAAATCGTGCAAATACACATCTGAACAAGGGTGGGTATAAGAATGTGATTGCAAGCTTTAAACAGAGAACAGGTCTTGATTACACCAGAATACAATTCAAGAATAGGTGGGACAAGCTAAAAGTTGATTATGGCATTTGGAAGCAGCTGAAAAATTATGAGACCGGTATGGGATGGGATGAAACCAATAAGAATATTGTGATGCCAGAGTCTTGGTGGAAAAGGACAGCAAAAGTAAGTTTCCTTTATCTGTCTATTGTTTCTTTGTGGAAAAGGACAGCAAAAGTAAGTTGATTATGGTATGTTTCAGGCTATAAAGGGATGCACCAGATTCAAGCATAGAGGGCTCCAAAATGAAGACAAGTTAGAAATAATGTTTGAAGACATCCGCAACACCGGGGATGACCATTGGAGTGCCTCTAGCGGACTACTACCTTCCTCAGCAAACTGGTCTCGTGAGAGTTCACCCTTTGATGGGGAAGAAGAAGAAGAAGAAGCAAACAACGATGATGACAGTGATACCGAGGATGTGACACCAACAACAAGCAGTAGAGGCAGGAAAGTTAGAGGTGTTGGTAACGACAAGGGAAAGAAGCCTAAAACAAGTACTGGACATTGGTTTCAACAGCAAATGGGCAAACTTGTTGAGATGAATGAGAGAGCAACTGCGTCTTGCGAGTCTGTTGCAAGGAGAGAGGACAAGTCTGGCTGTTCCATTAAAGAGGTTATGGCTCTGGTCAAAGAATGTGGTGCTTCTCCGTCAACAAATGAGCATTTCATTGCAACGATAGTGTTTACTAAGAGGGCTGAAAGAGAGATGTTTATGACATTGGATACACCTGAAGAAAGATTTGACTGGCTGAAGAGAAAGCACGAATGGATGACCAGAAACGATGTGTCTAAGTAGAGAGAGTCTACTAGTGAGTCTAAGTAGAGAGTCAAGTCAGCTATGGATCTTTTCTGCTGGAGACATAATTCCTGCCTGCCCTACAATTGAGTCTGTTTCCATTACTTGATGACCAGAAATGATTCTGAATGATGATATGTTTATTCCTGTTTTAACATTCATGTTTATCACATTCTCTATGCACGACACTAATGTCTTGTTTCATGCACTAAGGCATGATCAGGATATATTCCCGCACCCTCCTCAAGGAAAATATTATCTTGTTGATGCCGGATATCCAAATCGACCAGGGTACTTGGCACCATATAGGGGTGAGAGGTATCACGTGCCGGATTGGAGAACAGGACCTGCTCCACGTGGTGAGCAAGAACTCTTTAACCACTTACATTCAAGTCTTCGGAATGTCGTAGAGCGCTCGTTTGGTGTCCTGAAAATGAAGTGGAGAGTCCTTCTGAAAATGCCGAGCTATCCAATGGACAAACAGAAGATGATTGTCGCGGCAACTATGTGCCTGCATAACTACATTCGCGAGAACAGTGATGAAGATGAAGATTTTCGCAAGTGTGACAGGGATCCTGATTATGTGCCAACAATACCTAAAAGATATAGAAGGCAAAATGCAGGAGATACATCTACTTCAGAAACCGATGATCGAAACATGGACAAATTCAGAGATGACCTTGCAAGGGCAATATTTCTTGCAAGATCATCAAGTGCCAGGGATGCTTCAGCATGTAAGTTTTCCTACCCTTCCAGCCTCTTCTAGGTTTAGAAGTACCTAGGATTTCATCCATTCTACCTGAAGTAAGTTTTCCTGTCATATTGATAGTAGCTTGTGGTTATTGCAGAGAAGCAAGGCCTCGATACTGAAATATCCCTTTCTCCTCAGTGGCTTATGAAGGTGGCAGAAAACAAGGTGAGTCCTTAAGGTCAGTTATATACCCTTCTTCTTTTGGTCACCTTCTTCTCCTCCACCCAGCCACCAAGTGTTCTGTGTGTGTGTGTGTGTGTGTGGGCTGTGCGGTGCTGGTCAGGGCAGGGGCTGGGCTAACAGTAGCTACTATCAGTTATATCAGTTATATACCCTTCAATATCCTTTGTTGATCTGATGGTGGTGGATGCTTATGCTTCCATCTGCTCTAGTCTAGTCCAATTCCAAGTGCTCGTATAATTATCTGTTTCTTCAAAGTTCATGAATTGTGATAGCACAACTTACTGCTATACAAGTTTCCATAATTTTCGGTACCATTGTGCTAGTGTACTGCAAACTTTCCTGTTTTGGTGCTAATAGGAGATTTTACTTAGCCATATAGGAGTGGTCGTGTTAATTTCTGTTTTGGTTCACTGAAAGTGTTCACTGACTCTTCTCTGTTGTTTAATTTCTGGTGTCATGCATGGCTGTCTGAGCCCCCTAGGGGACCGTATGGTGAAATTGCTTCTTGGAAGACTTTGGCTGTGCCCATGTACTGTTTAATTTACTAACAATATTTTTGTTGATGATGTGTCTGTTTCCATTAAACTCTCCCTGCAAAGACAGACTGCTTAGGAGTTGTGGTTGTGTTGGATTTTGATGGTTGTATTGGACTGCTTAGCTAGACAATGTTTCTAGTACACTTGTAGATAGTGATCACTGATAATGTTGCTATCTTGGACGATCTAAACTGATCTGCTTATTTGTCGCAGGGCCTGCCCGATGGTGATAAGACAGTGGGGACTTCAGTTGCAGAGTGATCTACATGTCGAAGCGCTCTGTTTGATACGAGTTACTGCATTCTGATGTACATATTAATTGCACCCAGAAGTGTGGCTTGGAGGACAAAGCGGTGGAAGCAATGGTTAGATTTGCGTTCGCAGGACTAGTTTGATGTTTCTGGTGGTCATCGATGAGTTTCAAACCCCTTATTCGTGCTGATTTTTACATCTGTTGGTTGGTTCTTTTGGATTTGGTACCGAGTCAGTTGGAACCCGGCAAGTTACGCGGCAACAACTTGTGTGTGATATTCTGGGAGTGTTAGCCATACTGGTTGTGGTGCTGTCTACCGGATTGCTTGTTCTATATGAATGCTAGCTATATTAGATCCTATCACCTTTCAGTTTAGTTTTACATGTGTTTGACAAATCCCAGAAAAACAGTTTTTGTGTCGCCGCTGCTGCTGGATAGTAGCTCAGTATACTTAGTTCAGTCAGTTTTGGCGGTTACCTGCTGCTTATTTTTTACCTTTCAGTATTAACCATCCAGTATGTTTTTGGTAAAAAAATAGCCTGGACATTATAGTTCGCTAACACACCGTGAGCAATGCACAGGGAAACGTGTGTGATTGAGAAGAAATAACCTAGGAAACTATGGGTATTTTAGGCAATTGAATTTTCTCTTCCATTCAAAAAATACAAGAGGAGCTGTTTTACCAAACACACTTCTAAAATAGTTCCAGCTCCACTAAAGAAGCTGCTCCACCAGTGGAGCAACAACCGGAGCTGTTTTTGGTGGAGCTGGAGCCCTACCAAAAAAGCCCTTATTTATTCCATGTATTTATGATGATGGAACTGTCCCCTTGCCGATGCCACTCAGCTCGATCTCCCGCCCTCTCAACTTGCTGGTTAATTGGATACGTCGGAGCTGTACGTACGTACGCAACTTGACTTGCTAGTACGTATACGTACACCGGCCGAGGTCGGTCGGTCATCGACATACATGCTCGAGCCTTCGAGGATATGATGTTGCTTGCCGTTGCCGCCGGCGGGTTCCAATTCCAATTCCAGCCGTGGACGGATTGGTTGGCGGGCATGAGCCCATCGATCAAACAATCGTCACACAACACAACTGGAACCGAGCGAGCGAGCTAAGCCACAACTTGTGTGCTCTGCTCGCGATCTATCGGCGACTTGAGCGTCACACAGCTTGAGCTTGCGTAGCTGCTAGGCCGGTCGGGCCCAACCAACCAAAGGGAGAGAGAGGAGAGACAATGCAAGAGAACAATTGCTTTTCTTTTCTTTCTTTTATGGGCGGTGTTTAGTTCATGTGAAAAGGTGAAAAGTGAAGTGAAAAAGTCACATCGGACACTGTAGCACTTTTCGTTTGTTTGTGCTAAACATTGTCCTACCATGACCTAACTAGACTCAAAAGATTCGTCTCGTCGTGTACATCAAAACCATGCAACTAGTTTTTTTATTTACCCACGTTTAGTACTCCATGTATGGGGAGAGAGATTTGAAGTGATAGGTGAATAGTAGAGTTTGGAGAGAGAATTTTTGAAAGTTTGATGATTTGACTAGGAACTAAACAGGGCATGGTGTCGATCGATGAAAGATTAATAGATGATGGAGGCCGAACGGACACACAGAAGGGATCCTATGCCCATTGCCCCTTGCCCCTTGCTTTCTGTTGCGGCCTAGCTTGCGTCCGAGGCGCATGGGGCTCTTGCATGTTGGAGTTGGAGGCGAGAGCAGAGTGGCTTTTTTTTTTTGAAAGAGTAAAGTGCATCCACCATACACGAAGTTACATTGTTGTTTCATTTTGGTCCACTACGTTGCAAATGTCTCATTACTATGCACCTATCACATCAAATCTCTCCTCGTGCATGGAGTATTAAATGTAGGTAAATAAAAAACTAATTACATAGTTTTGATGTACACGACGAGACGAATTTTTTGAGCCTAGTTAGGTCATGGTAGGACAATGTTTACCACAAATAAACAAAAAGTGCTACAGTGCGCTACATTGTCCGATGTGACTTTTTTACTCCATTTTCAACCACTTTTCGGGAACTAAACACCCCATCATCGCAAGTGCGTTTCTTTCGGTCCATTTCATTTTCCCTATTTGTGTTTGTTGTCCCAAAGACGACTCCTTTAGGGCTTGCTTAGTTCCCAAATTCCACCCCAAATTTTACTACGCAAGAAAAAGATTCTCATCATATCAAAATATCGGCACATGTATTGAGTAGTAAATGAAGATGAAATCAAAAACTAATTGCATAATTTTGTTGTACTTTACCAGACGAATATTTTGAGTCTAATTAATCAATGTTTGAACAAATTTTTATAAATACAAACGAAATGCTACAATCCCCAATGATTAAAAACTCCCAAATTGGGAATAAACAAGGGGTTAGTCGGTTTCCCACTAATGAACTGTGCAGTTGTTCAGTTTTCAGGCCCCTTTTTCCCCTAAAAATCGACTCAACTTTTTTGTTCTAACTAGCAGATATGCCTGCACAGGTAACACGCGCATGCTACCTTTATTATGGATTATCTTAGACTATTTGGTTGATAGGTATGTAGGGTGGGTATAAAAATTCCATGGTATGAAAGCTAGAAACATCGTTTTTTCGTTTCTAAAAACTTTTCACGTCTTTTCTATCGTTAGACCTGGATCCTATATGTAGTAACTATAGACATAAATTTACGGCAATGTTTTTTTAAGGTCACCGTTCCTATGCTCTTGCCATCCTTTCCGGGGGGAGCATGGAGATGATCGTGTAGGATCTTCAACACGCTGAAGAATCAGATACTTTATGCCACTATGATATGGCGACGATCCACCATAGGATGGTGATCCTATCTCCCATCAAATATAGTGATCACGAGTTCAAGACATTGGTGTTGTTATACCTAAGCTATCGTAGCTTCAGGTAGTAGTAGTAGTACTACAACTACGCACTTTTTTCATGGCGCGTGTATGGGCATATCGCGCTTTTGTATGTATCGGCCAATTCATATAATATGCTCGGAAAAATTGTGTTGTACTCCCAGCGATATGGGAATGCTCCACGGAGATAAAGTGCACGTACAGCTTTTCTTTTAATTTCCTTTTATTTTAGAAAATGCTAATAAAGTGAACAACCTTTGCTCTAAAATTAACAATATCCATGGCCATCATACGGTCTGAAGTGCGACAAAAAGCAGGTCATGAACGAAGCTCATCATAAGAGCCGATCATTGTGACGAATTCCCAGCGATTCAAGGGCCCTTGCATTGACTGAGCTTTCTCCAACAAAATTGCTTCGCTGGTCATCGAAGACTACCTGGACGCACCAAGTGGGCTCATATAGATGTGAAGCATTTCCCACCACATCCATCGGTGCTCTGTTCTGAACCCTAGTGTACTGAATGTAAGACGACCAAACAGCTACTCTCAAGTCTGAATCCTGATATTTCAGATAGCACAAGGGCTACTACAACCATGTGTCTCTCACTGAAAGAAAATCACTCTACGTACAACATTGATCTGCGTACAGCATCGATATATTTTGATAGATGTTAAGTTGCCGTAATGCTGATGATGACAGAGACACGCGGTCCTTCCTTGTTCTACGTACCGAAGCATGCGTAGCATAGTGCATAGGTTGTGGAGAAGCAAATCGGCTCGGGTGTCGAGTAGCGTCTCTCACTGCACCAAGAATTCAAGAAACGTCCAGGCTGCGAGCGAGAGATGCGTTCGGGATTGAGACGCTGTTCCCTCAGAGGTGGCGCTCGCGGCTTGTGCTCGCAAGCTTCGCGTAGCCTTTGCATCGCTTGCCGCAGCGGGGGATTCCACACGCCGGTCCCCTATTCGCTCGCCGCCGGCGGCCGTGGACTGTGCTCTGTAGGTAGTAGCTTGCACACTCCTCCTTTCCACTGTGGATAAGCAACCGGCCGGCTCACTGATCCTGCGTTGCTTCTTCCCCGAAGGAATGGGACCTCCTCGATCATCTGCAAACCAATATCCATCGGATCGGAGATCGATATCCAGTGCACATGCCGGACATATCCATCGCTTTGTAGCGGAAGTTGTAGCTGCTATATTTGGACAGATCGCTGCAAGATGGCAGGATGAGAACATCGCAACGATTTGCATGCACACAGCTGATCACACACACCCTGGTTGAATCAAACATTTCAGCAGTCAGGTCGTCAGGGCCGCTCATTCAACAATCTGTCGTTTTGGACGGAACGAGATACCCTCGATGGGCATGCATTGCATGGTCGGATGAGGATGAGAAGAAAGCAACGAACGGATATGATAGGGTCCATAGGCCTAGCTCCGTAGCCGATCGATGTGTTGCCGCGCCACGAAGCCGGCCGGCCGAGTTCTTGCTCGGCAGCACAGATAAAGCTCACACTCTGACCCGGATCTGTTCTCCTGGATTGGCAACGGCACAGGCTCCAGAGTCCAGAGAGAGCACGTGAACCGAAGTGCCACGGACCGGACCACCGACCAGTCGACCACGGGACGAATCTACACGGACGACGCAGCAACCGCACGGCACACACACGATTCGACAGTTACTTCGTCTTCATCCTTGGGCGATGCGTTCTGAACGTGCACGTGTCCCGGCGGCGCGCGCGACCGGCCGCCGCCGCCTCCGGATCTAACGACCACGCGGCGGGCATGAATTCTCGCACCTAGTGCCGCGCCATGGAACTTTGGAATCGGTGGCAGACCGGCAGTGAGACTAGCTACCTCCGCGGTAGTATGGTTCGGTGCGCTCTCCTGTCCATCTCCACAGGATGGTTAATCATGTAAATTTCTGCCCAATAAATCTACCTAATAGAGCACCTGAAACGGTTTGATAAGATACTGTGCGACAAAGGAAAAAATTAGAAAAAAGTCTAATTTACACTTCAACCGTCATAAAAGTCTCATTTTTAAACCTTGAACTATAAAACAGGATATCATAGACCATCCAACTGCTGAAATCGTGCAAATTAGTACCTCTAGGTGGGTTCCACGGTGGTTTTCGATTTTTTTATTTTTTAAAAAATGGTTTAATCTTAAAAAATTCGAAACTAATTTATTTTAAATCTAAAAATTATCAAACTAGCTCTCAAAAAATTCTAAAAATGTAACCTATATGATGATGCTTTCCGCTAGTCCTAGTTAATGGGCCGATGCCTACCACTTTGGGCCGGCCCCAGCCCCCATAATAGCAGCATGGCGTGAGTAAAGTGGGCTGGGCCTGAAAGCTAATTCCAATGTCGCAGCACCCTTCTGCTGGTCTCCGACTTTTGCTATTTGCTTGTTGTGTGGAAAAACAACACGCCGCTCGTGTGTAGGGAGGAACCAAACCAAACAAACAACTTGGTGAGGAGGATCCAACAGCTGGAGCATGAGCATCATCCATCCAAGGTCCCCTTCACTTGCTGCGCTCGGGCATACAGTGATAGCAGGTGCGCCAGCCTCCCACCGTTCCAACCCAGGAATAGATGTTGCCAAGCAGGGCAAAAAAGGACCACAAGATCGATATGGGTGCAGAGCTTACGCAAAGGCATCTACTCAGAGGCTCAGACCTCAGTGGCACATGTTCACGCGGCTTGCAGGTAATATAAGTCGGAAAATCGATCATCTACCAAGATTCACCAATACCCCAACAGCTAGTAAAACAGATAGATTGACAAAATTATTCGCGTAAATAGCTCCTAATAGTTGGCACTGCAGTAAAACCGATCGATCAGCCAGTTAGTTTCACACTCGATCTAGAGGGTCGGTCACTGTCTCACCGACGTACTACTTGAAAAGGCGTGCGGATGTCATGCAGAGTGATGGACGTGTTGGGCACCAAATCATGAGCGTATCCTTGTGCCAACGACGCGATCACTCCGGATGGATCCAGGCAAAGTTGGGACGCGATCGAAGGAAATCGGATGGATTCGGCGGGCCGGATGGGAGCACCGGCCGGCTCGATCGGCTAGCTAGGTGACACACGACATGCGTGTATCGAGACCTCGCCGGCCACGCATGCATGATCGGCCGAGGAGCTAGCCGGCCGAGAGGACATGATCAGCGAGAATGATCGAGCGGGCTAGCTAAGGTGTGGATCCGCGGCGGGCGGAGTCAGCCGATCTTGGTGAATCTTTCTAGAAGCTTCAACCTTTTCATTGCCAATTAAAGAGGGTGAAAAGGGTCACATCGGACAATATAGTGTACTGTAACAATTTTTATTTGTTTATGGTAATTATTGTTCCACCATGACCTAATAACTAGGCTCAAAAGATTCGTCTTGTCGTGTACATCAAAATTATGTGATTAGTTTTTCCCAAATCCTACCCGGAGAGGGCTCTCCGTTTAGTGTTATCCGGAGACCCCCTTTAATCGCCGTCTTTCCTCAATCCAACGTGCACCCGCAGTCCCACACCAACCCTTTCTATTCCACCGAGGACCTGTCAGCGAATTGAATCTGAATGGTTGCAAGTAGTGGGCGTTGGAGCGGATCTGAAGCATCTCATTTCGCATATCTCCATTCCCCCTTCCATTCCCGTCGTGCTTCTCGATCTGGGGGAGGCGACGTGACCTCCGCTGGATGGACGAAGGCGCGGGCGAGGTGAAGACGGGCGAGCAGAGGTGCCTGTACGAGGGGAGCAGCGCACCATGACGAGCGGAGGCGCCGCAGTACTCTGCCGGCGAGTGAAGGCGGCGAGCAGAAGCGATGCGCCACCTCGTGTCGCCAAGCGGGCTCCACGCCATTGCGGGCCAGGTACGTCACCTCGTGGCTCATCTCGACAGCGGCTTCGTCTACCCGGGGCGGAGAAATCTGCTTCAACGGCCATCTAGATGTGTATAAGAGACAGGTGCGGGAGTTTCAGATTGATTGAGGTAGGTGAAAGGCCCACTCGTAGTTTAGTTTTGTTCGTTTTCTGTATTAGATCTAGCTGTATCGATTTCATCTGCTATTTGGATCCTGTTTGACAGATGGAATAGAGCTCGATTTTGGTTTCTCGCTATTTGTTGCTGTAGATTTGTTGGGTTATTCTAGGGTTTGCAGTTCATGTCATTGAGGAGTCTATGTTTTGCTAATTCCTAGAGTTTAATGATTGTCAAGACTAATTGAGTAGTTCAACAACTAGACTATTCACTCGACAATGTTACTGTAATTTTGTAACAATTTATCTCATGTATCAGTCACTATATATTTTAGAAAATTTTCCATGCCTGATGTAGTGATGCATCTACCCTGAATGTCCATTTTCCTGTAGATTTAGAGCATCTTAAATTGCTGATGTGTTCATCTATGCGATCAGCTTCCCATGTGGCCTTGTGACAGTGTAGGTCAGTACTTTGTGTGACAATATCTAAGAAACAGAATCCCATGTGGCCTTGTGACAGAACAGGCAAGCCTTATGGCAATTGTATGCAGCAAGTAAATGACCAATCCACTTGTAGAGTCTACCTCTGTAAATGCTCAATTATGTTGATCGAGCTGGATCACGTACGTTTTCAAGGCCGCCAGTGAAGAGGGCGAAGGAGAAGTCAGAGCGCTGGTTGATGAGCTGGAACCGGATGTTACCCTTGCCCCAGTAGATGTAGTTCGCTGAGTAGTTGGCGAATTGATACTGCAGCCACGCAGCAACATGTCTCAGTAAGAAATGAAAATCGACAGGTTAAGTTTTTAACTGCTGCGTATTTCTCCATGTTCAAAACAATTAAACACGAAAACCTGTGCTTGGTGCTTGCAAGGTAATAACCTTG